>CM073587.1:58744351-59344351 GCA_037074715.1 Magnolia kwangsiensis | reverse complement strand
TGAAAGTTAAGGAGAATTCCAACACCCTACCATGCACATGGGACGATAGTGAACAACAGGATTTCCTAATTTCACAATCTCAATTCAGGAAAAGAAGATATCTCAAGCTATCGCAGATCTATTGTAATTTGAGTCATAACAAACCATTAAAAACTAAAAATATTACTTCATAATCAAACTAGAATCTAAGAGAGTTCAACAAAACATGAATCAAAACAAAATAAACATCCCAATCATGCTACAAGCTTTACCCCTTAGCCCTAGCTAAGAGGTTTAGCCAACCATAGATAGGATTGAACTAAAAACTCTTAAACAAAATAAAAAGACCAACTAAAGAATAAGACAAAGAACTCCTAGACGGCAGGTCCACCCTTTTTCTCTACTCCTTCAACCTTAGAAGATGCTTAAGGATGCCCTAGGGATCCCTATTTATAGTTTTAGGCCTTAGACTTTCGTACCGAGTGAAAATTTATGAAAACCATCTCAAATTTATGCAATCCGTGCAAAAATTACGTAATGCTCTACTAGTTATGAGACGTCCTCGACCGGTCATGGGCCATCCTCGACCGGTCGTGGGTCACCCTCGACTGGTCGAGAAGGATGAAAATTTAGTTATTTTACTCGTTGGAGTTCGAGTTGAGGAACCTTGACCGGTCGAGCTTCGATTGGTCGAGCAGTGTCTAGGGCTATTCGTGTGTAGCCTGGACTGGTCGAGCAGAGGCCAGGACTGGTTGAGGATTATATAATTTAACTTTAAAAATCTAATTTTCTTCATTCTTAACTTGATTTTCTTGGATCTTCAGTATGTGCATTCTTCATTCTTGATTTCATCAGATCCAATCTTGACTTTGGTGATTCTTGAGTGTTAAATTCATACGTTTAACATCTTTTTCAATCCACGCTCTTGAATTCACCTTGCAACACAAACATGATTAAAATAGAACATTAAACATTATCATATTCATAAAACCGAGTAATAAATAGGGTCCAATATGCAATATTTGACCCTTAATAACTAGATTGATTATTTCATCAGAGTAAAGAAATTCAATAAATAATAAAATACCTTCTTAATGGAAGCTCAATACATTATCAAAGTTTGCAGTTGAAGTATAAGCTAAATAATAAAACTATCTTTGTATTCTGTCAGTATAGTCTTCTATAGGGAGATGGTCTTCTAAGTCTTCAAGTTGTACATCACCTGCATCATCTATACGATTGGGAGAGGGTCAATGTCCTACTCATAGTGATGGTTATTCTTTAAGATTAATAGTAATTCAAAATATTTATAAAAGCAATGTAAAGGTTCTGATACTTCCCGTACTTTACAACTACAGGAGGTATTAATATGTATAAGCAATCTACAAGAGATGCATGCCTAGCAAAGTATATGCGGTTTATTACACCTAGCGATCAGCACAATGTGAAATATGATTAGAGTTATCAGGCTCACCCCGCATATCATACTATAGAGATTCGCTGGTGTTTCTAGTGTTTAACATAGATTTATGCGGTTATCCCAAGACAAACAGGACATATGACCGGGTGAATCATGCAACCCAGATTGGAGCAACTAATTATGACCTCCAACCCCCAAAAAGAAAGGAATTGATGTAACACGTATATATAACGATTTACATACACCAATTAGTGCACCATCACCCAAGAAACATGGTATTACGTGTCGCCCCAGGGACGCTACCGAAAACGCATTACGTCCATGATATTTGTTTGATCGTTAGAAGAGGGATTCCCAACATAGTACTTGCACTTATAGAGAATACAAACTGAATCATGGAGGTTTTAGAATATTAAGACACAGGCCCAAGCCTTAAAGATAAATAGCACAAGGTCAATATAGAGAAGAGTGACAATGGTCAACTCAAACAATGACAATGGCCAACATAGTAAATAGAAGAGCGGCAATGGCTGATTCTTTAATACGAGTATGGCAATGGCCAACTCAATAAATAGATGAGTGACAACAACCAATTCTTTAATAAGGAGAGTAGTAATGGCCAACTTAATAAATAGAAGAGTGACAATGGCCGATTCTTTAATAAGGAGAGTTGAAATGGCCAACTGAATAAAGAGATGAATGGCAGGACCAACTCCATTATATTTGATAGGGCAAGGCCAAGGCTTGTATCCATGGCCCCACATAAATTCAGAAACATCACTTATAAGAAACATTATACTATAATCTCAAAGGGTAAATAATTGATGGTAAAACATATAATTATAGGAAGAATTAAAAGTAACAAGAAGGCATGTCAAGGCGTGGTAGAAATAATACAAAAGCATGTAAAGGAAAGATTAAAAAAAATAAAATAGGATGGCATATAAGTACAAGGAAAATATAATAACTTCAATTAATATAAGCCTAAAGGATAAAACCATCACCTAAAGCTGGACTCAAATCTAGCCTTGACTCAGTCCAGGACCCAGCGAGTTGACTTGAAACCTAACTCTCTCTCTTTCTCTTTCTCTTTCCTTTTCTATTCTTTTCTTTTCCTTCTTATTTCTCTTCCTTTCTTCTCTTTTCCTTTCCTTTCCTTTCCTTTCTTTTCTTTATTCCTTTCCTTCTTTCTTTCTTTCTTTTCTTTCTCTTTTCTTTCTCTTTCCCTATCTCGCTGATCGGATAAAGGGTCTTGCGGTGGCTCTTTTCTTTTTTTTTTCTTTTTTTTTTTCCTTTCTTTCTTCTCTAGACTGCAGCAACTTGGGACAGGACCAAACCCTCCAACTCGAGCCAAGGCTCAGGTAGTGTGGCCTGGTGCAGCAGCGGGTTGGTAGCGAGCAAGAAGAATAGCGTTCTCCCTCTCTCCTCTCTTTTCTTCTCCTTATTTTTTTTACTCGTAGAACGGACAGGCTTTTTATAGCCGGTTCGATCCTAGAATTTCATTTCGCACCTAGTTTAAGAACCTTCTTACGTAAGAGTGGGATGGCAGATCGGTTACGCAACAAAGTTTGAATCTGGTTCGGCTTCTTGGCATTATTTGTGGGAGGGTTTTGTGGACGGAATCTTTTGAGTGGTTTGATCGAGTTTAGAGTGGAAGGAGTGGGGCTTTGGTCGGTTTCATCCCTAAAATATGATGGATGGTTTGGATCGTCGTGGTTATTCCTGATGGTGGAGCACAATACTGTCAAACAAAGGAAGTTTCTATTTTCAGAACCCATCGCATGCACCCCTATTGGCACATGTTTGTGCACAAGCACGTGTGCGTGGGTTCGTCTGAAGGACATGGTTCTACTCGGACCGAGTCCCTAAATAGGATGGGTGGCTCAAATCATCCTGAAGGACGATCATGGTGGGCCACGGCTCATCTTAGCAGACACTATTCATTTAAATGTATAATGTCAGGAAACTGGATGCGGTTTGAGATCGGTTGGGCCTTGATTGGCGGTGGGACCTATGTAGTTTCGGTTGGATTCTCCCTCTTAATAAGATGGACAGTCCGAATCTCCCTATGATCACCGGATCTCCCATCATGATCATAGGGGGTGGGCCATGACGCGTCCCAGCGTATGGTCGTTGGTCAGATGCAGAAGGAAGGAAACTTCCTTTTTGTTTTGGGTTTTCATCAAGTCAAATCTATTAGGGTACACGGCTGGTGCACCTATGTGTGCACCCTCACGATCATATATGGGGCCCATGGCGATGCTCCTAGGAAACCTACACCGCCCATTCATTTTTCCATTTATTCTAAGGGGTTAAACCCAAATTTGAAACATATCCAAAGTTCAGGTGGGCCCTAATCAATGGTTAATGGATGATCTATCCATTTTATTATTTTTACAATGATATAAGGGTTGAAATCTGACGTCTATGAGTAATTTGTGATATAAAGGCATGGTGTAAAATTTTGCATCCAATGGATTGTGGGAACCATGTGATCTAAAATCACGGGGTCTATGTTAATGGCATTTTTTGTAATTATTTCTAATCTAAGAGTTTTGCGAAATATAATGGTTCTACATGGTTATAGGCACATTTATAAGTGATTCTTATGAAAGAAATTATATCTATATTATCATGAATGAAGGGTTTATTTGTAAATTCATTAAAAAGATGGTTTATGTGTCAAATCACCTGATGGATGATCTTGTCCTAAAATTGACAGTCAGATTGCTGAATTTATGAGCAGAGATCATTCACAGTGGTTAGGTTCTTGTCAGGGAATAGATGTAAGTTTTTAATAGTTGGATTGGTATCATACACACGTATATATATATATATATATATATATATATATATATATATATATATATATATATATATATATATATATATATATATATATAATTGAATCTTATGGTAATGCTCGAGAACTTTCGATGCTCGAGTATCGAAAAGTTCAGGGCATTACAATCTACCCCCCTTAAACATAATTTTGCCCTCGAAATTTAGTACTTCCATTATCCGAGTCATTTTTCATGCCTTTATGGATTCCCTACATCATGTGTTTGGGGCAATATGAATAGATAGTCGTTGTGGGTTTGAGGCCGATACACAGATACTTTGCCTATGCAAGGCATTGGGTCATTGAGATTTGCAAGGACTTTATAAGTCGAGTCAAACCGTGTAAATTTTGTTTAAACATGGTTCCGTCAGTTCATAATACCAATCGTTTTAGACCCATGGGAAATCTCACGTACTTTGATTTTTCAGTGTACATGAATAATTGGCTACATGAATTGGGACACTAAAACCTACCCCATTAAAAGAAAATATCGACCCTGAGATTTGGTATTTAAATAAAACCGCTCGAGCCTTACTTAATGTGGTTTGTAAACCCATGGTCCCTACCATCTTAAATCCTTGGGGAAAATCTTTGTTTCCTTCTGGAAGCCAGCTAACTAGACTAGACGACAATGGATAGGCCAAATCGTCCATTCATTATTACGACTAAACTTTAGCATCATCCTTTATATGAACATTATATATTACCAGGATTGTTTTATATTGATAGTTTGTCTTTTATATTGATAGTTTGTCACTCCTAGAATTTTAATTTCTAATCCATGCATCCAATTTTTTGAAATTTGGATCTTAAGCTCCTGACTTATTCTTAAGACTCCAAAAAAATCCATGAGTCCAGGTCCCATGATTTAGGGGGTGTTTCACCCTTGTGGCATATAAAAGTTTACTGTCCAGCAACACTTCCTATCGATTTTTGTTATTGCCATCTTTATATAAAATTTTGTAAAGATCCGATTAGGTTAAAACTTTAGGGAGAGATTTATGGGCACCTTTCTCAGCCTACTAATTCCTTTGAGAATATAGTCGAATATATGTATCTAATTCATTATATGTCCTAATTGTGTAAAACCTTTGGTGGTCTACTCCCTTCAGGCCCAGTTAATCTCATTCTCATGCTCTAATACTAACTGTAACATCCCGAAATTGCACGGCTAGAGTTTATACTCTTGCCCAAGAAAATCAGGTGTTAATAATGTAAAACTTGGATGCTTTAAAATCACGCAATATATATATATATATATATATATATTGTATCACATCCAAGTAATAATCTCAAAGGGCAAATAAAACCGAGTGTCTTCTTACATCACCTGCATTATCTGTACGGTTAGGAGAGGGTTAATGCCCTACTCATAATGATGGTTATCCTTTAAGATTAACAGTAATTCAAGATATTTATAAAAGCAATGTAAAGGTTCTGATACGTCCCATACTCCACAATTACAAGAGGTATCAATATGCACAAGCAATTTATATGAGATGTATGCCTAGTAAAATATATGCGGTTTATCACATGTAGCGATTGCCACAATGTGGAATATGATTAGAGTTATCCGACTCGCCCGCATCCCATACTACATATATTCACCTACGTGTTCCACGTTTAAAATAGATTTATGCGGTCATCCCAAGAAAATACAACACATGACCGGGTGAATCACGCAACCCGGATTGAAGTGACTAATTGTGACATCCAACCCCCCAAAAGAAAGGACTTGATATAACGATTTACATACACCAATTAGTGCACCATTACCTAGGAAACATGAAATTACATGTTGCCCCAGGGCTGCTATCGAAAACGCATTACGTCCATGATATTTATTTGATCTCTAGAAGAGGAATTTCCAACATAGTACTTGCGCTTATAGAAAATATAAAATGAATCATGGAGGTCTTAGAATATCAAGACACATGCCCAAGCCTTAAAGATAAATAGCACAAGGCCAATATAGAGAAGAGTGACAATAGTCAACTCAAACAGTGACAATGGTCAACATAGCAAATAGAAGAGCGACAATGGTCTATTCTTTAATAAGGAGAGTGGCAATGGCTAACTCAATAAATAGAAGAGCGACAATGGCCAATTCTTTAATAAGGAGAGTGAAAATAGCCAACTCAATAAATAGAAGAATGACAATAACCGATTCTTTAATAAGGAGAGTAGCAATGACCAACTCAATAAAGAGACGAATGGCAGGGCCAATTCAAATATATTTAATAGGGCAAGGGCAAGGCTTGTATCCATGGCGCCACATAAATTCGAAAAGATCACTTGTAAGCAACATTATATTATAATCTCAAAGGGCAAATAATTAATGGTAAAACATATAATTGCAGGAAGAATTCAAAGTAACACGAAGGCATTTTAAGGCAAGGTAGAAATAACATGAAAGCATGTAAAGGCAGGATAAAACAACAAGATGACATGTAAGGACAAGGTAAATATAATAACTTAAATTAATGAAAACCTAAAGGATAAAACCTTCACCTGAAGCTCAACTCAAATTTGGCCCTAACTCAGTCCAGGACCTAGTGAGACGACTCGAAACCCGACTTTCTCTTTCTCTTTCTCTTTCATTTTCTTTTCTTTTCTTTTCATCCTTTCTTTCTCTTCCTTTCTTCTCTTTTCCTTTCCTTCTTTCTTTCTTCCTTTCTCTCTTCTCTTTTCTTTCTCTTTCCCTATCTCGCTGATCAGACAGAGGGTCTGGTGGTGGCTCTCTTCTTTCTTTCTTTCTTTTTTTTTTTTTTTTTTCCTTTTTTCTTTCTTTCTTCTCTAGACTGCATGTAACACCCCGTACTTTGAACAATCAGGTATTACCTTTTAAATCATAAAAAACCTTCAGGAACGTGTGAAACGCATAATAAAACTATAGAACTATCATCAAATAATTCACAGAGAGACCATCCTTATAACTCATGAACTAAAAGATCTTATTGGTCTACAACTCCCATTGAGTTGAGTCCAAGGTCATCTTATGGGTCTAATGACATATAGGAAGGGTCCTACTCACCAATCACCTTATACAATAAAAAATATAAGACAACCCAATAATCCCTTGTGTACATCGTAAGGGACACATCTATTTAGGAAGATAGCATTCAAATCATAAATCTTGGACCTCTAACCCTTGTCTTAGAATCAAAACAAGTCTAAACCACCCGAAATAGATTGGCAAGTTGAAGACATCTTGTGAGGATCCAAACTATCGACCTAGTGGACCATTAGACCTTAGAACACCTTAGACATAGGACCAAATCATTATATCCACCGTTCACTGAATAAAAATCCCTTAACCTAATGATCTCCAACTTGATTTTTCACTCAGAATGGAGCTTAGGACATTCAGACGATTGATGTTCAACTTTAAAATGATCCAATCGTTAAAATAGATGTTAACTAGGTGCATTCCAATAGTCATAAGACTATGAACTAGAGATTTGAGTAGATCTCGCCATCTGATTGTCAGTATCTGACGCAGGGATGAACGTGATGAGGTCGAACACCGTCTTCCTCAAGGATAACTACTCCGAATCCACGGAGCTTCTCTGGACTCCTCACAGAGACTTCTCGAATCCACGAGGAAAGAAAGCAAGGGAATAGGAATAAACTCTAATAAATTTGAAATTAATTGATGAATAATTGATTATTCTCTAATGTGTCTCCTTACACCATTAATATAGAAAAAAAAATAAACTAAAATTCTTAATTACCCAAAATAGCAAAATTCTAACTCTAACACAAATCCTAATTCTAATAAAACTCTTCTAAGGCCTAATTTCTAAAAATAAAAATTACAAATAAACTTTCTCTGGAAGAGTCCTAGTATAACTAAAAGTTATTTCTAAAAGGAAAAAAAATCTAAAATTCTAAAAATATTAAAAAATCAGAATTACTAAAAATAGTAAAATTTTCCTAAAAATTCATTTTTGAGCTGAAAGCGCACGTTTTCTGATAAAACGGATAGATGTGACCCACTTTGTGGGTCAGTTCACCTCAGATGGCCCGTTTCAATAAAGATTGATAGGTTGTACGTCCCGTAACGATACCCGGATCAAAAGTTATGGTCAATTCACGGCCCATCTCCTTGTAGCTCATCCATGCTGGGAATATCTCTGTGACACATTCTACATCAGACCCCTCCACTTGAAAAAAACTCGTCCTCGAGTTACGCAAGAGACTTGGCACATGAGTTTGAGATAACTTCTGACGCCGATGCTCATTATCCCTTTTTTCGTACTTGACATTAAGCTCTTGAGCTGATACAATGCATGTACTCATGCTTTCCTTGACTTGACTAATATTAATCAGTTCCTTCACATTTGACACAATACATGTACTCATACTTTCCTTGACTTGACTAATATTGGTCAGTTCCTTCACATCGTTCTTTAAGATCTCATATTTTTTCTGATAATGTGGGCAATTAGGCGGACTTGCCCCTGAGACGGGATCAACGTGATTTTGTATATCTCGTATGGGAGGCAATTTATTAGAGGGTTCATCGAGCACAATCTCCTTAAACTCCTGCAACATTGGCTTCAAATCTTTTGAGATATTCACAGGCTCCATATATTCTTTCTTTTCAACTAATGGATATATATCGCTTATTTCCTCAGATTGTTTAACAAAAGCCTGTTCAATTGTGAGAGACTGTTCCTCAACTTTAGAAGTCTTGGGTTGGTTCTCCCTTCTCATAGGGGCGAGGATAATCTTTTTGCCATCTTTAATAAAGAAAATATATAAGTTATCCCGATCCCTATGTGTAGCATTAATATTATTTTACCAGGGTTGACCAAGTAACAGGTGACAAGCTTCCATGTCAACCACGTCACACATTACTTCATCCTTATAATATTTACCAATGGAAAAAGATATACGACATCGTTCAGTTACCTCTATTTTGTTGATCTCTTTGATCCATTCAATCGTGTATGGAGATGGGTGTTTTTCTGTTTTCAGTTATAGCTTCTCCACCATTATTTTTGACACGAAATTCTTATCGCTCCTTACATCGATGATCACATTGCAGACTTTTTTGTATGCAGTGCACCTTGTTCGAAAGATGTTGTCTCTCTCTAATTCTATCTTTACCTTTGGGATGTATAACGACTTCCTCATAATCGAAGTGGTGGCCTGTAATGAACCATCATCTGATGGTGCCTTGCAAAAATTGGGATTGTGTCGTACAGCAACCATAGGTGGTTGAGCATCACTTTGAGCTCGGGGCGGAATTAGCGCATCCGCAATACGGTTGATGGCTGCCTGCAACCCTTGCATGGTCAACTGACTCTCCCGGTGGAAAGCTTCCATTCTTTCCAAAAGATAACGAATCCCTGGATCACCGTCCATAGGATTTTGATTCATACCTTCGTTGTTTGCCATCGGCCCGAGGGAAAACCTCGCTCTGATACCAAACTGACGCAGGGATGAACGTGATGAGGTCGAACACCGTCTTCCTCAAAGGATAACTACACCGAATCCACGGAGCTTCTCTGGACTCCTCATAGAGACTTCTCGAATCCACGAGGAAAGAAAGCAAGGGAATAGGAATAAACTCTAATAAATTCGAAATTAATTGATGAATAATTGATTATTCTCTAATGTGTCTTCTTACACCATTAATATAGAAAAAAAACAAACTAAAATTCGTAATTACCCAAAATAGCAAAATTCTAACTCTAACACAAATCCTAATTCTAATAAAACTCTTCTAAGGCCTAATTTCTAAAAATAAAAATTACAAATAAACTTTCTCTGGAAGAGTCCTAGTATAACTAAAAGTTATTTCTAAAAGGAAAAAAAAAAATCTAAAATTCTAAAAATATTAAAAAATCGAAATTACTAAAAATAGTAAAATTTTCCTAAAAATTCGTTTTTGAGCTGAAAGCGCACGTTTTCTGATAAAACGGATAGATGTGACCCACTTTGTGGGTCAGTTCACCTCAGATGGCCCGTTTCAATAAAGATTGATAGGTTGTACATCCCGTAACGATACCCGGATCAAAAGTTATGGTCAATTCACGGCCCATCTCCTTGTAGCTCATCCATGCTAGGAATATCTCTGTGACACATTCTACATCAGTATCAAGGACCGACTATCAAAGGTTACACCAGGCGGTCGTTTCAAACATCCAATCCACAAATTATTGAGTCAATTCACTCAATTTAATGATCAACCACTCTACTGTTGTGATTGGACCCTAAGATCATCAAACCTACTAAATATTTCCATATAGGCAGGGCTAGAAGTACTAAGAATCACTAATGAACATATTAGGTCATGATTCGACTGTTAGACCATTAAGTATCACTAAAGGGAATGTAAAACATCAGGTAAGGCCCACTTGGGCTATGGACCAACCTCACAGTCAGATTAGTGGTCCACTTTAAGCTAATTGGGCTGATGGACAGGTTAAGTTTCATATAAACACCTCTATGGACCACTATCAATCCATGTTGAGGCGATCCGTCCATTAAAACTCACGATCATACATTCAATTTAGATATAGGATCCATGGCTCATAGAAGTAAATGAAATTTTTCCCTAAAATGAACTACAAACCTTTGTAACCGCTGATGAACATGTTCAGATGCAATATAACCATCGGATTGATGAAAACCTACCATTAAGGCCCCCAAATCACAAAATTTGGCCCACCAAAGCCTTGGATCTACCTTATTCTTTAGATTGGGGCCCTACTATGGGCTGATAAAACAGGTGAACGGAGTAGATTAGTGAAATCCTCTTGATGGGCCCCACTTCAGGTTGTGCATGTGCACAGAAAGTGCACACTTGCTGTGCACTGAACCGGAAGAGCTGGTCAAAGTCAGCTGACTCGTTAACTACAAAAGAGGAAAAATTTCCCTCTCTTTCTTCTTTTAAATTTCCGTCAGACGGACAGACAGGGCCCCTCCTCGATGAACTGTGGCCCACCATCACGATCCAAATGGTAGATCTGAACCGTCCACATTAAAGAGGGCCAAAAACCCCACAATCCATGATCGATTTCACCCGTTGGATTGCACACATGTGCGCACAATCACAGCCACAAATCAAGCTAGGAAACACACCCACTTCCAAAAACGGAAAGCTCCACGCTGACAATACGCGTCAATCCGTTCTCCCTCAATCTCAACCATCCACGTGGTATTATCTCAGCCATCCGACGCATTTCACGTGGATTAGGACCTCCTTCTTAGGTTATTGCAGCCGCACCTCCGAAGAAACTCGCCGTTTCTTGTCAAAGCTCGAACCCACCATCCCATCTGGTTCGAAGCTTCGAAACTAACAGTCGGGGAGCATACTAGGATCAAGTAGATCTGATCCTGTGGAGCAAAATGAAGAAAGGGCTCTTGGGCGTCATTCTGCCTTTAACGACCGATGTCCCTGCTCCACCAGCCGCGCTTGCTGAATCTTCTCAATGATTCTGCTCTAATCGGTTTATGTCTGGTTGAGCCCAGACACTGCAGGGAAAGAAGAAAAGTTGAGGGAGAGTGAGAAGAAAGAAAGAAAACCAGCAGAGGAAGAAAGAAAGAAAAAAGAAAAAAAAAACAGAGAAGAAGGAGAGGGACAGTTGCTATCCCAACCTGACTCAGTCTGAGTCTAAGCCAAGTCCAGACGTTCCTGAAACTTCAAAAGAAAAACAGAAGAAAGAAGAAAGAAAGAAGGGAGAAAGAGATAAACAGTGGAAGAAAGGGCAGAGAGAGGTTGCTGACGAGCTGCCTGCACCTCCAACTGCAACGCTGTTGAGTCAGGCTGAGTTCACTCGAACTCGAGACCAGTTCATGTCCGATTTCCTTGCTGATTTAGTCTGAGAAAGGAAGGAGTGAGGAAGAAGAAAGGAAGAAGAAAAACAGAAAGAAAAGAAGGAAGAAACAGGGAGAGGAGAGAGGAAGCGAGAGAGTTGGTAGCTGAGTCAACTCACCACCAAGTCGAGTCCGAATTGGCTTGGTCCAGGGTGCTGTTGGACGTTCCAGCTACAGAAGAGAGAGTGAGGGAGAGAAAGGAGAAGAAAAAGAAAAAAAGGGAAAGAAGAGGAGAGAAGATAGGGAAGGTTGGGTGGTTGTGGCATCCAACCGAGTCAACCTGGTTGATCTGTCGGGCCGACTCAGCAGATCTATTGATATGGATCTAAGTTGACCCGGTTTGGGTTGAGTTGACTAGGCTTGGTTGGGTAGGAAAGAAGAGGAATAAAAGACGAATAAGGGGGAAAGAGAGGGTGAAAGTGTTGCCTAGGTCGCTACTGAGTTAACTTGACAAGCTTCATCAAGATCGTCGTAGTTGGACCGTTGGGGGCCGAATCAAGTTAAATCGGGTCAAGCTTGGCTAGTTGAGCGGACTTCATTTAAATTTCATGTCGAATCATGTCTAACTATGTTATTATTTACTAAATCTCTATTTAATTGGTAATGGTTCAAATCTCATATGCATAGATCCTCTTTGCTTGAACTGACTCAATTACAAGATGGTTAGTGTGGGTTCTGAGTAGAGTTTACGCATAGTGGAGCGGTTCAAGTTAGTGTCGTCTTGAATTGACCAAGGTGAGGACTCACCCTTTGAGCTTCCCACTTAAATTCACTAACCTGGACATGAACGATGCTTTAACTCTATGTAGTTAGTAACTCTAAATTACTTAGTTTACTTATTTTATACATGAATATGCTAATATGGTGCATAATTGGCTTATGTTACGTATGAATGTCGTGTCTCCTTAATTCTAGTAACATGAATGTTTTAGTTGCCACATATTGTAGAGTTTGCTAATTAACCAAATATTGTTGTTTGTGATTATCTTATGGATTGAATATAACATGTTAAGGACTTTCCATCTTGTGGGCCCTATTTGACTTATACGGGCTTGATCACACACCTGCCTTGTATCTTGGACCACACTTTGCCTTACATGGACTGGACCACATAATTACTCCTTGTGGCTTGGACCGTTAGTTTGCCCTTTGTGGCCTTGATGTAACATTGGTGCCTTTTATGGCTAATTGATTTTCTCTTCATTTTGTGGCGTTTAATTGTATGGTGATTTTCGGGTGGAGCGGATGTTCTCTTAGCAATTTTCTAGCCATCTTGCGGTATTCACATACGATATAATTTTCAGATAAAGTAGAGTTTTGCATATTGGGTTGGTAGCCATCTTATGGTGTTCAGTCGTACTGTGATTTTCGGGTGGAGCGGATGTTCGCTTAGCGATTTTCTAGCCATCTTATGGCGTTCACGTACGATACAATCTCCGGGTGGTCTAGAGTTTGTATATTTTTGGTCTCTTCATCTTGCAGTATTCAGTCGTACCATGATTTTTGGGTGGATCGGGTGTTTGCATAGCGATTTCCTAGCCATCTTGCAGTGTTCACGTACGATATGATTTTCGAGTGAAGCTGACGTTTGAAGCTTGGCTTTCTAGTCATTTTATGAAGGTCGTAAGATTGACTGTTTAACTATCTAGATACGTCCCTTTGCATTACGATTTTCATTGCATTCCCTCAATATTGAAATTGTGTTAACTAGCTTAATTCTGAATGCATAATCATGATTCTTGAACTGCGTTATTTAAAATGCTCCTTCCAATATATTACGATTTATGTTGGATTATGAACGATAAGTGCGTAATTTTAGAGGGTGCTCCTCACTTCGATAGCCATTGGCGCTATCAAATCGTAACAGTTGTTGCAGGTGTAAAGCGTGTCATGCTATTCACTAAGTTGCTAGAGTAGATTGGGCAGCTGGAGAGCTAGACAGGGTCCCTGCGGCCCATATTGAACTCTGCCACTAGTTGATAGATTCCTGCCCTGTTTAATGAACTTTGTTATTTGAGATTGTGTAAGTCCTGTATGGGCGCTACATTTCGAATTTCATTATGGTTGGAATGTTTTTATTTAATATATGGATTATTCTAGCTTCATTGCTGTTAAATTTGATTAATGATAAACAGTTCAAATTTACACTGATTTTTCAAGGTTAACACTCAAATTTTTGGGAAACGGGTCATATACTCAGGTCCTAAAAACACGAGGTGTTACATCGTAACAACTTGGGACAGGCCCAGACGCTCCAACTTGAGCCAAGGCTCGGGCAGTGTGGCCTGGTGCGGTAGCGGGTTGGTAGCGAGCGAGAAGAACGACGTTCTCCCTCTCTCCTCTCTTTTCTTCTCCTCATTTTCCTTGTCGAATGGGCATGGTTTTTATAGCCAGTCCGATCCTGGAATTTCATTACACACTTGGTTCCAAAACCTTCTTGCATAAGAGTGGGATGGCAAACCTGTTACCCAGCAGAGTTTGAATATGTTTCAACTTCTTGGCGTCATTTGCAGGAGTGTTTTATGGATGAAATCTATTGAGTGATTTGATCGAGTTTGGTTTGGAAGGAGTGGGGCTTTGGTCGATTTCATCCCTAAAATATGAAGGACGGTTTGGATCGTCGTGGTTATTCCTGATGGTGGACCACAATACCGTCAAACAAGGGAAGTTTTTGTTTTCGGAACCCATCGCATGCACCCCTGTTGGCACGTGTTTGTGCACCGGCACGTGTGCATGGGTTCATTTAGAGGACATGGTTCTACTCGGACCAAGTCCCGAAACAGGATGGGCGGCTTAGATCACCCTGAAGGACGATCTTGGTGGTACACGACTCAGATCATCCTTAAGGACAATCATGGTAGGTCACATCTTGTCCCTGTGAACGCTATCCATTTAAATTTCTAATCTTAAGAAACTGCGTGCAGTTTGAGATCGGTTAAGCTTTGATTGGTGGTGGGACCTATGTGGTTTCGGTCGGATTCTCCCTCCAGGTAAGATGGACAGTCCGGATCTCCCATCATGATCACAGGGGGTGGGCAACGACGCATCCCAACGTATGGTCGTCCGTTAGATGCAGAAGGAAGGAAACTTCCTTTCTTCTTCGGGCTTTCATCAGGTCAAACATAGTTTGACCCGATCTTTGTTAGGGTGTGCGGCTGGTGCACCTGGGTTTGCACCCTCACGATCATGTGTGGCCCACGATGATGTTCCTGGGAAATTTACACCATCCATTTGTTTTTCCATTTAATTAAAGGGGTTGAACCCAAATTTGAAGCATATCCAAAGATCAGGTGGGCCCCAATCAATGGTTAATGGTTGATCTATCCATTAGATTATTTTTACAATGATCTATCCATTAGATTAAATCCGATGTGTATGGGTAATTTGTGATGTAAAGGCATGGTGTAAAATTTCCCATCTAACAGATTGTGGGAACCATGTGATCTAAACTCATGGGGTCTATGTTAATGACATTTTATGATTATTGCTAGTCTAAGAGTTTTGAGAAATCTAATGGTTCTACATGGTTGTAGGCACGTTTCTAAGTGATTCTTTTGAAAGAACTTATATATATATATATATATATATATATATATATATATATATATATATATATATATATAATGGATGATCTTATCCTAAAATTGACGGTCCGATTGCTGGATTTATGACTAAAGATCATTCACAATGGTTAGGTTCATTTCAAGGAATAGATGTAAGGTTTTGATAGTTGGATTGGTATCATACACATGCATATATATATATATATATATATGTTGAATCTTATGGTAATGCTTGAGAACTTTTGTCATGCCCCAAGCTCAAAAATCGGGCTCACAGAATTTCCGATCATCGAATCCAGTGCTAACAACCTTTGTAGTAACTCATTCTTGGCCCCTGGTACCCATATGCCAGATTCCGGTCTTAGGATTCTACAAGGAGGATTTCAGTTTAATTTTTTTTTTGTAAGGGAGCATCACCACAAGCACAACTAAGTCACAAAACAACACCACAACATATCCACTATAATAAAATATTTGAGTACAAAGCAGAAAGGGAAATATAAGGATAGTCAAAAGCTCTAAGATGATCTGCTATGTGCTCCTGCCTCAGCGTTGCTGCGATCCAACATCACCCGCATGCAACAGTCGTGCATAAGCTTATGAAAAGCTTAGAGGGTGTGTGCGTGTGTGCGCAATGCATGTACCAAACACATAATATCAGAGTAAGTGGAAATACTAACAAGTCCATGAATGCTGTCAGCCATACTAAGGTTATGCGATGTAAGGCCTAAGTAACCAAATGTAATATGAAAAATGCCAAGCATGCATGCCAGTCCTCATATCAAGCGTATATATCAGTACAGTTCCCTTATGGGATATCACCGGGGTTTAGTACACTCTACACTAACTGTCACCTCCCTAGCTGCATAACCCAATGAGTAGAAGAAACCACACTATCTGCCTGACCAGTAGTCTGCCAATTACCTACCTGACTCGTCGATAGTGAACCCATTTGCGAGCTGGTTAAACTCAGCCTAGGTTATAACCCCCTCACTCAGGCAGATAAGACCACACCCCCTTCTAACTGACCACGACACAGTGAGAGACGTGGCCTACTAGTATTCGATACTCGTGCGCTTATGTATCCACTCGGTCTAGACGTTGGAGCATATCATAGTACCAAAAAGGTTATAGGACTCTCACCCTAAGACATCTTATGTGTCCACAATACTAGAACTAAAATTTTTGGTATCCAATCTGACCATCCACGATATGCCTGTAGAGGCCACATCCCTAATGTCATTAAGGCGTACGGTGATCACGTCACACTAATGTGAGATGCAAGAGTCATACAATCCAGTCATGCACCAATCCTGTGCATATCGCGCGCTCATATGGGGCAACTCCGTCTCACAGGGAGTCCCATAAACATCTTAGCTCAAAGGCATATGCTTAATCAATCATTCCTCATAACAGACATACAAATGATGTGTATGGGCATGTATCATGATGTAATACTAAGCATGTTCTCAGTGTGTTTTACTAGACTAAATATCCTAGCATGCTATCAAACATAGGAGGCAACAATCGAATCGGCCTGAAAGCCCGGTGGGGTCCACGGAAGGATGGCAGATCTAGTCCATATATCAAGGTAAGGTTCAACAATGGATATAACAAATATGATACCACATGTTCTTCCATCTATGGCAAGTGGTGAATCACACAACAAGTGGGCTTCCTCACCCACCCTATCATATAGCCAACTGGGTTTGGAATGGGGCCCAACAAGCACAAGGTGGGCTAACATCAATGGAGGCCCAACATTTTAGAGTTAGCCCGATATGAATATATGGGTTATACTATTACCAATGGGGGTCAAATGATTTGGGTTAGCCCAATATGAATAGATCGGCCATACTAATACTAATGGGGGCCCAATGATTTGGGTTAGCCCAATATGAATAAATGAGAATGGGCCTAACAACAGGTCTTAGGGAGTTTACAACATGGACATTTAACCATCATCGCTCCCAAGATAATGGGCTTAACAACGGGCCTTAGGGATGTTTATAATGTGGACATTTAACTATCATTGCTCCTAAGGCATGACCTATTTGGGATTTGAATCTAAATCACAACGGGGCCCTCAGCCCTTAAAATATCTAGAAAACGGATGCACAACACGAGTACATCACTCATTCATGGTGGGCCTCACAAGGTAGCCCATTGCCCTCAAAATGGATGAATGGTGTGTATATAACACATACATCATCGTGGGCCTCATAGGGCAGCTCATGACCAAGAAAAAAAATGGATGGACAGCATGTATACAACACATACACACATGGTGGGCTCAACTGGCTAAACGTCCAACCCATCTGGGCCTGCTAGATGTCTAGCACTTGGATGGCCTAGATGATTACACAGTGGGCCTGATCACATCACAGCTGGGCCCACACAGATGGCCAACCTTCATAAAATGCATGCACCATGATGGGTCAGCTACTGGACGGCCAGTCCAGCAGCACCCCTACCCTGCTAGGCGTCTAATAGCTGGACAAGCTGGATAAAATAATTAGATCAGGTGGGCCCCATCTGTACGTGGGTCACTAAAAGGTGGGCCCCATCTAGGTGGACCACAAAATAGTTGAATGGCGAGGATAAACCATATACATCATGGTGCATACAGCATATTTGCTGACTGCTGGCCCAGTTGGTCGTGGGCCTGCTTGGAATTTGGTCTAACCCCCAGGGCAGTGCAAGCCCAATACAAAATCATAATAGGTCCCACAAGGCATGGGCCACCCAGGAGATGGGCCAGCTCATTAATCCACCCCAGCCAGGTGGACCGGTTATAGATAAAACACATACAATCAAGGTGGACCAGTGGTCAGCGTGACCTGCTGCAGTCTGCTGGCCTATCCGGTCCAGTCTGTAAAATGATCTAGAAAGCTAGATGGATAACTGGTGTGAATGCACCATGCGTTAAGGTGAGGTCCACTCATGTGGCCAACTAATTAGAACAAGCTGATATTTGTATTTTTCCTTCTGTCCAGGCTTATTATTAGGCTGGACAATGCAGATCCAACACATCCAATAGGTGGGTCCCAGCAGGACGGACGACATGGATATACAACACATGCATCATGGTGGATCCCAGCTGGATGGACGACGTGGATAAAACAATTGCATCAGTGGGTCCCACAGTCCCTTGCTGGACGGTGGACGGTGTGGATTAAAACATACATCATGGTAAGGCCCACCGTCCCAGCTGGACGATGGATTAAAATACATACATCAGGGTGTTTCCCTGCAACTACTAGAGAGAAGTCCAGCAACGTCCGCTGATGGACGGCCAAGGTAAAAAAAATACATTTGGTGGGTCCCACCGTCCCATGTTGCTGGACGGTGTAGACACCACACAAACAGGTGCATCCCACATGGGTGTGGCTCACCCACTAATATGATATTTGTGTTTTCCCCTTGGTCTAAGCCAGTCCAAAATGGAAAGCAAGGGTGGGCCCCAGTTGGACAGTGGGGACGTCCCACTAGATGGATAGTCTGGATCTATCATACATCAAGGTGGTCCATAACAGGGAAGAGGAGAGAGAGAGAGAGAGAGAGAGAGAGAGAGAGAGAGAGAGAGAGAGAGAGAGAGAGAGAGAGAGAGAGAGAGAGAGAGAGAGACGTGTGATGGAGGGATTTCCACCCTTAGAAATACAATACATACATAAAATGGGTCCTAATCCTTGTGGGCCCACAAATATAAACCAATGGTGGAAATCCCTTTCCCACCAACAAATGTAAGGTCTAGATGACCTTCTTACAATAGAAAAATAAACATCATGATGGGGTCCATGGAGAATGGCCCCATTTGGGGGGGGTTGGGTTGTGGTGTTTGGGGGGTGGGGGGGGGGGGGTTGGGTTGGGGTGGGGGGGTGGGGGGGGGGTGGGTGTGACATGGCCCATCATCAAAATCACGAATCTAGTCCTATAAACACCCACTGATTCCACTTCTTTTTGGTTCCTTAGAATGTTAAGCTCTTTCGCTTCTTCTTTGATGGAGGATGATGAAGATTTAAGGGTTGGGATGAGAGATTTGAGGTAGGAAGTAGGCCACACACTTGGGTTCTTTCTCTCCTTAGAATTTTCTCTCTTAGTTGCTTAGGATTTGGGTAAAGAAATGAGATGTGATAGAGTGCAGGATGGTGTTCTGTAAGAAGGATGGGATGAGAGGGATGGGTGGTGTAAGAGGAGTGGCATGAGAGGTATGGGTTGTGTTGAATTTTGGGTGAGAGAGGGATAGGTGTCATGCCTTGTTGGTAAGAGAGGGATGGGTTAGGTATGGGATGTGATAGCTTGTACTTGATTGATTGATGTGATAAGTTGGGTAGAGATTCTCTGGAGATTCAAAATCACGGCGTTTCCTCAAAATATACGCGGGCCCACAACTCCTAACCTGGACATCACATCAGTACACATGACGCGACTTTGGAACTGCGACCACGGTGCGGTCTTTAGGGTATAAGTTTTGAGTTGAGTCAACTCAGATCTTGGGGATGTGACTTAAGGTCATGTGCATTCACTGTTTACAGGTCGCTAGTTGCAGGAATTCGATGGGAAGGATCATGTGAGTCTAAGGAACAATACGAACTATGATACGAGCCTTACATCTCTCCCTCTAATAAAAATTTCATCCTCTAAATTTACACTATCAATTTAACTAAACAAAACTCATAAAAGATGAGAAATCATAGCATCACATATAATTAGAGACAATACAAAATAAAATCAATCATCGAAGAGATGAGGATAACGCACGCGAATTTTAGCCTCTCGCTCCCAAGACGCCTCATCAACACTATGATGACCCTACTGAACCTTCACCAAGGGAATGATCTTTGTTCGGAGGACCTGCTCCTTCCGATCAAGGATACGAACTGACAATTCAATGTAAGAAGCATCCTCACGAACATCCAGCGGATGCCAATCAATAAAAGGAACGGTGTCTTACCCACACTTCCGTCATATAGATACATAAAAAACATTGTGGATGCCAGACAACTGAGATGGTAAGGCAAGACGATAGGTTATGATGTCAATGTGCCTAGTGATCTCGAAAGGTCCAATGAATCTCAGGGTAAATTTTTTCTTCGTTTCAAAATGAACCACACCCTTCATGGTTGAGACCTTGAGATATACATGGTCCTTAACATCAAACTCCAAGGGACGACATCGACGATCAGCAAAACTCTTCTGCCAGCTGTGAGCTATGCCCATCCTCTGCCTGATGATATCGATGACCTCTGATGTCTGCTACACAAGCTTGGGACCTAGGAGACACTGCTCTCCAACCTTGGTCCAACAACTCGGAGATATACACGGTCTACCATATAATGCATCAAAAGGATCCATACCAATGGTTGCTAGATAGCTGTTGTTATACGCGAACTCGGCCAATCATAGGTGCTCATTCCATCTACCCGAGAAGTTAATCACGCAAGCCCAAAGTATATCCTCAAGGATATGGTTAACCCTCTCGGTCTGCCCATTGGTCTACAGATGATATGGGGTGCTGAGCTGCAAAACAGACTCCATCGCCTTTTAGAAGCTCTTCTAAAACTGAGACGTGAACCTTGGGTCTTAGTAAAAAATAATCAAAACTGGAACGCCATGCAGTCTCACAAATTCCTCGATAAATATAATATCCTAGCAGGTTAGTCCAAAGGCCAAGTCGCACGAATCGCAAGAAAATGTGTCGACCTCGTCAGACGATCCATGACAACCCAGATGGTGTTATGACCATGCTAATTCCTCGGCAAGCCCATGATAAAATCGGTAGATACGTGCTCCCACATCTACAATGGGATGCTTAACGGCTGCAATGAACCTGAGGGCCTCTGACGATCGGCCTTGACATGCTAACATGTGTCATACTAAGCCACAAAACTGACAATTTGGTGCTTCATTCCACCTAAAAATACTACCTCCTCATGTCATGGTCCATCTTTGTGGAGCCTGGGTGGATAGTAAATTTTGATCGGTATGCCTCGGTCATAAGATTTCTGGGCAACTCTGGAATATTTGGGACACACAATCGGCCTCTGAAACGAAGTCCACCATCAGAACCAATCTGCCAATCCGACTTCTCCTTCGATGTAGCCTCTACTCAGTAATCTTGCAAGGACTGATCTGTCTGCTGAGACTCAATCACCCTTACGATAAGAGGGGGTTGAATCGATAGGATCGATAACTGAATAATAATAGACTGCAGACCAAACTTGAAGTCGTACTGTAACACCCTGAAAATCGGGGGTCGTGTATAAACTCAACTCCCGAGTTCCAGACCGTCACTTATGCAACAAAAATGGTTATGATTCAATGTTGTCTGATTTAAAGCATTCACATGAGTAAAAGTATACCAAAACTGCAATTCATACTTCAGATCCAGTGATAAAAGCAAGCGGAAGACTAAACAAGATATATATCACTGTATGGAAAAACAAAGTAATCTCAACTGTCTCCAAAGTATGACTACATCTCTGAGTCTCATATACATGTACATAACAAAAGAATAATGTTCAAAAAGAAAAGTCCCACTGATGTCCCCTCGATCCAGGTCACCTACGGGAAGCCGTCATGATACTGCATATACGAGAACTCATCCTGGTCCTCGTCATCATCTAGCTCCACCTCCTGGATCTCATCGTCACCTGCAACTACAACAGGGTCTGGTGGGTGTTGCAAACACCATCCCGTAACGTGGGAATGAGTGATCAACTCAGTGGAATCATAGAGCAAAGATTAGCATGTTCACAATTCAATCACGCGATAATAGTAAAGCAGTAAATCAGACAAGTCCTAATACTGTTGTTAATGCAAGATGATATGACGTGATGTATGCCCTCACCGACGATCACCCTCATACGGCAACATCTTACAACCGCGGCATGCCACACTCCCTAGAGTGCTCCACATCTTCCAGGCACATGCAATGCTATGGTGATATGATTACCAAGTTGTTATTAGTCCATTCAAACAGCAGGATTGGGAAACTAAGGTACCTCCCTTGTATCAATCCCAACACGGATCCTGTCTAGGGTCGTCACTCCTAGTAATCTCATACGATGTACATTTCGTAGGTCGCTGCAAGGGCTGCCAGGGCTGTTGCTCGCACTCGTTGCACCGCTCCCCCATCACCTTATCAATACAGGCCTACTGTACTCTACTGCACGGAAGGGTCGTCGCCTCCCGTGAACTCAGAATACGCTCGCGGTCACTACAAAGGGCTCGTCGCCTGATCAGTGTAGGCCGACAGCTAGAATATAGTGTCCCATACCACCATAATCTGCTCACGAGTCTAGGTGCTCACTGGTCACTACGGGGAGGTTTGTGGCCCCAGCGTAGGCCGACAGCTCGACCACGGTGTCCCATACCACCATGCCCGGCTCATGAGTCTTCGTGGATCAAGGTACCACGGTTAATAGGGTTTACAATGGTAAGTTCAGTACCCTAGGTTCAAGCAGTTATGATACATACATGGTGAACAAAAATCGGCCAGTCGGGTTACTTGACGGGCTCGACTAGCGCGATCGCATCTCGAACTGAACGACATGAAGTGCGTAAAACACTTCGCGTGGCCTAACCACTGCCGCCAACTCTCAACACGAATCACATTCATCGACGCGTCATTCGTGGCTATGACCAGTCAGCCACGAATTCGCTCGGTTACCGACTGCCTGGACTAAGTCAAGTCCCACACATCTATGGAATTACTATACAAGGTATTGGAATTGAAATACATCATGTGAGCATGTTAACACATGTTATAACTTTCAACTTAAGCAAATCTTCAAGGCATACTTCCCATGCATATTCAACTTAAGCAAATCCTCAAGCGCATACATTCCATGCATGTAATGAAATCATGCATTTTGTCAACATGTAGAAAATCATTTAGGTCGGCATAATAGTTGAAAAATCAATCACAAGGTATCAAATAACATCATTTAATTCAATACATACTAATACAAGCATTTATACAAACACATGCACTACACACTTAGGTCTACATATAGCATGTCGACTCAAGGTGTGCAACTAGGCGAATCTCTTCGCCAAACTAATTATGCACGCATTCCTAACTCCCTAAAGCGACAACAAACCATGTCAATCACATCAGCAAAATATGAATGCAAACAGTACTTCCTACAATGACTAAAATGCCCTAAATCTCATATTCTTCGTTAGCTTACGAAACGGGAAACGGAGAGCATTTTGTACATGTCAAACGGCGATGCCGTCAAGAATCTACTATTAAACGACATTGAAAGCATTGGGAACCGTCAATCCAAGCGTCTAAAATCCTCACCTAGTGTCTTGTAGACTCGGGAATTGAAGCGGAGTGTATATGCTTCGTCTACGGCGAGTAAGGAGCCTAATACATAAGATCCATAAGCTACATCGCCATGGAAACAAGAAAAACTCAAATCACCAACTATTTAGGGTTTTTACTTACCTAGGATTGCGGTGGAATCGCCGGGAAAGCGGTAGAGGAGTGTCGCTTAAGCATGTGCAACACGTAGCACAAGTGGCGGGAAGAACTCTCCCACTCTCTCACAATCTCTCACTCTTTTTCTCTCTCCCAAGCTAGGGCTTCTCTCAAATTCGGATGGGAGAGAGGAGTGAGGGTTTCAACCCCTTTTATAGCCTAAAACATTCCCAAAATAGGCTTGGGAACAATGTTTACTTGGTGCCTAACCAAATCGGGGCCGTTTCGGTCCAAAAGGGCATTTCTGGAGGTCCCCAGGCCAGATGCGGTCGGACTTAAGCTCATGCATACTAGATCTAGCATACATCCAGTTTTCAGACCGGTTGGGTTCCCAGATCGCACGTGGCGGCCCAGTTTCAGTTTAACGGTCACCGCATCAAGATCAGGCCTATAAGTCCCGTGATATATAATAGATATTTTTCCTGATCCAAGGGTGTAATTTGGCTGTATTCTGACGGTCAGAATGCTTAATACTGATGCGTCAAATTTGTGTGCCAGATTTGAATTTGAAATTCCAACTATGTCCCTATTCACACTCTCTTCGGTCCGGGCTCAATGAAATAGCCTGTAATAATCGGTTTGACTTGATTTTTGGAATGAGTGTCAAGCCCAGCTAGACGGTCCTAACGGTCTAAGATAGGAGGTATCGGACTTTCAACGTGCGGTCTAGATCCAATACAAAGATTCAAAGTGGTCCAGAGAACAAACCGGCTTAGAGTTTGATCCGAGGCTTTAGAGCATTATAGCACCCTTAGTTCCACTCGCTTCGGGCCTTGTAGAACGTATTTAAAGTGATCAGGGACCATTTCCCAGCTATTCTAACGTTGCACTAGCTAACCTAGTCAAATTTTCCAAAGGAATGAATTCTACGCAAATTCGGGTCGAGTTGGTACTCGAGCCCAAGTATGGATTTTTCACGGGCGTTACAATCTACCCCCCTTAACAACTAATTTCGTCCTCGAAATTTTGTACCTTTTCGTACTCCTCGAGAAGCTGTGGGTAGTTCTTTCTGATCTCGGCTTCTGTCTCCCAAGTAGCCTCCTCCTCAGTATGATGCGTCCATAGTACCTTCACAAGGGGAATCACCTTGCTACGCAGTACCTGCTCCTTCCGGTCTAAGATGCGTGTCGGTCGCAGGATATAAGTAACATCCTCTCCTAACTGCACCTGCTCCCATCTGATGATATGAGAAGGATCAGCAACATACTTCTTCAGCATAGAAACATGAAATACGTTGTGGACGCTCGCGAGGGGCGTGGGTAAAGCCAATCGGTAAGCCACTGCCCCCACACGATCGAGGATCTGAAATGGACCAATGTATCGCGGTGCCAGCTTCCCCTTCTTTCCGAACCGAAGGACTCCCTTCATAGGGGAAACTCGCAAAAACACATGATCCCCGACTGTGAACTCTAGTGGTCTCCGTCTCGTATCGGCGTAGCTCTTCTGTCTGCTCTGCGCTGTAAGAAGCCGACGTCGAATAATATCAATCTTCTCTGACGTCGCCTGCACCAACTCTGGGCCAATCAAGCTGCGCTCACCGACCTCTAACCAGCAATGCGGTGCGCGACAAGGTCGCCCATACAGCGCCTCATAAGGTGCCATGCCGATACTCGCCTGGAAGCTATTGTTGTACGCAAACTCCGCATATGCAAGACAGTCATCCCAACTGTCCTTGAAGTCCAATGCGCAAGCTCGCAACATGTCCTCCAGGATCTGGTTCACTCGCTCTGTCTGTCCGTCCGTCTGTGGGTGGAAGGCAGTACTGAACTTCAACTTCACACCCATAGCCTCCTGAATGCGAGTCCAGAAAATAGAAGTGAACCGCGTGTCTCTGTCCGACACGATCTCCAACGGAACTCCATGCAGACGCACGATCTCTCTAATATACAATCTAGCCAGCTCGTCTGCAGAGTTCGTAACTCTGATCGGTAGGAAGTGTGCCGACTTCGTCAATCGGTCGACGATCACCCAAATAGAATCATGCCCCTTCCTCGTCTTCGGCAACCCAGAAATGAAGTCCATGGAAATGAAATCCCACTTCCACTCTGCAATCGGCATAGGCTGCAAAAGTCCAGGTGGTCGGCGATGCTCTGCCTTCACCTGTTGACAAGTGAGACAACGGGACACGAACTCAGCAATGTGGGTCTTCATACCTTCCCACCAGTACGTCCTCTTCACGTCACGATACATCTTCGTGCTGCCAGGATGCATCGCGAGTCTAGTAGAATGCGCAGCCTCGAGAATCTCTCGTCTCAAGTCAGGGACATCAGGAACGCATAGGCGGCCACGGTAACGTAAACCCCCATCCATGCCAACTCGCCAGTCGGCGTCATCATCATCACTGGCCTGCTCTCGAAGCTCAGTAAGATGCGCGTCGTCCCTCTGCGCCTCGATGACACGGTCATCGATCGGGGATCGCACCTGAACATGTGCGATGAACTCAAATGGCTCCTCTACGGTGAGTTTCTGCTCAAAGTCTCGCAAAAACTCAACCATATCCCACTCGGCAACCATCAGCGGAGCCGCAAACTCTATCGCCTTCTTGCGGCTCAACGCATCAGCCACAAGGTTCGCCTTCCCAGGATGGTAAGAGACTTCAAACTTGAAGTCCTTCAGCGTCTCCATCCATCGCCGCTGCCTCATATTCAAGTCCCGCTGTGTGAATATGTACTTGAGGCTCTTGTGGTCGCAAAAGAGCTCGAACTCCTCTCCATAGAGGTAATGTCTCCAGAGTCTCAGTGCGAATATCACGGCTGCCAACTCCAGGTCGTGTGTAGGGTAATTCTCCTCGTGCTTCCTTAATTGTCTCGAGGCATACGAAATTACCCTGTCCCTCTGCATAAGGACACAACCCAAACCAACGCTAGACGCGTCAGTGTATATAGTGTATTTAACCCCTTGCTCTGGCAATACTAGCACAGGGGCGGACGTAAGTCTGTCCTTCAGCTCCTGAAAAGCTGACTCCGCCTTATCATTCCAGGCGAACTTCACGTCCTTCCGTGTCAACTGAGATAAGGGTCTCGCGATCTTCGAGAAATCCTGAATGAAGCGCCGATAGTAGCCAGCGAGACCCAAGAAACTCCTCACCTCAGTGACAGAACCAGGCTGCTCCCAGTCCTGCACCGCAGCTACCTTAGACAGGTCAACTGCCATGCCATCCTTGGACACCACGTGACCCAGAAACTTCACCTCCTGCTTCCAGAAGTCGCACTTCTTATACTGTGCGAACAACTGATGCTGTCTGAGCGTATCAAGGACCAAACGCAAGTGCTCCTCATGATCCTCTCGACTCCTAGAGTATACCAAAATGTCGTCGATGAAAACAACGACGAATCGATAGAGGAAAGGCCGTAGTACCCGGTTCATCAGATCCATGAACACGGCCGGTGCGTTCGTGAGACCGAACGACATCACGAGGAACTCGTAGTGACCAAAACTGGTCCTGAACGCTGTCTTCTGCACGTCCTCATCTCTGACGCGCAACTGATGATATCCTGACTGAAGGTCAATCTTCGAGAAGTACTGCGCTCCTCTCAACTGATCAAACAAGTCATCGATCCTGGGCAAAGGGTACTTGTTCTTCACTGTGAGTTGGTTCAGCCTGCGATAATCAATACACAATCGTAGCGAACCATCCTTCTTCTTCACGAACAAGACCGGTGCCCCCCAAGGAGATACGCTAGGCCGTATAAGGCCAAGCTCTAGTAGACCATCAATCTGCGTCCTCAACTCCTCCATCTCACATGGTGCCATGCGATACGTCGGCAGTGAGACGGGTGTAGAACCAGGAATCAGATCGATAGTGAAATCGATCTCACGTCGGGGTGGCAAACCAGGGATCTTCTTGAACAGATCCCCGAACTCAGAAACAACTGGCGTCTGCTCAAGTACCTGGGCACCAGCGTCGCGCAACAGGGTGGCGTAGCTAAGAATGCGGAAAGGAAGATTTACCCGCACTGAAAATGTGAAAGGCGTGCCCTCAGGCTCGTACACCGTCACCACACGAGCCTCGCAGTCAATCTCGGCTCTCGCTGCAGTCAACCAGTCCATGCCAAGAATGACGTCGAGATATACGAGCGAGGGATCGACGACCAAATCAAGAGTCATCGTCCTGCCTCCCAGATCAAGTAAACAACCCTCACACATCTGGGTGACATCCGAATAATCTCCATGAGCTGCAAGGACTCGCACGCTATCCATAGTGATAGTCTGCAACCCAAGACGTCTGACTACGGCACGCGATATCAAGGAAATCGTGGAACCAGTGTCCACCATGACAAGAACGGGAGTACCTCCGATATGGCCCGTGACCTCGAAGGCTGAATGCTGGGAAGTCGGCGTCGTAGCTGCCTCAGCGGTCAGTGCATGAACTCGAGCCTGCTGTGGCCGGTTCGGCCGCTGTGTCAAGGGCCGTGGGGGCGGTCGAATCTGCGATACTGTGGGTCTGAAAGAGGACTGCGCAGGAGCTGACCGTATAGGCGGTGCTGATATCGCCTGTGGACGTACACGATCAATCTTCTGCGGCGGCGAGAACCCACTGTCCCGCATCCTCGTAAAGCAACTCGGTGCTAGGTGGCCCGTCCTCCCACAGTATGTGCATGATAGATCAGGGCGCCGAAACGGTCCTACTGGCGCCGTGGTCCTGGTAGGAGGATCAATGCGAGGCCTCTTGCCCGCGAAGGGCCTATCTGGCAACTCCGGTCGCGGCCTAGAAGTAGTCGGGCCTCGTGATCGCGCAAGTCGATCCACGTCCTGCTCTGCCCGCATGGACATGTGAACCAACTCCGCATAGGAGGAGAAACTGATACAGCACATCTTCGACCGAATATCCGGTCGCAAGCCCTCCAAAAAGCGCCGTATGCGCATCTGCTCATCAGCTAAAATCGTCGGGACGTACCTGCCCAACTCTGTGAACCGATGCTCATACTCGGTGACCGTCATCGCTGCCTGCCTGAGACGGAGAAACTCATTCTCCCTCTCGTGTCTGTAGGTCTGAGGATAATACTTCTCATGGAAGCGAAACTCGAATGCTGCCCATGTCCATACGAAGTCTGCGGTAACAGTCCGCAATACACTATCCCACCACATACTGGCCTCTCTCTCAAACTGGAAGGTAGCCAGCTCTACCTGCTCTGCCTCAGTACAGTGCAACATGCGCAGAATCTTCGACACTCGGTCGAGCCAAAACTCAGCCTCCTCGGGTCTGTGAGAACCCGTGAAAGTAGGAGGCCGCAAGCGCTGAAATCGCTCCAGAAGGCCCCGTGTGTCGGCAGGGTTCCCCGCAGGGAAAGCAGGCTGCGCAGGAAGTGCTATGCCCTCATCCTGGGCGTAAGCATAGGCATCCTCAGCTGGATGCGCAGGTGGTGTAGGCGGAGTAGGTGCAGTCGCACCCCCACCCTGGGCTAAAGTCCCGACTATGGTAGTCAATAGCTGCTGCTGCTGTAGCATCATAGCCATCATCTGCTCGAATCTATCAGGTGGTGGAGCAGGCTGTGGCGGATGAGGTGCGGAAGTAGATGCGCGCTGTGGCTCTCTAACTGATGGTGTAAATGGCGGTGGTCCATCTGTAGGACCAGTAGCAGGCTGAGACGATCCAACAGTCTCAGGAATTGGGCCCACAGCAGGGTCCGGACGAGTGCCAGACTGAGAGGGAGCCTGATCCATCTGCTCTGACAATGAAAGCCGAACCGCGCTCCTCGTAGTCTTAGGTGGCATTCCCTATATTCAAAATAGGGCGCAACCTTGTCAGTCTCAATTGCACAAATACACCACAATCATTCACTAAAGGGTCAAAGGCATTCCATGCATTTCAATTAATCAAAATTGTCACAATACAAGGGATATATCCTTACAAGCATCATGACTAGAATGACATGGAAATTAAGACAGTTAAGCAACAGCAACATAAGCAAAGCACTAGCCCTAATAGGCTTTACACACATAAAACGGAAAATGGCTATCTACTCATAACAACATCAAAGATCGCGTCGCTAGTCGGAGTCTAGCGACGGAGGAGGAGCACCCTTATCCTGTAAGCAACACAGGATTGCCTTCAAGGTGCGAGTCACCTTGCCAAATTTCTTCTTCGTAACGGCCTTGGCATCAGCGACCTCTGCTCGAAGTTCCTGGACTTCCCTTCGCAAAGCGGTCTGACTCTCCTCCATCCGAGCAATGCGATCGTCAATAGTAGTCTGCGCAGAAGGAGGAGGGCTCTCATCAGTATCCTGAGCCTCCTCTTCTGCTTCTTCCTGAGTCTCTTCCTGAACCTCTGCACTAGGTTCTCCTTCGCTTTGATCTTCCTCTTCATCAAAGTCGTCCCCACTATCCCTTTCAAGTTGATTTTCACGGTATTGCGACCCGATCTTCATCTTAACCATTGTCGACTCATCGATGGTGTGAATCGATACCGGCAATTCGGGTCCAAGTCTATAGGCAAACTCAAGCGCAATCTTGCAAATGAGTCGACCAAAGGGAAGGGATTCGGATGTTCTTCTCGACCTGGCTATGAGAACTATCTGCCGTAAGATGAAAGTGGCCATACATACGTTCTCTCCCTGAGCCACCAGAAATAAGAAATCGACCATAAGACGTGTACATTCAATGCGGTTCGTCGACCTAGGATAAACATTGAACGTGCAGATGTGATGCAGCAGACGCAAATCCTCAGACATGTACGTCGCCTTGAGGCTATTATTAGGCTGCCATGGAACCAACTTACCACACAGAAACCTGGTGCGGCGATCTCGTTCACGTCTAGTCCTCAAATTCTTCTCACTTGGATGCACATCACCTAGTGGCACGTTGAGAAGTCGCGCAACCAACCGGACGTCGATCGTAGCCATCCGATCTCTACCAAAAGGGATTTTGAACTGCAAGGGCTCCAAGGTAGGACTCTGGATGCTAGCATAGAAGGCACGAACAGTGCTCACATTAGCACGAGCGCGAGCTTCAAAGATCGGTCCCCAGTGCGCAGCTTCAATGCGTTCGAACAACAGATATTCGCCGAACAATCGCCCATCTACGTCCGCCTCAAATAACACTCTACGATCAGTGTATTCACCATGAGGCATCTCTGATAGGATGGTTCGTCCAAGGTGTGCATGGGGATCCAAATCCCGCTTCGTACGGCACTCCAGGACTGCAGCTGGACCTGCGGCGGCGCTTGAACTTGCGGCACCACCCCGCGGTCTTCTCGATTGAGCAGGGCGGCTCGGCCCAGCCTCGTCTGTTGCAGTTTTCCTCTTACCCATCAAAGACAGGATGGATGAGAGTGACAAAAGTCCCAAAATAGCTTCCACGAAAGCCATGGAAAACGCCGAAAATGCGGAGAAATGGCTGCCCAATCTGACAAAAGGAAATCTAGGCGTCGTAGAGGGATGCTTCAAGCTTCCCAAGGCTGTACTTCCAGGGAAAAATAAGAACAAAAAGGTGGAATGGAGCTGCTCACGATTTCAGCACTATTTGGGGGATTTTGGAGCTCCAAATGGGAAAATCTTCAAGGAAAGGGGCTGCCAACACCCAATAATCGATGGGTGGTGGTCGGTTTTGGCCGAGGAAGGGATTAGGAGGGGTTTGGGTCGCCGGGATTTGGAATGGAGCGCTGAAAATCAAATCTAGGGCATGCAAGGGGGCTGTTTGTGAAGGAGAGGGGTGTTTTAGGGGTTTTCGTGGGATGGGAGGTACCTAGGGGTGTTGTGGGAGGCATTTAAGTGGGTGCACCCAAAGGGCAGCACCATCGGAGATGGCCGGCCGGCGATGCATCGCCCGGCCGGCGATGGCATCGCCGGCCAACCTCCAGGTTGGCCAGCGGGACCCCATGGGTCTGGTCCCCCATGGTCCCAGGGTCCCAAAAAGTCTGGTCCCACCCCTTAGTTCATAGTATTTTGGTCCCTATGAGCCCAAACATGTTTTTGGGGCTTTCCGGGTCCACATCACAGTCCCGAATACCAAACCATATAATGCAGCATATGGATTTGGGGTAGAAGGATCCAGTACATCTTTCTAGCTCCTTAGTTGCTAAAGAAAGTGAAGTTAGAATGGCCTTATGGCCATTTTTCATGAAATTTTACTATTCACTGTAAAATTTGGTGAATGTACTAATTTGTGTTATTTTCACATTAGTTTTGATGCCTAACATGAAATGGATAAGAAAGAACTGAAGGTTGAAGTGTTTAGAGAAGGAATTTTGAGAATTTTTGGCAAAACGGGGTTTTTAAGCCCTGGCGATTGATTACTGGAGTCGTGGTCATTCCACGGCCCAAAGGTTCACCTTTGTGGTTTAAAACCGCTCATAGGACGTCTCCACCCGACTTCCTACAGCTTAGAGGTGATTCGGGTTGCTTAACGCGACCCGAGATACGTTACAGACTCGATCTTGCGATCGATCCTTATAAACTTCGCCTATCGGCGAATCTGTGATCCTAGAAGTGTTTCTAGACCCTTCTCGCACCCACCTAAGTCAAAGGAAGCGACAGCGTACGTCGCAAGACCATAACCCAGGCCCAGTATACTCTCATTCATGCTCTGATACCAACTTGTAACACCCTGAAAATCGGGGGTCGTGTATAAACTCAACTCCCGAGTTCCAGACCGTCACTTATGCAACAAAAATGGTTATGATTCAATGTTGTCTGATTTAAAGCATTCACATGAGTAAAAGTATACCAAAACTGTAATTCATACTTCAGATCCAGTGATAAAAGCAAGCGGAAGACTAAACAAGATATATATCACTGTATGGAAAAACAAAGTAATCTCAACTGTCTCCAAAGTATGACTACATCTCTGAGTCTCATATACATGTACATAACAAAAGAATAATGTTCAAAAAGAAAAGTCCCACTGATGTCCCCTCGATCCAGGTCACCTACGGGAAGCCGTCATGATACTGCATATACGAGAACTCATCCTGGTCCTCGTCATCATCTAGCTCCACCTCCTGGATCTCATCGTCACCTGCAACTACAACAGGGTCTGGTGGGTGTTGCAAACACCATCCCGTAACGTGGGAATGAGTGATCAACTCAGTGGAATCATAGAGCAAAGATTAGCATGTTCACAATTCAATCACGCGATAATAGTAAAGCAGTAAATCAGACAAGTCCTAATACTGTTGTTAATGCAAGATGATATGACGTGATGTATGCCCTCACCGACGATCACCCTCATACGGCAACATCTTACGACCGCGGCATGCCACACTCCCTAGAGTGCTCCACATCTTCCAGGCACATGCAATGCTATGGTGATATGATTACCAAGTTGTTATTAGTCCATTCAAACAGCAGGATTGGGAAACTAAGGTACCTCCCTTGTATCAATCCCAACACGGATCCTGTCTAGGGTCGTCACTCCTAGTAATCTCATACGATGTACATTTCGTAGGTCGCTGCAAGGGCTGCCAGGGCTGTTGCTCGCACTCGTTGCACCGCTCCCCCATCACCTTATCAATACAGGCCTACTGTACTCTACTGCACGGAAGGGTCGTCGCCTCCCGTGAACTCAGAATACGCTCGCGGTCACTACAAAGGGCTCGTCGCCTGATCAGTGTAGGCCGACAGCTAGAATATAGTGTCCCATACCACCATAATCTGCTCACGAGTCTAGGTGCTCACTGGTCACTACGGGGAGGTTTGTGGCCCCAGCGTAGGCCGACAGCTCGACCACGGTGTCCCATACCACCATGCCCGGCTCATGAGTCTTCGTGGATCAAGGTACCACGGTTAATAGGGTTTACAATGGTAAGTTCAGTACCCTAGGTTCAAGCAGTTATGATACATACATGGTGAACAAAAATCGGCCAGTCGGGTTACTTGACGGGCTCGACTAGCGCGATCGCATCTCGAACTGAACGACATGAAGTGCGTAAAACACTTCGCGTGGCCTAACCACTGCCGCCAACTCTCAACACGAATCACATTCATCGACGCGTCATTCGTGGCTATGACCAGTCAGCCACGAATTCGCTCGGTTACCGACTGCCTGGACTAAGTCAAGTCCCACACATCTATGGAATTACTATACAAGGTATTGGAATTGAAATACATCATGTGAGCATGTTAACACATGTTATAACTTTCAACTTAAGCAAATCTTCAAGGCATACTTCCCATGCATATTCAACTTAAGCAAATCCTCAAGCGCATACATTCCATGCATGTAATGAAATCATGCATTTTGTCAACATGTAGAAAATCATTTAGGTCGGCATAATAGTTGAAAAATCAATCACAAGGTATCAAATAACATCATTTAATTCAATACATACTAATACAAGCATTTATACAAACACATGCACTACACACTTAGGTCTACATATAGCATGTCGACTCAAAGTGTGCAACTAGGCGAATCTCTTCGCCAAACTAATTATGCACGCATTCCTAACTCCCTAAAGCGACAACAAACCATGTCAATCACATCAGCAAAATATGAATGCAAACAGTACTTCCTACAATGACTAAAATGCCCTAAATCTCATATTCTTCGTTAGCTTACGAAACGGGAAACGGAGAGCATTTTGTACATGTCAAACGGCGATGCCGTCAAGAATCTACTATTAAACGACATTGAAAGCATTGGGAACCGTCAATCCAAGCGTCTAAAATCCTCACCTAGTGTCTTGTAGACTCGGGAATTGAAGCGGAGTGTATATGCTTCGTCTACGGCGAGTAAGGAGCCTAATACATAAGATCCATAAGCTACATCGCCATGGAAACAAAAAAAACTCAAATCACCAACTATTTAGGGTTTTTACTTACCTAGGATTGCGGTGGAATCGCCGGGAAAGCGGTAGAGGAGTGTCGCTTAAGCATGTGCAACACGTAGCACAAGTGGCGGGAAGAACTCTCCCACTCTCTCACAATCTCTCACTCTTTTTCTCTCTCCCAAGCTAGGGCTTCTCTCAAATTCGGATGGGAGAGAGGAGTGAGGATTTCAACCCCTTTTATAGCCTAAAACATTCCCAAAATAGGCTTGGGAACAATGTTTACTTGGTGCCTAACCAAATCGGGGCCGTTTCGGTCCAAAAGGGCATTTCTGGAGGTCCCCAGGCCAGATGCGGTCGGACTTAAGCTCATGCATACTAGATCTAGCATACATCCAGTTTTCAGACCGGTTGGGTTCCCAGATCGCACGTGGCGGCCCAGTTTCAGTTTAACGGTCACCGCATCAAGATCAGGCCTATAAGTCCCGTGATATATAATAGATATTTTTCCTGATCCAAGGGTGTAATTTGGCTGTATTCTGACGGTCAGAATGCTTAATACTGATGCGTCAAATTTGTATGCCAGATTTGAATTTGAAATTCCAACTATGTCCCTATTCACACTCTCTTCGGTCCGGGCTCAATGAAATAGCCTGTAATAATCGGTTTGACTTGATTTTTGGAATGAGTGTCAAGCCCAGCTAGACGGTCCTAACGGTCTAAGATAGGAGGTATCGGACTTTCAACGTGCGGTCTAGATCCAATACAAAGATTCAAAGTGGTCCAGAGAACAAACCGGCTTAGAGTTTGATCCGAGGCTTTAGAGCATTATAGCACCCTTAGTTCCACTCACTTCGGGCCTTGTAGAACGTATTTAAAGTGATCAGGGACCATTTCCCAGCTATTCTAACGTTGCACTAGCTAACCTAGTCAAATTTTCCAAAGGAATGAATTCTACGCAAATTCGGGTCGAGTTGGTACTCGAGCCCAAGTATGGATTTTTCACGGGCGTTACACGTACTCAGCTATATCCTCTAGCATCATCTACTCCTGGACCATCATATGTGCCACCAGGCCTCGTGACTGATGGCTAAGGGCATCCGCCACCACATTTGCCTTACCAGGGTGGTACTGAAGATCAAAATTGTAGTCCTTCAGGAGTTCCATCCAGCGTCTCCGCCACATAATGAACTTCGACTGAGAGAAGAGATACTTCAAGCTCTTGTTGTCAGAGAAGAGCTCGAACTTAACCCTATAAAAATAGTGCCTCCACACCTTCAGTGTGAAAATAACGGTAACCAACTCTAGATCATACGTGGGATAGTTTTACTCATGGACCTTGAGCTGGTAAGATGCGAAGACCACGGGCTTCCTGCGCTGCATCAAGACAACACCCAAGCCAATATGCGAAGCATCGGTAAAGACTATGAATCCTTCACTCCCAGAGGGAAGAGTGAGGACAGTTGTGGACGTCAAACGGTCCTTCAGCTCTGCGAGTTCCTGCTCACATGCATCACTTTAAACGAACTCAATGCCCTTCTGGGTCAAGCTGGTCAACGGGGCTACAATATAGGAGAATCCTTTAATGAAACGTCAGTAGTAGCCTGCTAAACTAAGAAAACTTTAGATCTCGGACTCATTTATGGGTTGGCCCCACTGACGCATGACATTAATCTTTAAAGGGTCCACTGTGATGCCCTTCCTCGTCACCACGTGACCAAGGAACCTCACCTCCTCCTGCAAGAACTCACACTTCTCTAGCTTTGCATAAAGCTGGTGTGCACGAAGGGTCTACAAAGTGATCTCCAAATACTGCTCATGCTCCTCACGGGTCCTCGAATAAATTAGGATGTCATCGATGAATAACACAACAAAATGATCGAGATATGAATGGAAGACCTCGTTCATGAACTACATGAATATGACAAGCGCATTGGTCAGTCCAAAGGACATGACCTGGAACTCAAAATGACCATTGTGGGTCCTGAATGCTGTCTTCGGGATATCCCCCTCTCTGACCTGAACCTGATGATTACTGGATCGAAGGTCTATCTTCGAAAAGAACTGCGCCTCCTGTAGCTGATCAAACAAATCATCAATCCTCAGAAGCGGGTACTTGTTCTTAATCATGACCTTGTTGAGCTTGCGGTAATCCACGCAAAGCCTCAATAAGACATCCTTCTTCTTCACGAAGAGTATCGGCGCTCCTCACGGTGAATTGCTCAGACGAATGAAGCGTAACTCACGTAACTCGTGAAAGTGCCCTGGTTTGTCAATTAGCATGTAGGTTGAGTTGATGAGTTAAGTGTGCCTTGTATGAAGATTGTTCAAGCCATTACCTTAACCGGATGTGTGTTCGGAGCTCGTCAAAGGTGAACTATGCCTCACATCCCATGTCCTAAAACACAAAGGTGAGTAATCCCTTAAAAATCTTAGAATAGAACAACATAAGAGTTAAAAGTCTAAAAACCTGATTTCAAAATGGAAAATTTTCTAAGTTTTCATTTAAGTTCGATATCATCGATTCTTGGTTGATACAATCGAACACTCAGTCTCAATGAATCGATCTGGACTCGATAACATCGAATTGAGTCCTTTTTATGTCCAACAACCACAAAGTATTTTGGACAAATATTTGATCAATCAAAAGTACATTCGATAACATCAAATTTTAAATATCGATGATATCGAAGGACTTAGAGTTATGTCCATTAAACTTCCTTGAAAAATATTCTGACATTACTCGAGGAATCGAATCATCCTTGATATTATCAGAATTTAAATTTTGATGACATCAAGAGATGATAGATGATATCGAATATGGACAGATTGTGTCCAACAAACTTGACAAGAAAATCAAATGGAAATGATCAAGGAATGAAGACAATATCGATAACATTGATATTCAAATTTCATTGATATCGAGAAGGTCTCAATGATATTAAATTGGGAGAGGTTTTGTCTAGTGAGCTTTCAAGGAATATATTCCAAAAAGATTGAGGAATCGAAATTGGTTTCGATGATATCGAAATTTGAATTTCAATGACATCGAAACAGTATCGATATCATTGTAGTCAGGTTTTAAAATATTCAACAAGATCTTGTGACTATAAAGTCGAGGAATCAAACTATGATTCGATAACATCGAAGTTCAAATCTCGATGACATCGATCCTCTCTCAAAAAGTTTCAAGAATGTTTTTCAGTTGAGTATGTATGATCGAACTGATATTCGATGGCATCAAAAGTATACATTTGATGACATCGAATCAAGTTCGATGATATCGAACTTAGTTAGAATCTGACAATTTTATGTCCATTGGAGCTTTTTTCCTTTATAAGGAGAGCTTGTTCTTGGTTGATGCATTGAGAAAAAAGTGAGAGCCTTGAGAGAGTAATTGCACATCACCTACCCCAAGCTCTTTTTCTCATGGGAGTTCATTCCTCAATCCACCTTCATCATTGATATTCAATAGAGTGGATTGGTGAATGAACTTCCTCATTCAAGGATCATCCAGCTATTATCTTAATGGCAAATCATTGAGCTGGGATACCTTAAATGCTTGGAATCACTCCTTTTCTAAAATAGAAAAACATTTATTAGAGTAAGATTCCAACATACCCTTGACCCAACCCATCACCTTTATTGGAACATCATCAAGTGTTGCGGATTAAGGGAGCTGAAGAATCTCCATCATCAAAAGAGTATATCTTCATTATTGTGCAGAATGGGGCTTATCTACTTATCTGTAAGTCATTAGAGTCTAGAAACCCTTTTGATCATTCCTTATGTAGAATTGGGTCACAGGTACATCTCACCCTTTTAAGACCTCATAAGAGGCCTCCGATGAGAGAGTACATTTAGGTGTTGTTTGTTGACCCTTGTTCTTATGTAAGGCATAAACTTTAGGTCCTTTGTGTAGGTCCTTGGCCTGTGTAGCTTAAACTAGGGTTCTAGTGTGGATCCTTGGCCTGTGTAGTGTAAACTAGGTTCCTTGTATGGATCCTTGGCCTGTGTGGCCTAAAACCAAGGTTCCTTGTGGGGATCTTTTGCTCTTGTGTAGGGCATAAAACTTAGGTGCTTTGTGGTGACCTTTGCTCTTGTGTAGGGCATAAACTTGTGTCTTGTGTAGGCACGTCTAAGGTACCTTGTGTAGGTCCTAGAGTCAATCTTGTGTAGGTTATAATAGTTTGAGGTGAACCTGATTTGAAACCTCCGTTAGTGAAATCCTGTAAACTCATGGGATGAGTGTATCCGCCGAGAGTGGAGTAGGCACATTGCCGAACCACTATAAAAGATTATGTTTGGGATTGATACTTGCTTGATCTTTCATTATGTTAATCGTTTACATCCAAGCTTGATAAATGAATGCCTTGATTTAAATCACATCCCACACACATTCACACTTCTCATCCATCTTAGACTATTTGTTAAATCGTGCTTAATATTGAGTAGTGTTGTGATTGGATCCTCTACTTTGCTTGGAAGCTATTAGAGTTAAATTGGAGATATCTTGATAGTTGCATATTAGATCAAGATTAAGGTACTACGATATAAAATAAGGCATAAAATTTTATAAAGTCTTATTCACCCCCCTCTAGTCCTCATCGTAATTTCAATTAGTATCAGAGAGGGTCTCTCTTAAGGGCTTAACTGCCTATAGAATGATCTTAAATGAAGTTGGAAATCATTGCCAAAGGAGAGGGCTCATCTATGTCTAGACCTCCTGTCTTTGATGGTTCAAATTATGCATACTGGAAAGCTAGGATGCACTACTTTCTACGATCTCTTGATTATAAGTTTTAGGAGATAGTTTAAAAAGGATATGTGGCACCAACTTATCAAGTGGTACTTGAAAATTGTATGACTGTCTCTAAACCTAAATCTAAAGAAACGTGGACTGCATATGACAAATAAAAACAAACATTAAAAGCAAAAGCAATGAATCGATTTACTGTGTTATGTTCCAAGATGTCTTCAATCAAATTAGTATGTGCGGCACATCTAAAAAAGCATGAGATTTGTTGGAAATAACCCACGAGGGGATAAGCACAGTGAAAAGATCCAAGCTATAGCTCCTAACGTCACAAGTTAAACAACTTGGAATAGAGGAACATGTGACCTTCATGAAATTCTTTACAAAACTGAATATCATCTATAATTCCATGGGTGGACTGGGAGAGAAATTTTCGGTGTCAAAATTTTGTAGAAAAATACTAAGATTCCTACCGGAACGATTCAACTCCAAAGCAACAACTATCGAAGAGTGTAGAAATGTGGATGAAATGATAGTACAAGAACTCGTAGGTTCCCTACAAATATTTGAACTACACTTTAAACCTGCCCCCAAATCTAAAAATAATGCCCTCAAAACTTTAAAACATATCACCACAAATGAGGACGAAAGTGAAAGGGAAAATGAAGATGAAGAAGTGACCCTCTTGGCTCAACAGTTCAAAAAAGTCCTCCACAAAAAATGTGGCTGACCATTCAAAGGGAAACAGTTGGACAACAAGCGTTATACAGGTAAACCTATTAAAAAGTCCAAAGAGCCACAGTATTACACGTGTCAAAAATTTGGACACCTGTTCACTAAATGCCATAATAGAAAAAACCAAAGGAAAGGCTATGGCAGCCACTTGGGATGACACTGAAGAATCAAACTCAGACTTCATTGATTTAGAGAGTGATGGAGACCAGAAATCCCTGGAAATACTTATGACCTCCATATCCACCAACATCCCCATGGAAACTGAAGAAATTTATGAACCATAACTCGAAGGGACACTTCCATCAAATGAAGAGAAAGAAGAAGAAGAAAAGAAAAATTTACAAGATGCCTATAATCAACTTTACCTACATAGCATCAATATCCTTAAAAGACTTGGCATTATTGAAAATAAGAATAAATTGTTGCAAATAGATCTAGATAAAACTTTAGAGACCAATACATATATAATTAATGATCTTCAACAATACCACTCAGATAATGATAGGCTGGAAAGAATCAATTCATTTCTGAAACCTGAGTCGATGAAACTAAACAAATAGATTGAGTCATTGAAAGATGAAAATATGCATCTTAAGAATGAAAATCACACCCTTAGTTACAAATTCTCCCAAAGAAGTGAAAAATTAGAAAGACTCTTATGGATGGGGAGACCAAAAAATGATAAGAGAGGACTGAGATATGAAAAATCCAATCCAAGCCTCACTCCTACAGCACCAATGGTAAGGAAAAATGTTACATCAGGAAGTAACACCAGGACTACTCCTATTTGTCATTCATGTGACAACTCTGGTCATTATAAATTCGAATGCCTCACTATTGGGAGAACTCAATCCAATTTCGGTTTGAACCTTACAGGAAAATACAAATCAACCAGAAAAATGATACAAACTGTCAAGAGTCCACCAAGGTACATGCGAAGAGGCAAGAAATATCCATGTCTACAAAGAATGACAAAAGGAATGGAGCTCCTAAGTCAAGTAGCTCAACTTAATCAGAAAAAAAAAAACCTTAATGGAACATGGAAATGTGATTCAGTTGACCAAAATGCCCAGATAAGCACATAATGAAGTAAGGACACCTTCTCTAAGAAGGATTGTCACAAAATGGGTAGTTAAAAATGTCAAGTAAGCAAAGACAATTAGTCCAGGTCATGGCAATTTAGTCCTGGACATGTGTGTGAAATGTACTTTTATGATTATTATGTTATAATCGAGGTTTCTGTACCTCAAAAATTCCTTTTAACAATGAGCATAACAATTGTTCATAATTTTGAGTTTCACAACTTTTGTACAAAATTTTGCTGTGTTTATATGCTGATGAGAAAATATTTTATGATATGCATATATGAAAGATTATCGAAGTACTCAGATCGATGTCATATTCTTCACTTCGATAAGTCAATCAATGAATTGAATGACTCTTTGATGACATCGAATGTACTTCAAGATTATCACAGTACATAAGGAAGCTGAACTGTCAAACACGCCTTCACTGTCATTGAACCGATCTCTCAATGAAATCGAAATTTTAAGTTCGATGTCATCAAACAAGACTCGATGTCATCGAAGTATTTCAACTTGTATAAATCGAACGGTTGTGAAAAACCCAAATCAGGTTGTCGCTTCGTCTTCCTTGCCATCTTCCTTGAATACCTTCGTAATGCTCGTAGTCTTGTTGAACTCCAATGCTATTAAAAGACGTATACTTGTGCTTAAATACACAAGAGGATCCATTCCACAAATATATCGTCTTCTGTTCGTGGTGCTTGTGCTTATTTTTTTCTTCTTCCTTCTCCAGCACAAATGGCTAAAGAGAAGGATCCGGTCTCTCCACAAAATGAGTCATCTAAATGGAAGAAAAGTAAGAAGCCTTCACTTGTCTCATCTTCATCTTTGGACATAGAACCCATGATAGAACAAGCTGTCCAACGTATGTGTATCGAACCCTTTGGAATTGTTAATCCCCTTGGAATGATTGGGTGAAGCAATATTGTAAATTTGGGTGGGGAGTTTCAATATGATCTTATATATCAATTTATCAACTCAATTTACAGTGTAAAGAATAACCCCACTTATTTCAATCACCGTGATGAACCAGTCCAAACACATCATCCCCGTGTTGAAAGTTACTTGCATAACAGTAACTGAACGAAATATGAATGCGCTTGGAGGATGGGGAGAAGTTACTCGAGCCTCATGTAATGGTGTGACAATATCCAGAAATGCAAGAAATTTCCTCCATGTTAGGCATCTCGATCCTACTTATAAAATACTTCACAACATCTTTAGCACAAATGTCTGCCCCTGTGAAGTTTCTAGCAACAAACTCTCTCCCTACATTCTTTACATCCTATATGATGTTCACCAAGGGATTCATGTGTGTCTACCCACTCTTCTAGTACAACAGTTGACTCGTGCTATTAAATGAGAACATTTCACTAAACTTCCATTCCTGTGTCTTATGTCCAAGCTCTCTCGATCTTTTGGATTGCCACCGGCAACGTACCCTTGTGCCTAGTTCAACTACGAAACCATTTGCAAACTAAATATAACTAACAATGTCTTTCATGGCCATCCGACTGGTCTAATCTTAGGTGAGGGAAATCTGGTGCACAGCCCCGACTCGGTCAATATAAACAAGACACTCAGAGAAAATGATCTCGTTTGACATCTCCTCGATGGAAATCACACTTGACGGAGCATCTTAACACCTGTGAAGCCCTTCTCTCAGACATAAAGCAGATGCTGACGGTTCTACAACATACGACTCAACAAATTCTGGATTCACTTCCCTATCGCTGTGCAGACGCAAGCTTTCATAATTCGTAGGAGCTTCTCTTTTCCCTCATTGTGTACACTGGATTATTTGTGAAGAACTTAGGGTATAAATGTCTTTTTGGGTGCCCTAAGTATATATATGTATGTGATGACCTACTTACCCGGATCAATTAACATTTTGTGTATTGTGCCATTGGAAGGGCTAAATATTGAATATCTCTGGTTATGCCCCTGCATGGGCAAAGTACTTTGGTAATTTTGATGTGCCCATGGATGGGCTTAATGTTCCATTTTGATGTTTTTAAACAATTCACACTGCCAATCTTAGGCAGTTTCTTTTGATTGCTCTTATTATTTAATGATGATCTTTTAGAACTTTATGTGAATTAAGTATGGGATGCATGTTATGTGAGAAATGGTGATTAGTTACTTGTTGTTATTATATGCCCATAAAAGTGGTTTACATGCTTTATAATGCATATCTGTCTAGCATCTATCTTGAAAATCAGCTTCCATGATTTTAAATAGGAAATCACCATTCTCCTATTGCCTTGTTTCTCTTGGTTTCTTTAATTGCAACTTCAGTCAATCGATCTGCTATAGGTATATACTATCCTTTGCCAATGAATGAAAAATGGGGGGAGAACAAATCCCACCATGAGAACAATTATTTGTATAGATTATATGCATGGTGATGCAGGTGATAGGGGGAGCAGTTGCAAGGAGATAGGGGGAGCAGATACATGAAGACTCTGTGATTGTATATGAACTAAACTCCGAATAGATCAACTGTAAAATTGTGTAAAGTTCATGTACACACAATTTAGGATGGTGTTCTAGGTATTGCTTTAGGTGTTTTATGTTTTGTCATGTAATTGACAAAGAGGTAGATTGAAAGTGCCCTAGTTTGTCAATTAGCGTGTAGGTTGAGTCGATGAGTCAAGTGCGCCCCATATGAAGATTGTTCAAGCCATTGCCTCAACCGGATGTATGTTCCGAGCTCATCAAAGGTAAACTATTCCCCACATCCCATGTTCCAAAATACCAAGGTGATTAATCCCTTAAAAATCTTAGAACAACATATGAGTTAAAAGTCTGAAAACTTAGTTTCAAAATGGAAAATTTTCTAAGTTTTCAGCTAAGTTTGATATCATCGATTCTTGATCGATACAATCGAACACTCAGTCTCGATGAATTGAATTAGACTCGATAACATTAAATTGAGTCCTTTTTATGTCTAGCAACCACAAAGTATTTTGGATTAATATTCGATTAATTAAAAGTACCTTCGATAACATTAAATTTCAAGTATCGATAATATCGAAGGATAGTCGATGATATTGAGGGACTTAGAGTTCTGTCCATTGAACTTCCTTGGAAAATATTCTGACATTACTCGAGGAATCGAATCATCCTTGATATCATTGGAATTTAAATTTCGATGACATCAAGAGATAATCGATGATATCAAAACTAGACAGGTTGTGTCTAGCAAGCTTGACAGGAAAATCAAATGGAAATGATTGAGGAATTGAGACAACATCGATAACATTGATATTCAAATTTTGATGATATTGAGAAGGCCTTGATGATATCGAATCTAGACAGATTGTGTCCAGTGATCTTTAAGGAATATATTCCAAAAAGATCAAGGAATCAAAATTGGTTTTGATGATATCAGAATTTGAATTTTGATGACATCGAAACAGTATCGATATCATCATCGTTAGGTTTTAAATTGTCCTACAAGTTCTTGCGTTTATAAAGTTGAGGAATTAAACTGTGATTCAATAACATCGAAGTTCAAATCACGATGACATCGAATCATATTCCATGACATCTATCCTTTCTCAAAAGGTTCAATGAATGTTTTTTAGTTGAGTTTGTATCATCGAACTGATATTCAATGACATCGAAAGTATACATTCGATGACATCGATTCAGGTTCAATGATATCGAACTCAGTCAGATTTATATCTGTTGGAGCTTTTTGCCTTTATAAGGAGAGCCTGTTCTTGGTTGCTGTAATGAGAAAAAAAGTGAGAGCCTTGAGAGAGTAATTGCATATCACCTACCCCAACCTCTTTTTCTCATGAGAGTTCATTTCTCAATCCACCCTCATCATTGATATTCAATAGAGTGAATTGACAAATGAACTTCCTCATTCAAGGATCATCCAGCTACCATCTTAATGGAAAATCATTGATTTGGGATACCTTGAATGCTTGGAATCACTCATTTTCTAAAATAGAAAAACATTTATTAGAGTACGATTCCAACATACCATTGACCCAACCTGTCACCTTTATTAGAACATCATCAAGTGTTACGGATCAAGGGAGCTGAAGAATCTCCATCATCAAGGGAGTATATCTTCATCATCATGCAGAATGGGGCTCATCTACATATCTGTAAGTCATTAGAGTCCAGAGACTCTGTTGATCATTCCTTGTTTAGGATTAGGTCACAGGTACATCTCACCCTTTCAAGCCCTTATAAGAGGCCTCCGACGAGAGATTACGTTTGGGTGATGTGTGTTAACCCTTGCTCTTGTGCAAGACATAAACTTTAGGTCCTTTATGTAGATCCTTGGCCTATGTGGCCTAAACTAGGGTTCTAGTGTGGATCCTTAACATGTGTGGTCCAAACCAGGTTCCTTGTGTGGATCCTTGGCCTGTGTGGCATAAAACCTAGGTGCCTTGTGTGGATTCTTTACTCTTGTGTAGGGCATAAAACTTAGGTGCTTCATGTTGACCTTTGCTCTTGTGTTGGGCATAAACTTGTTTCTTGTATAGGCACATCTTAGGTACCTTGTGTAAGTTGTATCAGTTTGAGGTGAACCTGATTTGAAACCTCCATTAGTGAAATCCGGTACACTTGTGGGATGAGTGCATCTGCCAGGAGTGAAGTAGGCATATAAACAAACCACTATAAATGACTGTGTTTGGGATAGATACTTTTTTTTATCTTTCATTATGTTAATTGTTTACAAGCTTGATAATATGAATGCTTTGATTTGAATCACATCCCACATACATTCACACTTCTCATTCATCTTAGACTATTTGTTGAATCATACTTGCTATGGGAAGATCCGAGCCCACGATAAAACGCCAGTTCGAGCGCCAGTCTGAGCCAACTCACTGCCATGATGTCCGAGGCACGACCCGTCCGACCTGATACGAGCATCCTGTGAAGATCCGAGCACATGTAAAGTCCGAGGCGACGAGAGCCTTGGAGAATAGAGCCTCCTGCTTTGGTTTGGACCAGCAAGATTGGCTTGGACCTATAAGGTCAGATCGGATATGAAGGTCGCTCGGATCTAGAAACCGCCCTTGTCCAACCGAACAAGCACAAAGGCAGACGGTCGGACGAGTCAAGCCGAGCAGATACTCGGAGGCGTATATTCTATTTGACGAACATGTAAACTACCATAACTGAACGTGGCTGATAACTTCGTTCGAAGATACGCACTACATGCCCGATACGCTGCGTGATCAGCAAATTGCGAGAAGTATCTCCATGATCCGAGAATCCCCTTGATCGTGCCGAGATTATCAAATCCAGACAATTCTACAGGAAAGTATAAATAGCACACGACACCATGTCTACATGTATGCAATAGCGAATGCTCTCTCCTCTACTCTTTACTTAGATCCCGATTCCCTTGGCCTGACTTAGGCATCGGAGGGTCCCCCGACTTAGCCAGGGTCACCTTTGCCTATTCTCTTAGTGCAGGTTCCAGAGGTGGTACGCTGAAGTGAGGGAGACGTGGAGGAGGGGCCGACCAGATTTTGACATCAACATTTTTTGACACCGTCTGTGAGAATCTAAGACTAAAAGTCTGTTTTTCATTTTCCTTCTTCTAAGCAATGGAGAGAAAAAAGAAGGCTGCGGTTGTGGAACCGAAACCGAACGAACAGACTCCATCATCATCACCACTTCACGTCGAATCTGCACCAGGGCTTTCTCAACATTCTCGCAATCGGTCGAGCAAATATCGTGTAATGTAGAACGAAATCCAGGCCCTACGCGACGAGATAAATAAAATAAAACAACAAAGGGAGCCAGAGTCATGCCTGGTTCAGGAAAACCCCGTTCTCGAGCTGGTGGGTTTGTTCGTAGAGACTCGCTTTGTGCCGAGGAGTGTGAGACCTGAAGCTCTCCAGCATTCGGGGGTACCATGTTCGGGTCAAAATCCTCCTGCGGCGCGTGCTGAAGGATCCGGCTGAATGCCACTACTCGAGCTCCTACTACCATCCATTCAGTCACCTCCGATCTAGTACCCATGGATTTTCACCATCAATTAGAACAGAGGAGAGAAAGAAGAACTCTGGAGATCGAGGATGCCCCAAAGGTCATCGTGGAAAATAAAGATCCTTAAGAGGTACGATTTGTGGAACTTAACGACAAGTTCTTGACATTGGAGAAAAAATAACAACAATCGACAGTTCCTGCTATGATTCAGGTAATGATGTAAGAGACCAAGCCTCCCTTCACCTCTTCCATCATGGCTGAGGTGATGCCGTAGAGGTTTCAGATGCCTCCTGGCATTCAGTATTCGGGAACTAGGGACCATCCGAACATCTGAAAGCCTACCAATCATGGATGTAAATCCAGACCGTAACAGACGCGATGATGTGTAGAGGGTTTTTCATCACCCTTATGGGGGTCCGCTCAGATTTGGTATCATCAGCTTAAACTAAACTCCGTGGGATCTTTCACGGAATTAAGTCGACTATTCCTTACGCAGTTCATAAGCTGTAAGAGAAGTCAGAAACCCAACACTCACCTGCTCACCATCAAGCAAGCTCCAAAAGAATCGTTGAAGGACTACATCACCCGTTTCAAAGAAGAAGAATTGTAGGTCAAGGACTATGATGACAAGATGACACTTGCTGCCATTCTAAGTGGACTAAAGGAAGGAAAGTTCCTTTCCTCATAGGAAAGAATTCGTCGAGAACGCTAGTAGACTTCATGGCGAAGTCTCAGAAGTATACCAACGCTGATGAGTTCACTAATGCTCGTAAAGGTACGCAAGTAGCTGACCTGACAAACAAAGGGAAGAGGCTTAGGAACGAAGAGTCCTAGTCAAATAACAAAGGGGCGGATGACCGCGCTTCTCGCTATCGCCGGCCGAACTGCGGGCCAGAAAGGAAATTCCGTTCTTATACTCCTCTTAATATGTCTGCCAAGCAAATCCTGCTGGATATCCAAAGAGACAAGCTACTTAACTGGCCAGTCTGCATGAGGGCTGACCCAGAGTATCGGGACAAGCAGAAATTCTGTCGCTTTCACTGGGATCACGGTCAAAACAAGGACGACTGCGTGGACCTAAAAGACGAAATTGAATCACTCATCTGCAAGGGACACCTACGTTGATACACTAAAAAAGAGAAGTCTGTTCGGAGAGAGGAATGACTGCTAGAATAGCCAAACAACCCCCCAAAAGAATCCGCTAAAATTCATACTATATTCGGGTGCTTCGCTGGGGGAAGGGATTCAAACAGGGCTCAAAAAGCCCATTCTCAGAGATCCGAGCCAGAACACCACATTCACCTAACGGAACATCCCAGCAAGGAACTCTAAGTCACTCCATGCAGCCTGACTTTCACAGAAGATGATGCACGTGAGATCCAGCATCCGCACGATGACGCGCTAATGGTCACAATGACCATAGCAAATTATAAGGTATATCACATTCTGGTCGACACTGGAAGTTTGGTCGATGTAATGTACTCCGAAGTGTTCAAAAAGATGAGAATTCCACGATCACGACTCCGACCCGTGAAGACTCCCCTACACGGCTTCGCTGGAGAGAGAGTAATCTCTGAAGGAGCCATCTCCCTCCCAGTAACAGCGAGAGAAGGGCAGCATCAAGTCACACTTCTGGTGGAATTTTTGATTTTCAATGTTCCTTCTGTCCACAATGTGATCTTGGGCTGACCCTCCTTCAACGCGATGAGGGCGATCGTCTCAACTTACCATTTGATGATGAAGTTTCTAGTTGAAGGTGGGATCGGTTATCTCCGAGGTGACCAATGCGAGGCCCGAAGGTGTTATGTGATAACAGTTAGAAAAGGAACCGCCAAACAGGCGCTCGTCATGGACGACTTGGACCCTCGAGGACTGACAGGAAGCTCATCAGTCGAAGATCTGGAAAAAGTCCCCCTTGATGAATCAGACTCGAGCAAAACTTTTTAGCTCGGGTCATCATTGAATTCCGAGCAGAGAAACGCGTTGTTAGCCTTCTTGAAGTAGCACTGAGACGTCTTTGCATGGTCACACGCAGATATACCAGGGATCTCTCCTGACGTGCTGGTTCATGGATTGAATGTAGACCAGGATCATAAGCCAGTGAGTAAAAAAGAAGGTCGTTCGATGCCGAACGATATGAAGCCATTACCGAGGAGGTCTCCGTCCTGCTCGATGCGGGTTTCATAGAGGAGGTATATTACCCTGACTGGATCGCGAACGTCGTGCTCGTCAGGAAATTCAATGGAAAGCGACGGGTCTGTGTAGATTATTCAGATCTAAATAAGGCGTGCCCTAAGGATAGTTTCCCATTGCCTCAGATCGATCAACTGGTGGACAACACGACTGGACATGAGTTGCTCTCATTTTTAGACACCTATTCCGGGTACAACCAGATCGCAATGTATCCCCCAGACAAACAGAAGACTTCCTTTGTCACGGACAAAGGGCTCTACTGTTACCGGGTCATGCCATTCGGCCTGAAGAACGCTGGGGCAACATATCAGAGGCTGGTGAATCAGATGTTCGCCAGACAGATTGGACGCACCATGGAAGTGTACATCGACGACATGCTAGTGAAAAGTACCAGAGCCTCTGACCACCTTGCCTACCTCAGAGAAACGTTCAACGTCCTTCGAAAGTACTAGATGAAGTTGAATCCCGCTAAGTGTGCATTTAGAGTTGAATCGGACAAGTTTCTTAGTTTTCAAGTTAGCCAGTGAGGTATCGAGGCCAACTCGGATAAGATCAAGGCTCTCCTCGACATGAACTCACCTCGAACCATTAAAGAATACAGTGTCTCACGAGAAGAGTTGTAGCGCTCGGACGCTTCATATTTAGGGCTACAGACAAATGCCTTCCCTTCTTCTAACAGCTGAAGGGTCACAAGAGGGTAGAGTGGACACTGGAATGCAAGCAAGCCTTCCAGCAGTTGAAACAATATTTAGATTCACCTCCTCTCTTATCTAAGCCTGAAGAAAGGGAGCCCTTATTCCTCTACCTCACGGTTTCATCTTCAGCTGTTAGCTCGGCCCTGATTAGAGAAGTTGGAAGCAAGCAATACCCCATATACTATGTGAGCAAAGCCATGGTACCAGCGGAGACAAGATACCAATTCTTGAAACAGTTGACACTCTGCCTCGTTGTCTCAACTAGAAGATTATGGCCGTACTTTCAGGCCCATTCCATAGTGGTGCTGACCGACTCTTCTCTGAGGCAAGTCCTCCAGAGACCCGATGTCTTGGGTTGGATGACCAAATGGGCAATTAAGCTTGGAGAGTTCGACATTCAATTTCGCCATAGGGTAGCAATCAAGGGTCAAGCTGTAACCGGCTTCATCACCGAATTCACAACTTCCAGTGAAGAGCAAATCAGTAAGGAAGTCGAGATGAAACCACCCGTCTCGTTGAGCAACCAAGAAGCAGTGTCGGATCCGGGATGGGTCCTCTATGTTGATGGGTCATCCAACGTCAAAGGGACAGGGGTCGGTGTCATCCTGGTTGCACCCGATTCAACAAAAATCCAGTACGCCATCAAACTTGGATTCAAAGCTTCTAACAACGAGGCCGAATATGAAGCGTTGTTAGCTGGACTCAGGCTGGCGGCAAGCCTGGGTGTTCAGACTCTGCAAATCCATTGTGATTCGTAGCTGGTAGTAAATCACATCTTTTCGGAGTATGAAGCCAAAGAAGTCAGAATGATCTCCTACCTCGAAGAGGTGAGGAAACTAATCGAGAAATTCTGGAGTTGCACCATTCGACAGATCCCTAGAGCTGAGAATTATAGGCTGATGCCTTAGCAAGACTCACCTCAGCCTCTGAAGGAAAGATCCTGCGTTTTGTTTCCGTCGAATTCATTGAGCATCCGAGCATTAACCAGTTGGAGAAGGTCAATCCTGTTCAGTCCATTCCAAGTTGGATGGACCTAATTTTTTATTATCTATCGTCCGGTGAAATCCCCTCGGACAAGCTAGAGGCAAGGCGACTTAGGGTCAGAGCGGCCGGGTACATCATATTGGACGGAGTGTTGTATAAGAAGGGGTATTCCCATCCTTACCTTAGATGTCTTCGACCGGATGAGGCCGACTACGTGATTCAGGAGATTCACGAGGGAATCTACGGAAACCACTCTGGTAGTAGAGCCCTAGCCATGAAGATACTTCGTTAAGGGTATTTCTGGCCAACTCTTAAACAGGACTCGAAAGATTTTGTTCAAAAGTGCGACAAATGTTAACATTTTGTAGCTGTGCCGAGGCAACCGGTAGAAGAAATGACTCCCATGAGCGCGTCGTGGCCGTTCGTCCAATGGGGGATCGACATCATCGGTCTTTTACCTACACGGAAGGGACAAGTCAAGTTTACCATAGTTGTAGTCGACTACTTCACCAAGTGGGCCGAGGCTGAGCCTGTCGCGAAGATCACTAAGCAAAAAGTGATCAATTTTGTGTGGAAAAATATTATCTGCCTGTTCGGAATCCCACGAACCATCGTATCTGATAACGGTCGATAATTCGATAATGACAAGTTCCGTAGTATGTGTTAGGGACTTGGCATCATGAATGTTTATTCATCACCTCGGCACCCGTAGTCAAATGGACAGGTCGAAGCGGTCAACAAGATCATTAAACACCATCTCAAAACAAAGCTGAAAAAGGAAAAGGGTAACTGGGCCGAGGAGCTCCCCTTTGTCCTTTGGGCTTACAGGACCATAGTTCAGACCTCAACGGGTGAAACACCATTTTCGTTATCCTACGGCTCGAAAGTAATGGTGCCAGTAGAAAGTGGACTCCCTACGGCATGAGTGAGGAACTTCGAAGAGAATCAAAATTCTGAGCAGATCGCCGCTAATCTGGATTTACTTGAGGAAGTCAGAGATATTTCCAAGCTCCGAGCAGTGGTTTGACATCAACAAGTCATGCGGTTCTACAACTCGAAGGTCAAGATCAGTCATTTCCGCCTTGGGGACTTAGTCTTCTGTCGGGTCTTCCAGAACATAGCCGAACCGGGAGCAGGAGCACTTGAACCTAACTGGGAAGGACCATATTGCGTGGTCAGATCTGCCAAACCGGGCTCGTATCACTTGAAAAACCTCGAAAGACGTCAGTTCCCTTATCCTTGGAATGCTGAGTACCTGAAGATCTACTACCCATGATGGACTAGCCTTTAAGGCTTTTAATAAAAGTTCTAATTCTACTTCACGAATGTCTACTCAATTGCCTTATCGATACGAGCACGAACTTAATGGTCCGATCCTTTTGAGAAGGGGTCGGAACCTAATCCTACAAAGATTTAACAAGGCATTCCCTTAAGGGAGAAAGCCTAATAATGACCCGACTCTCTAATGGAGAACTTGGCTCATCATACGACCGAATGAAAGGTCCTCGCCGGATAAGCGACGAGCTGAGTACCCTAAAATATCGGATTCAACTAAGACTTGGGTCGAGGGGGCTTGAAGAACCAACTAAACGATAATGAAAGGGCCAGACCCGTAAAGAGGTCAGCTCGGCAATATCTCAAAATAAGTTAACGCAATGACAAAAACCCTTGAATATCAAAGAAATATTTCTCATTTAGTAAATCCCCCTCGGAGTAGTAAAAAAATACATCAACAGTTTAGAAAAAAAATAAAATATTAGGTCTTCACGCGGGAGGAGGTACTTGGGCAACGGGGCCTTGATCCAAGCGGATGACTTCGGCAAGGGCGTCTTCAGGGTCTTCAAGAAGAAGAGGATCAAGATCGAGGTCTGGGTATAAACGCAGAACTGCTTTGATACAAGTATCAAAACCACAGTTGTAAAACGTCGCAGCTTCGGCATCCCTCTCTTTCGAGGTCTTGAAGTCTTCAATCGCGGTGGCAACTGCAGCTGCTAGAGAGACCTCATCCTTAGCCCGCTGAGCCTCCACAGCTTGAGCGATGGCTCGGGTCCACTCTTCAGCCACCTCAGCCTTAGTGCGTTCCAAGGCCTCACCCAGCCGAGTGGTCTCACATCTAAGGAATCCGTGTGAGCTTTGGCGCGGGTCAGCTCGGCGGTCGCTGCATCGCTGCTAGCTTTGAGGTTATTCGCCCTCTCCTGCAGCACAAGCTCCCTGGCCTCTAGGTCGACCACAACCCCTTATAGCTGACTCCCTCTGGCTCTTTCGTCCGAAAGCTACCGACGCAGCTCACTCTGCTCAGACCTCAAGAGGGTGGATTCATCTCGTAAGGCCACCATCTCAGCCTTGAGGGCCTCAAACTCAATCTCCCTCCTCTGATGCTCTCGCACTCTCTCCCGAACCAAAAGAAACTTCGGGACAGCCTGAATAGAAAATGAGAATCAGTATCTAAGAAAATATATACAATGACAATATGAAGGAAAGAGAGGGTCATCTCGGAGACATACGGTGTAACACACGGAAGCTATATCTTTCAGAAAGGAGGCTCCGACCTGCCGAAGTTTCAAGCTATATGCTCCTCGGGGGCATGCTTGGAAGCTCAGGAAGCCAAACAGGATATATGGTAGCCCGACTCGAACCTCCCACCACTCGTCCCCACCTGGGGTGAGACCATAACCTCCTCCACCCTTACCCTACTACCGGCTGAGTTTTGACCCTCGGCGCGGACACCTCCCCCGACCTCAGGGGAGAAAGCATGTTGTCGGCCATTCTAATGACCTCCTCCCGCTCGGAAGAAAAGGGGATAGTAATGGGGGGCTCGGGGTCTGCGATAGGAGCCTCCGCGGTGGGGGGAATGATAGTAGAAGGAGCAGAGCTTGGAACGACTGAGGTGATAGAAGGAGTAGAGCTTGGAACGGCTGGGGTGCAGGCTATGGTCGTATGGGCAAGCACCAGGGGAAGAGCTACCACAGGGCCCCTTGTCAGACTGGAAAGCACCGGAAGCGGAGCTGCCTGAGGAGCCATGACCGCACTAGGAAGCACCTAGGTCGGCGCTACACCCGATGTCTGTGGGAGAGCAAGCACAGCAAGAGTCAAGCCGGCAAGCCTCGGATCGGGGGCTGCAGAGATCAACGCGACAGTAGATTCTCCCTCACGAGGGGGGACCTGCTTCTTCCAAGTGATCTTCACCCGGGGGCATCCCTCAATAACTCGGCCACTGTCAGAGCCGCCTTCCTCTTCCGAGAGCCAGACGCCTCGGTCATGCTTGCGAGAGAAATGACAGTGTCAGTGATTAAGTAGGAAAAACTGGGCTCATCAGAAATGTTAGGACAACTTACTGAAAGACGTGGGCAAGGTCTATGACTTGCAAAGCCTAGATCAATAAAGATTGTTCACTGTGATCAGGTCAGTCCAGGAGAGAAGCCCCTCTGATCGCTACCTAGCCTTCACGATGCGGTTCTTCTGAGCTGAGTCGAGGAGGGTAGCCCCTTTTAGAAACCTACAAAAGGAAATGGAGAGTTTTACTTCAATTGAAATAAATGGAAACAAGGGCAGCGGTACAAATATTGGTTAAAGTCTGACCTGGTTTTGTGAAGTAGGTTAGAACCCGTCTTGTTAAGGTTCCGAGCTCCGCTACTGGCGCCTTCCATTCGCCTGTCGCCCAGAACCATTTATTTTTTCAGTCCTTATTGGAGGACGTTACGTTCATCACCAGCCCCGACCCCTTGCTGCCTCGGGTCGGGAAGTAGTACCATGAGTCGTTGCTGTCATGCTTGACCAGGTATAGACACATCAGCTCTTTCGGGGTCAGCTCAGGGTTCTCAACCTGTCGCCATATGATGAAGGCTGAGATCAGCACCCTCTAGGCATTAGGAGTGAATTGCCCCGGATCCAGTCAGAGGTAGGCCACAACCTTCCAAAAGAAGGGGTGAAGTGGGGGCCGAAGCTCACATTGCAATGCACAAAGGAAGATTATGACTTTCCCCTTTGCAGGAGCACCAGCCGTGTCCATAGGCCCAGGGGCCCTTATCTGAATGGAGTTTAGAATTTAAAACTCCGAACGAATCCATTTTATCTAAGATTCTAACAAAACGGAACCTCCCGGGACTACTTCCGCAGTGCGTCTACTCGCGGACATTTCAGTGGTCTTAGCAGTGCTGACTTGACTGGCTTGGGTGGCCTTCTTTTTGCTCAGTTTCTTGGTCTTAGCACCCGTCCCCTTTTGTCTCTTAGGTGGGGGGCATAGTGGTACGATTTTGAAGGGGCCTTCGGAAGCCCTACTTCCGTCTTTAGAACTCCCCGCCTTAGAGTCCTCAACATACTCGCGCACCATTTTGAGGTTGGAAGACATTATGAAAAGAAGGATGAAGATCAACGGAAGGGACTCACCAGACGACTATCGAGAATTGCCTTCTACCGAAAAAGGGTGATTGGTAGGAATCGCCCACCGAAAACTTTAAATTCGAATGGAATCAACTCATCGGAAATCACCTCCTCTGGTATGCTCTCAAGTTCAAAATACGTGTAGCGAGAAAGACTCCGAAGGTGGTTTATATAAGCTACGAAGGATCTCTGCATTAATGGCAAGCCATAATGGCCGCAGCCGAATCGGCGTGAGTCGATCCTCAAGCACACGTGGCTACATTTCGTTGGAAGAGTTCTCAATCGACGGTACAACTTTAACATTGGATAGCATGCTTCGATATGCGAAGCGACACCCGAGCAGTGGGAGTCATTATGTACATGTCTCCTCAAACCTGCGTGGCAATCCCTCATAGGCTGGAAGGATATTTGGAATCATAACCGTCGCCATGCGTCCACCAAAGCAACCCACATGCGCATGATCTTAAGATGGGATGCTTCGAATTCAAAAACCATCATTAACGCAGTATGGGCAGGAGATATCCTGCATGAGTACTCTCCGAGTCTGCAAGCAGACTCGAAGAGTAGGGGGCGTCTGTTATGGGGAGATCCGAGCCCATGATAAAACGCTAGTCCGAGCGCCAGTCTTAGCCAACTCACTGCCATGACGTCCGAGACACGACCCGTCCGACCTGATACGAGCATCCTGTGAAGATCCGAGCACATGTAAAGTCCGAGGCGACGAGAGCCTTGGAGAATAGAGCCTCCCACTTCGGTTCAGACCAGCAAGATTGACTCGGACCTATAAGGTCAGATTGGATATGAAGGTCGCTCGGATCCTTGGCCTGTCTGGCGTAAAACCTAGGTGCCTTGTGTGGATCCTTTACTCTTGTGTAGGGCATAAAACTTAGGTGCTTCATGTTGACCTTTTCTCTTGTGTTGGGCATAAACTTGTGTCTTGTATAGGCACATCTTAGGTACCTTGTGTAAGTTGTATCAGTTTGAGGTGAACCTGATTTGAAACCTCCATTAGTGAAATCCGGTACACTCATGGGATGAGTGCATCTTCCAGGAGTGGAGTAGGCACATAAACAAACCACTATAAATGATTGTGTTTGGGATAGATACTTTTTTTATCTTTCATTATGTTAATTGTTTACAAGCTTGATAATATGAATGCTTTGATTTGAATCACATCCCACATACATTCACACTTCTCATTCATCTTAGACTATTTGTTGAATCATACTTGTTATGGGGAGATCCGAGCCCACGATAAAACGCCAGTCCGAGCACCAGTCTGAGCCAACTCACTGCCATGATGTCCGAGGCACGACCCGTCCGACCTGATACGAGCATCCTATGAAGATCCGAGCACATGTAAAGTCCGAGGCGACGAGAGCCTTGGAGAATAGAGCCTCCTGCTTCGGTTTAGACCAGCAAGATTGGCTTGGACCTATAAGGTCAGATTGGATATGAAGGTTGCTCGGATCTAGGAACCGCCCTTGTCCAACCGAACAAGCGCAAAGGCAGACGATCGGATGAGTCGAGCCGAGCAGATACTCGGAGGCGTATATTTTATTTGACAAACATGGAAACTTCCATAACTGAACGTAGCTGATAACTTCGTTTGAAGATACGCACTACATGCCTGATACGCTGCGTGATCAGTAGATTATGGGCAGTATCTCCATGATCCGAGAATCCCCTTGATCGTGTTGAGATTATCGGATCCAGACCATTCTACAGGCAAGTATAAATAGCACATGACACCATGTCTACAGGTACGTAATAGCGAATGCTCTCTCCTCTACTCTCTACTTAGACCCCGATTCCCTTGGCTTGACTTAGGCATCGGAGGGTCCCCCGGCTTAGCTAGGGTCACCTTCGCCTGTTCTCTTGGTGCAGGTTCCAGAGGTGGTACGCTGAAGTGAGGGAGACGTGGAGGAGGGGCCGTCCAAATTTTGACATCAACAATACTTAATATTGAATAATCTTGTGATTAAATCCTCTACTTGGCTTGGAAGCTATTAGAGTTAAATTGGGGATATCTTGATAGTTGCATATTAGATCAGGATTTAGGTAATGGGATTTAAAATAAGGCATAAAATTTTATAAAGTCCTATTCACCCCTCATCTAGGACACTTTGACCTATTCCTACTTCTACTATAGCGGTCATCACCGTAATTTCAACTCGTCCACTGCTTCTGCAGTTCCCTCAACTCCAATAGTGTCATATGATTTGGGACTTTCGAAATAAGCACGGTACTGGGCATGAGATCAATCTGGAACTCGGTGTGCCGTCGAGGTAGTAACTCCGGAATCTCCTAGAACACATCGGGAAAACCACAAACAACTGGTAGTTGGTCAATACTTAAGGTAACTGACTCCTTAACATCACACGACAATAGTCAGGAAAGTTGCTCTCCTCTAGGCTTAGCTATAAATTGGAACTGTGACAAGCTGGGTATACAAAACGTGACTATCCTCGCGAAGTAGTCTAATATGGTGTGATACTCGATGAGCTAATTCATGCTCAGCATGACATTGAACTTAGACATTGGTAAGGCAAACAAATTAATAGGTAAAAAGGTCTCCCTAACCAAAATAGGACAAGATGAGCAAAATTGGCCTAACACTGTTATATTCCCTAAGGGTATCGATACTAACAAACCCTCACGAGAAGACTCTAACAGAAAACTGGTCGATCAGCAGAAATCCTCGACCACAAAGGACTACGATGCAATAGAATCAAGAAATATATGAGCTATACATGACGAAACAAGGAGTGTACCCTCGACGACCCCTCTTGATGATTGACGGTCCTGTTGGGCAGCATAGAATCTGCCATGGGCCTTCTGGGGAGGTGTGTGTCCCCTCTGAGGTCTCTACTGCTACTGTTGCAGCTGTGGCAACTTGAACTGTTATCTCTGCTGATGTGGGGGAGGTCTCGAAGGCTGGTGCTGCGGTCGCTGTTGCTGCTATGGAGGTTACTACGGTGCCCTTGACTACTTCTGCTTTGGATGGGAACACTTGTGCCTACGATGTCTTGTCCTACCGCATTCAAAGTAATCACCTAGGAACGGTCCCAGAGGTGCTGCTAGTGCTCAGAATGCTAAGCGACCAGTGCACCTCTGTTGGGGTCAATGTGGCTGCTTGTGGAGCCACTGAAGGGTGCCTTCCTTTTCCAGTCCTCCCTCTAGTCACGAGCCCTTTACGAATTGACCCAATTCACCTCGTAAAGCTGGGCCCTTTGCATTACCTGCTCAAATGTCGAGAGCATGTGTCTGACGACACGGATCCAGAGATCAGAACGCAAGCCTTTCCACCCCTCATCATCAACCAGGTATGTCATAAATCTCAATAGTGCGACGAAACGTGCCTCATACTGGGACACTGTCATGTCTCCCTCGACCAAAATCTCAAACTCTAACACACGCTGCTGTCAAACATGCTCAGGAAAGAACTTTTGATTGAACCGGTCTACAAAGTCCTCCCATGTCCACTCAAAATCGACTCCTACTGCTCGGGCAACTGATACTCACCAGTGCTTAACCTCGCCCTTGAGAAAAAAATATAGCTAACTGTACCCGCTACTGGGTCGTACATCTCATCATATCGAATATGTTCTCCACCTTAGAGCGACATCTCTCTGCTATAGTTGGGTCTGGTTCACCCTAGAAGCATGGGGGATCGAGCTGTCGGAAGTCTTAAAGAAGGGCGCTCGCGCACTCCTGCTCTGGCAATGCTGAAGTAACAACGGGCCACCTCCACTACCCTTGAAGGATAGTGGTCATAGCCTGCAGCATCTACTGAAGTTGTTTTGCACACACAGACACTGTTGAGGCTGCGCTAGACTCAGACAGGGGAGCGGGAGTCACTCGGGTCGCTCTCTAAGGCAGCATGTCTTATAGGAAGGAACAGGGGCCTATTAGCCTTAAGAACTCTCGAAGGCACACATGTTAAGGGTCTATATCATAAATCACTAAATTATTCAGACTCAAGACCTATTCATATAGTAAATATGTGATGTTATCATCGGGTATTCCCAAGTTATGCTCTGTATCAACTTCTTTCATGCCCCAAACTCAGAAACCGGGCTCACGAAATTCTTGATCGCCAAATCCGGTGTCGACAGCCTTCATAGTACCCCATTCTTAGCTCCTGGCACCAATATGCCAGATTCCTATCATGGGATCCTACACGGAGGATTTCAATCTAAATTTTTTTTATAAGAGAGCATAACCAAGTCACAAAACAACATCACCACATATTCACTATAATAAAACATTTGAGTACAAAGTGGAAAGGGAAATACAAGGATAGTCAAAAGCTCCAATGTCACTTACACGCAACAGTTGTACATAAGCTTACGAAAAGCTCAGAGGGTGTGTGCTTGTGTGCGCAATGCATGTACCAAGCATACAATATCAGAGTAAGAGAAAATATTAGGAAGTCCATGAATGTTGTCAGCCATACCAAGGCTATGTGATGCAAAGCCTACGTAGCCAAATTTCATATGAAAAATGCAAAGCATGCATGTCAATCCTCATATTAAGCATATATATCAGTACAGCTCCCCTTTGGGATATCGTCGGGGTCTAGTACACTCCACACTGACTGTCGCCTTCCTAGTCACAAAGCCAGCAAGTGGAAGAGACCACACTATCTGCCTGACTAGTAGTATGCCAATACCTACCATCTCATCGTTAGCGGACCCATTTGTGAGCTGGTCAAACTCAGCATAGCTTACATCCCCCTCACTTGGGCAGATAAGGCCACACCACTTCCAACTGACCACAACATAGTCGGAGATACTGCCTACTAGTGTTTAACACTCGTGCGCTCATGTATCCACTCGGTATAAATGTTGGAGCATCTATTGGTACCAAAAAGGTTTTAGAACTCTCACCCAATGTAACACCCTGAAAATCGGGGGTCGTGTATAAACTCAACTCCCGAGTTCCAGACCGTCACTTATGCCACAAAAATGATTATGATTCAATGTTGTCTGATTTAAAGCATTCACATGAGTAAAAGTATACCAAAACTGTAATTCATACTTCAGATCCAGTGATAAAAGCAAGCGGAAGACTAAACAATATATATATCACTGTATGGAAAAACAAAGTAAATCTCATCTGTCTCTAAAGTATGACTACATCTCTGAGTCTCATATAATATACATGAACAAAATAAATATCCAAAATGGTCCCACTGAAATCCCATCGATCCAGGTCACCTACGCAAAGCCGTCGTGATACTGCATGTACGAGAACTCGTCCTGGTCCTCGTCAAAGTCTGGCTCTGCCTCCTGGATCTCAGCCTCACCTGCATCTACAACAGGGTCTGGTGGGTGTTGCAAACACCATCCCGTAACGTGGGAGTGAGTGATCAACTCAGTGGAATCATAGAGCAAAGATTAACATGTTCACAATTCAATCATGTGATAATAGTAAAGCAGTAAATCAGACAATCCTAATACTGTTGTTAATGCAAGATGACATGACGTGATGTATGCCCTCACCAACGATCTCCCTCATACGGCAACATCTTACGACCGCGGCATGCCACACTCCCTAGAGTGCTCCACATCTTCTAGGCACATGCAATGCTATGGTGATATGATTTCCAAGTTGTTATTAGTCCATTCAAACAGCAGGATTGGGAAACTAAGGTACTTCCCTTATATCAATCCCAACACAGATCCTGTCTAGGGTCGTCACTCCTAGTAATCTCATACGAGGTATATTTATGTAGGTCGCTGCAAGGTCTGCCATGGCTGTTGCTCGCACTCGTTGCACCGCTCCCCCATCACCTTATCAATACAGGCCTACCGTACTCTACTGCAACGGAAGGGTCGTCGCCTCCCGTGGACTCAGAATACGCTCGCGGTCACTACAAAGGACTCGTTTCCTGATCAGTGTAGGCCGACAGCTAGAATATAGTGTCCCATACCACCATAATCTGCTCACGAGTCTAGGTGCTCACTGGTCACTACGGGGAGGTTAGTGGCCCCAGCGTAGGCCGACAGCTCGACCACGGTGTCCCATACTACCATGCCCGGCTCATGAGTCTTCGTGGATCAAGGTACCATGGTTAACAGGGTTTACAATGGTAAGTTCAGTACCCTAGGTTCAAGCAGTTATGACTCATACAAGGTGAACATACATCGGCCAATTGGGTTACTTGACGGGCTCGACTAGCGCGATCGCATCTCAAGCCGAATGACATGAAGTGCGTAAAACACTTCGCGTGGCCTAACCACTGCCGCCAACTCCAAACACGAATCGCGTTCATCGACGCGTCGTTCGTGGCTATGACCAGTCAGCCACGAATTCGCTCGGTTACCGACTGCCTGGACTAAGTCTAGTCCCAAGCACTTATGGAATCACATCAGCAATATATGTAAAAGTATTGGAATTGAAATACAATCATGTGAGCATGTTAACACATGTTATAACATTCAACTTAAGTAAATCTTTAAGCACATATATTCCATGCATGTAATGAAATCATGCATTTAGTCAACATGTAGAAAATCATTTAAGTCAGCATATTAATTGAGAAATAAATCTCAAACTATCACATAACATCATTTAATTCAATACATACTAATACAAGCATTTATACAAACACATACACTACACACTTAAGTTTACATATAGTATGTCGACCCAAAGTGCACAACTAGGCGAATCTCTTCGCCAAACTAATTATGCACGCATTCCTAACTCCCTAATGCGACAACAAGCCATGTCAATCACATCAACAAAATATGAACGTAGACAGTACTTCCTACTAATGACTAAAATGCCCTAAATCTCATATTCTTCGTTAATTTACGAAACAGGAAACGGAGAGCATATGTCAAACGGCGATGCCGTCGATAATCTACTATTAAACGATATTGAAAGCGTTGTAAACCGTCAATTAAAGCGTCTAAAATCCTCACCTTACGTCTTGTAGACTCGTGAATCGAAACGGAGCGTATACGCTTCGTCTACGGTAGTAGGAGAACCTATTATACAAGTTACGTCAGCTAACACGCCCTGAATCTAAGTAAACCCTAAATCAGCAAGTTATAGGGTTATTTCATACCTCAAAAAGCAGAGAAATCACCAGCCAAGTGATTTGGAAGAGTTGCTGAAGCACTAGCAGCCGCTGGCTCGGAGACGGGAAAAATCCCTTCCACTCTCTCTCTCAAACTCTCTCCTTTTCTCTCTCCCAAAGCTAGGGTTTACAATTTTCGGATGGGAGAGAGAAATGAGGGTTTCAACCACTTTTATAAGCTTAAAATGCCGAAAACAGGCTCCGGTACGAAGTTTACTTAGTGCCTATCCATTTCGGGGCTGTTTCGATCCAAAAGATGATTTCTGGTGGTCCCCTGGTCGATTGCGATCGGACTTAAGCTCATGCGTACCAGATATAACACGTATTAAGTTTTCAGTCCGGCAGGGTTCGCAGATCGCACGTAGCGGACCAGTTTCAGTTCAGCGGTCATCGCACGTAGATCAGGGCTGAAAGTCTCATGATAATAAATAGAAATTTTTCCTGATCCGAGGGTGTAATCTGGCTGAATTCTGACGGTCAGAATGCTTAATACTGACGCGTCAAGTCATGTGCCAGATTTAAATTTGAAATTCCAATTCTGTCCCTATTGGCGGTCTCTTCAGTCCGGACTCAATGAAATATTCTGCGATTGTCGGTTGGACTTGATTTTCGAAATGAGTATCAAGTCCAACAAGGCGGTCCTAACGGTCTAAGATAGGAAGTATCGGACTTTCGACGAGCGGTCTAGATCCAATACAAAAGTTCAAAGCGGTCTAGAGACCAAACCTGCTTAGAGTTTGATCCGAGGTTATAGAGTATTATAGAGTCGATTGTTCTACTCGATTTGGGTCTTGTGGAACGTATTTAAAGTGATCAGGGACTATTTCCCAGCTATTCTAGCGTTGCGCTAGCTAACTTACATTTAATTTCCATAGAAATTAATTCTATGCGATTTCGGGTCGAGTTGGTACTCGAGCCCAAGTACGGATTTTTCACGGGCGTTACACCCAAGGACATCCTATGTGCCCACAGTGCTAGAACCAATATTTTCGGTATCTAATTTGACCATCCACAATATGCATGTGGAGGCCACATCCCTGATGTCGGTAGGGTGTACAATGATCATGTAACACAAATGTGAGATGCATGAGTCATACGATCCAGTCATGCACCAATCCTACGCATACCGTGCACTTATGTGGGGTAACTCCATCTCATAGGGAGTCACATAAACATCTCAGCCCAAAGGCATATGCAATGATCAATCATTCCTCATAACAGGCATACAAATGATGCGTATGGGCATGTATCATGATGTAATACTAAGCATGTTCTTAGTGTGTTTTACTAGACTAAGTACGCTAGCATGCTATCAAACATAGGAGGCAACAATTGGCCTGATCACCCACCCTATCATATATCCAGTTGGGTTTCTAATGAGGCCCAACAAGCACAAGGTGGGCTAGCATCAATGGGGGCCCAACATTTTAGAGTTAGCCCAATATGAATAGATGGGGTCATACTATTACTAATGGGGGCCTAATGATTTGAGTTAGCCCAATATGAATAGATGGGTCATACTAATACCAATGGGGGCCCAATGATTTGGGTGAGTCCAATATGAATAGATGAGAATGGGCTTAGCAACTGGCCTTACGGAGTTTACAACACGGACATTTAACCATCATCACTCCCAAGATGATGGGCTTAACAATGGGCCCTAGGGATGTTTATAATGTGGACATTTAACCATCATTGCTCCCAAGGCATGGCCCATTTGGGATTTGAATCTAAATCACAACAGGGTCCTTGACCCTTAAAATATCTAGAAAATGAATAGACAGTGTGAGTACATCACTCATTCATGGTGGGCCTCACAAGGCAGTCCACTTCCCCCAAAATGGATGAATGGTGTGTATATAACACATACATCATTGTGGGCCTCATAGAGAAGCTCATGACCCAGAAAAAATGGATGGACAACATGTATACAGCACATACATTATGGTGGGCTCAACTGACTGGACGTCCAGCCCATCTAGGCTTGCTGGACGTTTAACACTTGGATGGCCTAAATGATTATATAGTGGGCCTGATCACATTATGGCTGGACCCACGCAGATGGCCAACCTTCATAAAACACATACACCATGATGGGCCAGCTACTGGATGGCCAGTCTAGAAGCACCCTTGCCCTTCTGGGCATCCAATAGCTGGACTGACTGGATAAAATAGTTAGAGCAGGTCGGCCCCTAGACGTGGGTCACCAGAAGGTAGGCCTATCTAGGTGGGCCACAAAATGGTTGAATGGTGAGGATAAAACATATACATCATGGTGTACACAACAGATTTGCTGACTACTGGCCCAGTTGACGGTGGGCCTGCCTAGAATTTGGGCCAGCTCCCAGGTAGTGAGGGCCTAATATAACATCACAGTGGGTCCCACAAAGGCGTGGGTCACCCAGGGGATGGGCCAGCCCATTAATCTACCCCAGTTAGGTGGACCGTCTGGATAAAACATATACAATCAAGGTGGGCCAGCAGTCAGCGTAACCTGTTGCTACCTGCTGGTTTGTCTGTTCCAGTCCCTAAAATGATCTGGAAAACTGGATGGACGGCTGGTGTGAATGCACCATGCATCAATGTGCGGTCCATGCATGTGGTTCACCAGTTAGAACAAGCTGATATTTGTATTTTTCCTTCTGTCCAGGCCTGTTATCAGGTTGGATGATGTAAATCCAACACATCCATCAGGTGGGTCCCAGCTGGATGGATGACGTGGATACACTACGCATGCATCATGGTGGGCCCTACCCGGGCGGATGCGTGGACAAAACACTTACGTTAGTGGGTCATCCCTTGTTGGACGGTGGACGGTGTGGATCAAAGCATACTGTAACGCCCCAACTTTTTAGGACCCGAGTACATGACCCGTTTCTAAAAAATCGGAGTGTTAACCTTAAAGGATAGTCAAATTTGAGTATACATTTTTCTTCATTCAGAGTAAGCAAATGAGCGTAGTATGGACAAATTAAATAAAAAGGAAATTTTACATTATCATTTAAATATATAAGAGCTACCCATAATGACTTATACAAACCAATGTCCGTATTCTTACAAATACAAAATGAAATAACATTACATGTGAAGCAAGGTAAAGTGCAACAATCTTGAACTGTGAAATCCTGTAGCAGCCCTTAGCAAATAGAATCATGCACCCATGTCAAGTATAGCCTTCTTCTCACCAACATGAATGTGAATATCATCTTAACCACCTATACTACCTGTACAGTTATATATTTGATGGATGAGTGGCCAAATCAGTATGAATTCCCCTCAAGATTACACACTATCGTATTAGGTAAGCATAGTCATAAAACAAAGCATACAAAATAATACATGATGCAAGTCTTATTATGTGCTTGGATGCTTAAATGCAATCATCGCCTAAGGGATGCTTATCCGTGCGGATAGTGAGCTCGTCACCTATGTAATCATCGACCTAGGAAAAGCATCCACTCAGCCATCATCGACTTGGGAAAAGTATCTTGTCAGACAAATATGTGCAACACGTATGATAGCAATAGATGTTGGTCTGTGCCATATATTCATGATTAGCCAACCCATTATTAGCCCAATTACAACCAGCCATTTTAAATAAGATCAACGGTCACTACGGGGGCTCATCACCAGCGTAGGCCATTAGCTCGGGCATAGGTCCTATATTACCATTCCTGGCTCATGAGATTGTCATCTTAAGATGTTTAATGGAAACCCGTTGACTAGTAACCAATAATATTACAATATATGGAGCTTACCATCGCATGGTTGTATAGTATAAAACATCAAACCCATATAAGAAAAATACTAAAACAAAGCCACATAGGGCCAATATCAAAATAAGCTATATAGGGAAAATATTAAAATAAGCCACATGGGGCGAGTATCAAAACCATACGATAAAAGACTATCCTTGAAAACCACTTAAACACAATAACCCTAGATGGTAGGCCAACATTAATATTCAATTCAAGCCACCATTTAATAACCACTAAGTCACAGGTCCTTTACAATCACATTCAATCATGTTACATCCCAAGTATAGGTGTACATTTATAAGTGGAGGTTTCTGAAATGGCCAAGCTATATGTCCTAGAGGGGAGGGGGGGGGGGGGGGGGGGTGAATAGGACTATGCCAAATTAAAATTAAATACAGTGAAATTAAATTAAATAGATAGCCAAACTAAAATAAATCAATTCACAATGCAACCTCAAAATTCAGATCTTGAGAGATTGATACAAAAGTTGTTCTAAGGACAACCTGATTTATAGAAAGATCTTTGTATCAAAAACTCAAATTGAAAGAGAAAAATATAAATTCAAAAAGAATAAATTACAATCTTAAGAATTGATTATTCTAAGGATAACCATGCACCATAAAAATGGTAAGACAACCTTACTAGAATAATTACAGAAATTGAAGCTCAAATTGATAAAGGAATAGTAAGAGATAAATTGCTGAAATGTAAATTGTTACAACATTCACATCCACATATACATTCCACAAAACTAAATGATAAAAGATAAAGAATTAAATAAGCATTCAATCCACAAGACAAGGAGTTATAGTGATTCTCCTGTGTATTCACCAACTGTTAAACAACAGCCACACAGAATGCTACTCCACTCCTAATATCCTCACACAGGGATATTAGCATTCACTATCAAAATAGGTTTCAAAGGTTCACCTAAAACCTTCACAATTGTGTCTTTTTCACTTGGGCTTACACAAAAAAAATCTCTCTTTTCTGAGTTTTCTGGCTCTCCTTAGACAACCACATAAATTAAGATTTTTCTAGCGAATCCCAAACAAAAACCAAAATAGAATGGAATTTATAAAATTGTAAAATACATAGATTTCTCCTCTTGTAGTAGCCTGAAAGAACCAATTGGAGTAGATGTTCGAATATGAAAGTTCAATGTACAATACTCACTTTACAATGGTTCTAAGTTCTAATTAATTTTAAATTAAACCAGATTGGGCTAGCTCTATTTGATTTTAATTCTAAGAAGAAGGAAAACAATAATTCCTCTTTTCAAATCAGATTGGAATATAAAATAAAATCAATTAGTAAAAAGCTAACAAAAGGAAATAGAATTATGCACAATATAACTTAAAAATATACACAAACTTATCTCAGAGTAGTGCTTCAAATTTACTTAAATTTCCAATGAATAACTCTGAAATTTATGTGCTATTTATAGCTGCAAAAATTCATCTTCGACTGGTCCTAGGGTCACCATGACTGGTCGAAGAAGAAACGGATTTTTGAAATTTTAAGCGCGATCGGATAAAACTGTTTTACGACTGGTCGAAGACAGTCCATGACTGGTCGAAGGCAGTCCACAATCGGTCGAAACCCCTCTATGACTGGTAGTGCGATACTTGATTTAGTCGCTGGAGTTTGAGTCGTAGCTCCACGACTGGTCGAAGGTCGAGTCGAGACCATCCTACGACCGGTTGAACAGACTCCAGGACTGGTCATAGCCGAACAGAAAAAATCTGATAATTCACAACAAATCTATGACTGGTCTTCGAATTTCTTGGACTGGTCAAACCAGTGCTAGGACTAGTCGAACTAGATCCAGGACTAGTCTTAGGATAGACCAGAATCACGCATAATTATAAAAATTGGATTATGTATCCAAAATGACCTACCCTAAGGTCAAACTAAGGTCTATCAAACCTGGGACATGAAGTATGGACATTGAAAACTTCACTTTTAAGTTAATGTAGCTTGAACACATCACAAGCTTCAGTATCACTTTAAGTTACACTTGTCTCCTGGTCTATCTTGAGTCATGAACTTGAACTCTTTATTGTAGCCTGAACTAGCTTGAGCTTGAACTAACTTGTACTTAACTAGCTTGAACTTGAAGTCCTGATGAGGTGTCTCGAACACAGTTATCAAGAAACAAACACAACAAACACAAGACATATATAAAGGTTTTACACACAAAATTTGACAACCAAAGGAGCATGAGACCATATCACTTACAATCTCTCCCTTTATCAAATTTGTGACAAAACATACTCTTATAAAAAAATAGCACTATCAATAATCAGCAAGAGAAGCATAAGCACAAGCTGTTATAAACCAGGTGCAACAAAGAATCATGCACCAGTTATTATCAACACAAAGAATCATGCACCAGTTGTCATAAGCAATATACAACTTCTTAACTCCCCCTGAGTAGTGTACCTCATCATAATCCATAATAATCCATAATGTCATCATAATCCATAATTCCATAGAATTCACAAATTCTCCCCCTTTTTGTCAAAATATGACAAAGGAAGAAGCAAAGATAAGATATGAAAGATAGTATATAGCTATCAGGATAGAAAGTTTAAAGTACAGAACATATCATCAGGAGTTAACAAGTTAAGTCAGATAAAGTCTCACACATAAACACAAAATACAATAGTTATTACAGACCAAAATTTTTTTTGAATCTAATTCAGAGGAAGGAGTTGGTATGTTAGGATCACTTTGATGAAGGCACTTCTATAAGCGCCTAAAATACTTGTGCATCTTTTTAAATTGATCATTGTGGCCAACATTCATCTATTACCTTCTCCTCTAATGCACTCAGACATGCATTAAAATCAGATGATTCAAAGTCTGGATCATTTCCAGAGTCTGAATCAATTTCATTAACGATATCATCCATGTCTATATCATCTAGCGGCAAATCATCACCCTCGACACTAATTTCAGCTTCAGCAGCAACTCCACCCGCACCAACATCAACTTGGCCCGGAGCCAATTTCAACTTCATTTTATTTATGTTGGAGTTGTTGAATATGAGGTGTTGGATAGGAGCCTCTCCGACGGGCATAACGACTAATATGTGAGTAGCTAACACATTCATCAGATACCTAAATGGAATATCACTATGACCAGGATGGATACAGAATTGAATAATATAGGAACAAATCAAATAGGGTAAACAGACATTAGCGCCAGTAATGATTGAGTACATAATACGAACCATAAGCAGAGTCAACTCAGTTTTATTTCCAGAGTGGGGATATAGATTAGAGGTAAAGATACGATGTTAAACTCTGTATCTGGGTAACAAGTATCTGGACACGAGGGCATTCCCATTTTAAGTCCATGGTGCATCCATGTTACACAATGCTCTAGTAAAAATACATTTTTCTGATTCAGTTACTTTTTCAGCCAGTGTGCTAGGATGAATACCTTCATTATTTACTGATATGTCCATAAGGCTTGAAATTAAATGTCGATCAATAGGAAAAGGCCCTTCTCTAGTAGCAATAGTAAAAGTCATTTACTTAGTAGAAAATTCAGTTATGCAAGCTACCATGGCCTGCGCTATGAACTAGTATGCCGGCCCGCCCTAGCGTAAAATGTTTTCCCAATCTACAGATTGAAAGAGAGGAAGAAGACTGAAAGGAGTGATATGGTTTAAATCAATGACCTTTTCAACTATCACATTGTGTATACGCAAATCACATACATATGGTGGATCATCTTTGGGAGGCCTAAGATGGCGTCTAGTGATAATATTTGATCTAAAAGAAGAAGCACCTTTAGGATTTTTCTTTTTACCTCTAGAGTCCATTTTCTTGAATAAATACCAGAAATCTCAAGAAAATAGAGATGGGTTTCTCTAGATTTAGTAAGAGAGGAAGAAAACCCCAGTATCTAGAAGAACGAGTTGTAATAGAGAGCTACAATTAAGAAATCTAAGAGAAAAGACTATGATTCTTCAAGAAAACAAGTAAAAATACTCTAACCTGAAGGAATTGGACAGAAGGTTTCGATGGGTCGTATCTTGGCTTGTTGGAGAAGAGAAATAGAATGAAGAAGATGAGATTTGTCCTCCAAATAAAGTAAAAAGCGCGCTCCACGACTGGTCGGCGGACGTTCTCTACTGGTCATGACACAACTGGTCAAGCTCATTCTCAACTGGTCGTGTACGAGAAAAAAATATGCAATTCTCTACAAATTTTAAAATTTAATGTATTAAACTATTTAATATATATACACTATGATACAGAGATACATGATCAATCATTTTAAATTGTACATACCAAGATCAAATTTTAATTTATTAAACCTGCTTTTCTTGAGCAGTTTAGTAAATATGACAGCAAGCTGAGTCTCAGTAGGTATGTATTCTAAGGATATTACTTTTTCTTCCACTAATTCATGAATATAATGAAATCTAATGTTAATGTTCTTAGTACGTGAATGCTGGATTGGGTTTTTTGAAATATTTATCGCACTGGAATTACCATAGTATAAAACCATTGAATCCTGTGCGATACCATAATCACTCAACATACGTTTCATCCAAACCAGCTATGTACATACATTTTCTACTGTAATGTATTCAGCCTCAGTAGTTGAGAGTGATATGGAACTTTGCTTCTTGCTAAACCAAGAAACCAAGCAGTTTCCAATGTAAAAAAAACCACCACTGGTTGATTTTCTTTCATCAATATTACCAGCCTAAACAGCATCTGAATACCCAGCCAATTGAACACTAGTATCATAAGGATACCAAAGACCCAAATTAACTGTAACACCCCGGATTTTGGCCAATCTGGGATTTGACGTCCTTAGACAGTGGGTCAATTAAAACACCTGAAAAATTGCTTAGAACCCGATTCCATAGCCAAAGAAATCACTTAGGGTTAATTCCTTTAGAAACTAAGCATAAGTTAGCTAGCGCAACGCTGGAGTAGCTGGGAAATAGTCCCTGATCACTTTAAATACGTTCTACAAGGCCCAAAGCGAGTGGAACCAATGGTGCTATAATGCTCTAAAGCCTCGGATCAAACTCTAAACCGGTTTGTTCTCGGGACCTCTTTGAAACTTTGTATTGGATCTAGACCGTGCGTCAAAAGTCCGATACCTACCATCTTAGACCGTTATGACCACTTAGCTGGGCTTGGCAATCGTTTCGAAAATCAAGTCCAACTGACATTCTAAGGCTATTTCATTGAGCCTGGAGTGAAGAGAGTGAGAATAGGGTAGAGTTGTAATTTTAAAATTCAAATCTGGCACACAACTTGACGCATCAGTATTGAGCGTTCTGACCCTCAGAATTCAGCCAATTTGTACCCTCGGATCAGGAAAAATTTTTATTTCATATCACGAGATTTGTAGACCTGATCTAGGTGCGATGACCATTGAACTGAAATTGGACCACCACGTGCGATCTGGGAACCCTATCGGTCTGAAAACTTGATGCGTGCTAGATCCAGTATGCATGAGCTTAAGTCCGACCGCATCTGGCCAGGGGACCTCCAGAAATGCTCTTTTGGACCGAAACAACCCCGATTTGGTTACCCCTCAAGTGAACTTTGTTCTTGAGCCTATTTTGGGCATTTTTGAGCTTATAAAAGGGGTTGAAACCCTCACTCCTCTCTCCCATCCGAATTTGCAAAATCTCTAGATTGGGAGAGAGAAAAGGTGAGAGTTTGTGAGAGAAGGTGAGAGAGTTCTTCCTGCCACTTGTGCTACGTGTTGCACGTGTTAAAGCAACGCACCTCTATCGCTTTCTCGGCAACTCCTCCGCTTTCTCATGTAAGAAAATACCCTAGAAGTTGCTGATTTGAGGTTCCTTTCATTTCCTAGCGAAGTAACTAATAGAACTTGTGTATTAGGTTCTCTAATCGCCGTAGACGAAGCGTATACGCTCCGTTCGAACTCACACCCCAAAAAGGAAAAAGGTGCGGATATTAGACACTTTGATTGACTGTTTTCAAATCTTTCAATGTCGTTTAATAGTAGATTCTTGACGGCAACGCCGTTTGACATGTACAACATGCTCTCCATTTCCTGTTTCATAAATTAACGAAGAATATGAGATTTAGGGCATTTTAGTCATTTGTAGGAAGTACAGTTTACATTCATATTTTGCTGATGTGATTGACATGGTTTGTTGTCGCATTAGGAAGTTAGGAATGCGTGCATAATTAGTTTGGCGAAGAGATTCGCCTAAATGCGCACTTTGGGTCGACATACTATATGTAGACTTAAGTGTGTAGTGTAAGTGTTTGTATAAATGCTTGTATTAGTATGTATTGGCTTAAATGGTGATATGGATTAGTGTGAGATTGATTTCTCAATGAATATGTTGATGTGAATGATTTCCTACATGTTAGCCATATGTACGATTTCATTATATGTATGAAATGCATGTGCTTAATGATTCATTTAAGTGGTATGTTATAATATGTGCTTGATGAGTTTCTTATGACTTAGTTGGAGATTGAATTCTCAATTAATACGCTGATGGTGATGATTTCCTATATGTTGGCGATATGTATGATTTCATTATATGTATGAAAGGCATGTGTTTGAAGACTTGCTTAAGTTGTATGTAATGACATGTGTTAACATGCTCACATGGTTCCATTTCATTTCCATTACCCTTACACAACTACTGATGTGATTCTATGATTGTTTGGGACTATGCCTAGTCCAGGCAGTCGGTAACTGAAAGAATTCGTGGTTAGCTTATCTTGGCCACGAAGGACGTGTCGATGAACGCGAGTCGTGTTGGAGTTGGCGGCAGTGGTTAGGCCACGCGAAGTGTTTTACGCACTTCATGTCGTTCGACTTGCGATGCGCTCGTGCCAGTCGAGCTCGTCAAGTAACCCGACTGGTCGTTGTATGTTCACCTTGTATGAGTCATAACTGCTTGAACCTAGGGTACTGAACTTACCATTGTAAACCCTGTTAACCATGGTACCTTGATCCATAAAGACTCATGAGCCGGGCATGGTGGTATGGGACACCGTGGTCGAGCTGTCGGCCTACGCTGGGGCCACAAACCTCCCCGTAGTGACCAGTGAGCACCTAGACTCGTGAGCAGATTATGGTGGTATGGGACACTATATTCTAGCTGTCGGCCTACACTGATCAGGCGACGAGCCCTTTGTAGTGACCGCGAGCGTATTCTGAGTCCACGGGAGGCGACGACCCTTCCATTGCAGTAGAGTACGGTAGGCCTGTATTGATAAGGTGATGGGGGAGCGGTGCAACGAGTGCGAGCAACAGCCCTGGCAGCCCTTGCAGTGACCTACGAAATATACATCGTATGAGATTACTAGGAGTGACGACCCTAGACAGGATCTGTGTTGGGATTGATATAAGGGAAGTACCTTAGTTTCCCAATCCTGCTGTTTGAATGGACTAATAACAACTTGGAATTCATATCACCATAGCATTGCATGTGCCTGGAAGATGTGGAGCACTCTAGGGAGTGTGGCATGCCGCGGTCGTAAGATGTTGCCGCATGAGGGTGATCGTCAGTGAGGGCATACATCACGTCATATCATAATTGCATTAACAACAGTATTAGGATTGTTTGATTTACTGCGTTACTATTATCGCATGATTGATTTGATAACATGTTAATCTTTGCTCTATTATTTCACTGAGTTAGCTACTCACTCCCACGTTATGGGACGGTGTTCCGGACACCCACCAGACTTTTTGTGATTGCAGATGATGGCGCGGCCTGTGAGGCAGAGCCGGACTTGATGATGATGAGGAGGATCCCTCCTTTATGCGTGTTCTGATCGACGGGATTACAGGGAGGTTGATTAGATACTTTGACATTTGTCATTTTATATTTTTAGCGCACTCATGTATATTCGTTTCATCTACTTTTGGAGTATACATGTATGTGTATAACCTGGTAACATGTTCACACTCTGGAGACATACAACAGTTTATATATGTTATACATACTATTACAGACTTCCGCTGGTTAATTTAACTGTCTCTGGAGTATGATATGCGGTTCTAGCTTAATCTCACTCATGTTTAATACATTATCACAGACAACATTCAATCATACATATCTATGTTGCATAAATAACATTTTGGAACTCGGGAGTTGGGTTTTTGCTCGACCCCCCGATTTTTGGGATGTTACAGATGGTATCAGAGCATGATTTGGATTAAACCGGGCCTGGGTTATGGTCACGCGACGTACGCTGTCGCTTCCTTTGACTTAGGTGGGTGCGAGAAGGGTCTAGAAACACTTTTAGGATCCCAGGTTCGCCAATAGGCGAAGCCTATTCATTTCAATCGCGTGATCGAGTCCGTATCGCATCTAGGGTCGCGTAGAGCAACCCGAATAGCTCTTAGGTTGTAGGTAAGTGGGTTGAGCTATTCTTTGAACAATTCTAAACCGTTAATGTGAATCCTTGGGCCGTGGGACAACCACGACTCCTGTATTCAATCGCCAGGGCTTAAAAACCCCGTTTCACCGAAAATCTTCAAAATTCTTCCTCTCACCACCCCAATCTTCAATTATTTCTTTCCATTTCATGTTAGGCATCAATACTAATGTGAAAATAACATAAAATCCTACTTTCACAAAATTTTACAGTGAATAGTAAAATTTCATGAAAAATGGCCATAAGGCCATTCTAACTTCACTTTCTTTAGCAACTAATGGGCTAGATGGATGTAATAGATCCTTCTACCCCAAAATCATATGCGGCATGATAGGGTTTTGTATTCTGGATTGAAGATTGGACCCAAAAAGCCTCGAATGGATGTTACAAATGTATTGGCCTCCCTAGGGCAATCTACAATGAACTAGAGTGTGAACCATACCTTTTTGGAATCTCTATGGTAAGGGGAATCCATCCCATATGGCCTCAGTGGCCAGTTTGCAACTTCACCGGCGATGCCATCGCCGGTTCGGCGATGCATCGCCGGTCAAACTTGTCGGATGGGCTTGATCTTTAGGCTGGAGGAGTTTGGGGGCTAGGGTAGTCCCCTGGTATGCGGTCCGTACTTTGAAACTCTCTAAAAGATGTACTTCCTTCACAAAATTCCTCTTCCCTAGCCCCATTTTCATTTTCTTGCTGCCCTAACCCAAAACCGTGGTTCCAAACCACCCCTAGATCCATTCCCTGCCAAAAATGACCACCCTCCATCATTCCTTTGAAGTTGACAGCCCTCCCTCTTGAAGATTTCATCCGTTGGAGCTCCTAAAACCCCCAAATCGCGCTGAATTCGTGAGGTGCTCCATTCCCCTTTTTCGTTTCCATTTCTTTCTGAAAATACATCCTAGGGGAGCTTGAAACATCCCTCTACAACGCCTAGATCTCCCTTTTCTATTTTGGTTAGCCATTTCCTTTCATTTCCCCCATTTTTCATGGCTATTGTTAAGCCGTTTTAGCCTTTTTCTCTCTTTTCACCATCCTCCCTCTCAATCCTATTTCTCCATTTTCTTTGCTTAAGGGATACTGAAAATATATGGCTGAGAGAGCTCTAGTGAGCAACAGACAGTATTAGACTCGACAGGGATAAAGAAGGTAAGTCGGGACTGTGGTAAAGTCCTTTGGTAGAGTTAGGCATCTATGCCTTTGCCCTGTAGATTGTTTGATTTTTGTTTTAAGGATTTCTGTGTTTTGTTGTTGTTAGGTTTAGTGAAGTTACAGGTAGAAACTGTGTTTATGTTGTGGTTTGGCCTTATCATAGCCGAATTTTGTTGAATGAAATGCATGCCGATTCATTTTGTTGTGAGGTATTGTCCCTAGATTGGGAGTATTATAACTATCGGGATTCAGCCTACAAATTAGATTTTTATCCCACCCCACCCTCCAACCAAGCATGCCACTCCCTATCCCGCTATGGGACTAGGAATGCGGTTCCATTTAAGACAACTAAGCGCTACCGGCTACATAGGCCCTAGGCATTTTTGGATCTAGTGTTAGCACTCATAGATTTGAAGGATCTGACGACATAAGAAATCCAATTCCAGTTAGACAAATCTTGACCCTAAGCGATAGAAGAATTCCCTGTAGTAGAAATGGAATAGAAAGCCATTTACCGTATAATCTTAGGCTTTTGATTATAGCTACAGAGTTACAGACTAGGCTACTAGTTGTCTTAGGCAGTGTAAGGCCTATATATACTAAGGGATAGTAGGTTAGATTTGGTTGGAATAGGACTCCCTTCCTTCGGTAGATTCCTTTATGGCTTATAGACTTCTGTTGTTGCCCATAGGAAGGAACCATACACTCTAAGGGAACATTTATAACTCCCTCAGATTGAACTTAGAATGTACTAGCACACCCCTTAGAATTGCCTTCCCCAAGGACTTATTGCATTCGGGAATGCGGAATAAAGGAACTACATGTAAGCGATGTATTCGCGGTTTGAATCGACTTCTTAATCCTAGTGGTTACCAATAAATCCAATGCTCTGATCAAGCAGAGGATCGGCGTCGACTCGGATTAAGAACTGATACAACTCATTTTCTGTCCTGATTAGACAGAAGGTTCAACGTATCCGGCTTAGACCCACTATACAACCTTTCTTCTATGATGGCCCAACCATCTACAACTAAACAGGATCACATTGTCTTTGGGAAATGGCGAGGACTTAAAGCCAGTAGAGAATTAGACATCTTGCCACCAACTCATACCTGCCCCTGAATTCAATCATAATAGAGATTAGGCTCATCTCTATGATCATAGGTACCAATGCCATAGAACGCATCATTAGCAAGGAAGATCATATAGAGAAAGGCTGTTTCCATTTTAGGTTAAGGATAGCCCCTAAGTTGCGCCTCGTTCCGATATACGGATCGATGCAAATATTCTTCAACCTTAAGTAAAACTAAGTTTTAAGGGGGGTAGAAGGAATTAAGTCTAATCCAGTTAGATTAGTTAACGCTACCGTTCGATCAAAGTGGCGCAGCGGAAGAGTGGTTGGCCTCTTTCCCACTGGCCCAGGATCGAAACATTTGAGTTAGGTTGTACGTACGGATAGGTTATTAAATAGGATTTGAACCTTCCTTAGAAAAAGTACTCCTTGCCCTTCGCCAATGTCGGGGACGACATTGTGTTTTAAGGTGGGTAGATTGTAACACCCCAGATTTTGTCCAATCTGGGATTTGACGTCCTTAGATAGTGGGTCAATTAAAACACCTGAAAAATTGCTTAGAACCCGATTCCATAGCCAAAGAAATCACTTAGGGTTAATTCCTTTAGAAACTAAGCATAAGTTAGCTAGCGCAACGCTGGAGTAGCTGGGAAATAGTCCCTGATCACTTTAAATACGTTCTACAAGGCCCAAAGCGAGTGGAACCAATGGTGCTATAATGCTCTAAAGCCTCGGATCAAACTCTAAACCGGTTTGTTCTCGGGACCTCTTTGAAACTTTGTATTGGATCTAAACCGCGTGTCGAAAGTCCGATACCTACCATCTTAGACCGTTATGACCACTTAGCTGGGCTTGGCAATCGTTTCGAAAATCAAGTCCAACTGACATTCTAAGGCTATTTCATTGAGCCTGGAGTGAAGAGAGTGAGAATAGGGTAGAGTTGTAATTGTAAAATTCAAATCTGGCACACAACTTGACGCATCAGTATTGAGCGTTCTGACCCTCAGAATTCAGCCAATTTGTACCCTCGGATCAGAAAAAATTTCTATTTCATATCACGAGATTTGTAGACCTGATCTAGGTGCGATGACCGTTGAACTGAAATTGGACCGCCACGTGCGATCTGGGAACCCTATCGGTCTGAAAACTTGATGCGTGCTAGATCCAGTATGCATGAGCTTAAGTCCGATCGCATCTGGCCAGGGGACCTCCAGAAATGCTCTTTTGGACCGAAACAGCCCCGATTTGGTTACCCCTCAAGTGAACTTTGTTCTTGAGCCTATTTTGGACATTTTTGAGCTTATAAAAGGGGTTGAAACCCTCACTCCTCTCTCCCATCCGAATTTGCAAAATCCCTAGATTGGGAGAGAGAAAAGGTGAGAGTTTGTGAGAGAAGGTGGGAGAGTTTTTCCTGCCACTTGTGCTACGTGTTGCACGTGTTAAAGCAACGCACCTCTATCGCTTTCTCGGCAACTCCTCCGCTTTTTCATGTAAGAAAATACCCTAGAAGTTGCTGATTTGAGGTTCCTTTCATTTCCTAGCGAAGTAACTAATAGAACTTGTGTATTAGGTTCTCTAATCGCCGTAGACGAAGCGTATACGCTCCGTTCGAACTCACACCCCAAAAAGGAAAAAGGTGCGGATATTAGACGCTTTGATTGACTGTTTTCAAATCTTTCAATGTCGTTTAATAGTAGATTCTTGACGGCAACGCCGTTTGACATGTACAACATGCTCTCCATTTCCTGTTTCGTAAATTAACGAAGAATATGAGATTTAGGGCATTTTAGTCATTTGTAGGAAGTACAGTTTACATTCATATTTTGCTGATGTGATTGACATGGTTTGTTGTCGCATTAGGAAGTTAGGAATGCGTGCATAATTAGTTTGGCGAAGAGATTCGCCTAAATGCGCACTTCGGGTCAACATACTATATGTAGACTTAAGTGTGTAGTGTAAGTGTTTGTATAAATGCTTGTATTAGTATGTATTGGCTTAAATGGTGATATGGATTAGTGTGAGATTGATTTCTCAATGAATATGTTGATGTGAATGATTTTCTACATGTTAGCCATATGTACGATTTCATTATATGTATGAAATGCATGTGCTTAATGATTCATTTAAGTGGTATGTTATAATATGTGCTTGATGAGTTTCTTATGACTTAGTTGGAGATTGAATTCTCAATTAATACGCTGATGGTGATGATTTCCTATATGTTGGCGATATGTATGATTTCATTATATGTATGAAAGGCATGTGTTTGAAGACTTGCTTAAGTTGTATGTAATGACATGTGTTAACATGCTCACATGGTTCCATTTCATTTCCATTACCCTTACACAACTACTGATGTGATTCTATGATTGTTTGGGACTATGCCTAGTCCAGGCAGTCGGTAACCGAAAGAATTCGTGGTTAGCTTATCTTGGCCACGAAGGACGTGTCGATGAACGCGAGTCGTGTTGGAGTTGGCGGCAATGGCTAGGCCACGCGAAGTGTTTTACGCACTTCATGTCGTTCGACTTGCGATGCGCTCGTGCCAGTCGAGCTCGTCAAGTAACCCGACTGGTCGTTGTATGATCACCTTGTATGAGTCATAACTGCTTGAACCTAGGGTACTGAACTTACCATTGTAAACCCTGTTAACCATGGTACCTTGATCCATAAAGACTCATGAGCCGGGCATGGTGGTATGGGACACCGTGGTCGAGCTGTCGGCCTACGCTGGGGCCACAAACCTCCCCGTAGTGACCAGTGAGCACCTAGACTCGTGAGCAGATTATGGTGGTATGGGACACTATATTCTAACTGTCGGCCTACACTGATCAGGCGACGAGCCCTTTGTAGTGACCGCGAGCGTATTCTAAGTCCACGGGAGGCGACGACCCTTCCGTTGCAGTAGAGTACGGTAGGCCTGTATTGATAAGGTGATGGGGGAGCGGTGCAACGAGTGCGAGCAACAGCCCTGGCAGCCCTTGCAGTGACCTACGAAATATACATCGTATGAGATTACTAGGAGTGACGACCCTAGACAGGATCTGTGTTGGGATTGATATAAGGGAAGTACCTTAGTTTCCCAATCCTGCTGTTTGAATGGACTAATAACAACTTGGAATTCATATCACCATAGCATTGCATGTGCTTGGAAGATGTGGAGCACTCTAGGGAGTGTGGCATGCCGCGGTCGTAAGATGTTGCCGCATGAGGGTGATCGTCGTTGAGGGCATACATCACGTCATATCATAATTGCATTAACAACAGTATTAGGATTGTTTGATTTACTGCGTTACTATTATCGCATGATTGATTTGATAACATGTTAATCTTTGCTCTATTATTCCACTGAGTTAGCTACTCACTCCCACGTTACGGGACGGTGTTCCGGACACCCACCAGACCTTTTTGTGATTGCAGATGATGGCGCGGCCTGTGAGGCAGAGCCGGACTTGATGATGATGAGGAGGATCCCTCCTTTATACGTGTTCTGATCGACGGGATTACAGGGAGGTTGATTAGATACTTTGACATTTGTCATTTTATATTTTTAGCGCACTCATGTATATTCGTTTCATCTATTTTTGGAGTATACATGTATGTGTATAACCTGGTAACATGTTCACACTCTGGAGACATACAACAGTTTATATATGTTATACATACTATTACAGACTTCCGCTGGTTAATTTAACTGTCTCTGGAGTATGATATGCGGTTCTAGCTTAATCTCACTCATGTTTAATACATTATCACAGACAACATTCAATCATACATATCTATGTTGCATAAATAACATTTTGGAACTCGGGAGTTGGGTTTTTGCTCGACCCCCCGATTTTCGGGATGTTACATTAACTGAACTTGTAACATATCTAATAATTCGCTTAACAACAGTTACGTGAGATTGTTTAGGATTAGACTGATATCTAACACAAATTCCAACACTTAAAGCAATATCAGGTATACTAGCAGTTAAGTAAAGCAAACTACCAATCATGCTGCAACACAATTTAGGATCTACATCTTTACCTATAGAGTCTTTTGATAGTCTTAGAGTTGTACTCATAGGTGTATCAAAATTCTTACCATTCTCAAATCCGAACCTCTTAATCAAGTTCAAAGCATACTTGGTTTGAGAAATAAAAATTTCATCAGGTTGTTGTTTTACTTGCGACCCTAGAAAATAATTTAATTCTCCAACCATGCTCATTTCAAATTTATATTTCATTAACTCTGCAAACTCAGTAGTCATGTTAGTACACGTTGATCCATAAATAATATCATCTACATAAATCTGAACCATTAGAATACCATCGTTATGCTTCTTAATAAAGAGCGTCTTATCGACACTACCCATTTAAAAATTGTGACTCAGTAAAAATTAGTTAATTTTTTATACCATCCCCTGGGAGCTTGTTTCAGACCATAAAAAGCTTTTTTAAGATGATATACATGATTAGTAAACTTAGTGTCTTCAAACCTTGTAGGTTATTTCACATATACCTCTTCATGTAAATCGCCATTCAAAAAATCACTCTTCACATCCATTTGAAAAATTTTAAACTTCCTAACACATGCGATGGATATAAAAAGTCTGATAGATTCAAGATGGGCTACAGGGGAAAAAGTTTCATCATAGTCAATACCTTCAATCTGTGTGGACCCTTGTACAACTAGTCTTGCTTTATTTCGAATAATATTTCTAAGTTCATCAGACTTGTTTTTAAAAATCCATTTTGTTCCAATTATGTGTTTATCTTTAGGTCTAGGAACAAGATACCAGACATCATTACGAACAAATTGATTAAGTTCTTCTTGCATCGCAACTATCCAGTTTTTATCAGAAAGTGCTTCTTTTACGTTTACCGGTTCAATCTGGGATGTAAAACATACGTAATTACATATGTCTTCTAATTGTCTACGAGTGCGTACACCAGTGAGAGGGTTTCTAAGAATTTGAGTAGTTGGATGATCTTTAATAGTCCTTAATTCAGAATTAATTTCACTTAATGAAGTATCTGGTTTTTCAATTACAAGAACTTCATCATTATCTGAATTAGGGGCAGGTGTATTTAAGTGATCATCAATGACCACATTAATTGACTCTTGAATCACACTGGTCCTGTTGTTCAATACACGATAAGCACGACTATTTAAAGAATATCCTAAAAAGGTCCCTTCATCACTTTTAGTGTCGAACTTTTCCAAGTTTTCACAGTCAAGCAAAATTTAGCACTTACTACCAAAAATATGAAAGTATTTAACAGTAGGCTTTTTGTCAAACCACATTTTATAAGCCATTTTATTATTAGATTTACAAGTATAAACATGGTTAATAATGTAGCAGGCAGTATTCACTACTTCGGCCCATAGATTTCTAGGGAGCTTCATGCTATTCAACATAACATTTCCCATTTCTTAAAGCACTCTATTTTTCCTTTCCACAATACTATTTTGTTGTGGTGTTTTGGGCATAGAGAATTCAAGTGATATTCCCTGATCGCTATAAAATTTCTCAAAATCGTTATTTTCAAATTCGGATCCATGATCACTACGGATCTTACTGACTTGAGAACATTTTTCAGTTTGGATCCGTTTAATGATCTTTTTCACTTCATTAAGGGTTTCTGATTTGTCTCTTAAGAATGAGACTCAAATGTATCTTGTACAATCATCTACGATAACCAAGATGTATTTTTTGCCACCTCGACTTTCCGTTCTAGTTGGTCTTATAAGATTCATGTGGAGAAGCTCGAGTGGTCTTGATGTGGCATTGGAGTTCACCTTTTTGTGAGAGCTCCTAGTTTGTTTACCGTACTGGCATTCACCACATATTTTGTCTACTTTTTACAATTTAGGTAGACCTTTAATTAGTTCTTCTTTGCTTAATCTGTATAAATTCCGATAGTGTACATGTCCAAGTCGTTTATGCTAAAGTTTTGTCTCATCGGTATGGACCATGTAGCACTTTTGGTTAGATGAGCTACCATCACTTACTATATAGCAGTTTTCAGAAGTTCTGCGACCAATTAATATTACAGAACCCTTTTTGTTTATGATCTCACAACCTTGATTGGAAAATTTTACACTATTATTGTTATCACATATTTGAGATATGCTTAATAGGTTGTGTTTTAGCCCCTCAACATATAAAACATCTTTAAATAAAGGGGGGTTGTAAAGTTGAACCGTACCTTTGCCAATAATCTTACAATTGCTTCCATCACCAAATGTGATCGACCCATCAGTCATATCTTTAAGATTGGTGAATAAAGCTTTATCTCCTGTCATATGCCTGGAGCATCCACTATCTAGGTACCACTTTGAATGGCTTGTTTCTTTAAAAGCAGTGTGGGTAACCAAGCAGGCAACTTTAGTAACCCATTTCAGAACAGTTTTGGGTTTAGGAGTATAGTTGGTCTTCGAATGACCTATTGAGTTAGATTTTAAGAGCTTCTTAAGTAAATCAACTATCTTTTCAGCTAGTGGATTTCTGATCTGATTTTTGAAATAACTACTTTTAGGTTTTTGAAAAGTTTTTGTATTTTTAGAAAAACCTTGACAAGTACATTTTCCTTTTGAGTTTGAGACCTCTCCTTTCACAAAATTGGGAGGAGTATTCTTTTGTTTAGAAGATGTATTTTTATCATAGCCCAACCCAGATCGATCACCACATTTTCTTGATCCGAATAATAGTTTTTCTAATTTTGGATCACCTTGGGCATATCTCCATGTGTCCTTCAAAGTCAGAAGAGAAGATACTTCATTTTTAAGTTTCTCATTTTTAGATTTCAAATCTTCAATCAGGGAGGTTTTGAATTTCAAATCACATTTTAATTTTTCAAAACAATCTGAAATTTGTGATTTTTCTACAACAAGAGTATCAAAACATTCTTTGAGTTTAGAAAACTTTTCTTTTTGAAGTTTAATTCTGACAACAATTTTATAACTTTCCTTATATAAGGCATTATAAGCATCTTGAAGATCTTCTTTGTTAACATGATCACTATGCAAAATTTCTTCACTAGTTGAATCATCGTGATCTAAAAATATGAACTTGGCTAGAGTCATAAGGGCTTTTACTTCATTGTCCGACTCGATTTCAGAATCTTCTGATTTAGAAGAGGCTTCAGAATCAGATGATTCGTCCCATGTAGCTAACATACCCTTCTTCTTGGGTTTATCCTTTTTAGGACATTTGTTTGGTAAATGCCCATATTCTTGGCAGTTGTAACATTGACTATCTTTCAAAGACTTCCAAGTTCTAGACTTAGGTTTAGATCGTTTCTTTTCGTTTGTCTTTTGAAAATTGACCATTTTCTTACTTTTGAAAATCTTGTAAAACTTTTTTGTTAAAAGCGTCATATTATCTTCTAAATTTTCTAAATCTGAGTTTTCTTGAAAAATACCTTTAGAAAATTTTAAAGCGATAGATTTACCTTTAGGAGCTTTAAAATTTAATTCATAGGTTTGTAAAGAACCAACTAATTCTTCTACCCTCATATTATCCGTATCACGAAGTTCCTAAATCGCGGTTACTTTAGAGTTGGACCGTTCAGGAAGTGAGCGTAGTATCTTTGCACACACTTTACTTTCTGGGATTTTATCGCCAAGACCCCACATTGAGTTTACAATATCATTCAATCTAGTGTAAAAGTCCATAAACATTTCATTTTCCTCCATATGAATTTCTTCAAATTTAGTTGTGAGGAGTTGGACTTTAGATTTCTTAACAATTGATGTACCATCGTGTGTCATTTCTAATATATCCTAAGCTTGCTTTGCAGTATCACAGGATATGATTCTTTTGAACTCATCCGGTGATAGTGCGCAAGTGATAGCATTTAGTGCTTTAGCATTGACACTACTCTCACTTTTCTAAAGTGTAGTCCATGGGAAATAAGGAGGCACTATCATTGTTTTTGAACCGTCGGTTCCAGTCACTTCAGTGGTAGGGGGTTTCCATTTGCTCACTGTGGCTTATCACACACTCTCATCCATTGATTTGAGGAAGATCCTCATTCTGGCTTTCCAATAGGCATAGTTGGAGCCATCAAATGGTGGAGGCCTAGTGACTGAAAGGCTATCGAAATTTGACATCTTTTTATATATCTTAGATCATTAACTCAGGAAATAAATCCAAATAAAAAGCAATAAGAACAAGCTATTAGGCTCTGATACCACTTGAAATGGCCAAGCTATATGTCCTAGAGAGGGGGGGGGGGGGGGGGGGGGGGGGGTGAATAGGACTATGTCAAATTAAAATTAAATACAACGAAATTAAATTAAATAGATAGCCAAACTAAAATAAATCAATTCACAATGCAACCTCAAAATTCAGATCTTGAGAGATTGATATAAAAGTTGTTCTATTACACCAAAAACCAAAGGTTTATGGTAGGACAACCTGATTTCTAGAAAGATCTTTGTATCAAGAACTCAAACCGAAAGAGAAAAATATAAATTCAAAAAGAATAAATTGTAATCCTAAGAATTGATTATTCTAAGGACAACCATGCATCTTAAAATGACAGGGCAACCTTACTAGAATAATTACAGAAATTGAAGCTCAAATTGATAAAGGAATAGTAAGAGATAAATTGTTGAAATAAAACTCTAAACTATTTCACCATTCTCCACACTTTCTTGAAATGTAAATTGTTACAACATTCACATCCACATATACATTCCACAAAACTGAATGATAAAAGATAAAGAATTAAGCAAGCATTCAATCCACAAGACAAGGAGTTATAGTGGTTCACCTGTGTGTTCACCAACTGTTAAACAATAGCCACACAGAATGCTACTCCACTCCTAATATCCTCACACAGGGATATTAGCATTCACTATCAAAATAGGTTTCAAAGGTTCACCTAAAACCTTCACAATTGTGTCTTTTTCACTTAGGCTTACACAAAAAAAACCCCTCTTTTCTGAGTTTTCTGGCTCTCCTTAGACAACCACACAAATTAAGATTTTTCTAGCGAATCCCAAACAAAAACCAAAATAGAATGAAATTTATAAAATTGTAAAATACCTGAATTTCTCCTCTTGTAGCATCCTGGAAGAACCAATTGGAGTAGATGTTCGAATATGAAAGTGTAATGTCCAATACTCACTTTACAATGGTTCTAAGTTCTAATTGATTTTAAATTAAACCAGATTGGGCTAGCTCTATTTGATTTTAATTCTAAGAAGAAGAAAAATAATAATTCCTCTTTTCAAATCAGATTGGAATATAGAATAAAATCAAATAGTAAAAAGCTAACAAAAGGAAATAGAATTATGCACAATATAGCTTAAAAATAAACACAAACTTATCTCAGAGTAGAACTTCAAATTTAATTAAATTTTCAATGAATAACTCTGAAATTCGTGTGCTATTTATAGCTATAGAAATTTGTCTTCGACTGGTCCTAGGGTCACCATGACTGGTCGAAGAAGAAACAAATTTTTGAATTTTTGATTGCGATTGGATAAAACCGCTTTACGACCGGTCGAAGACAGCCCACGACTGGTTGAAGGCAGCCCACGACTGGTCGAGACCCCTCTACGACTGGTCGTGCGACAATTGATTTAGTCGCTGGAGTTTGATTCGTAGCTCCACGACTGGTCGAAGGGTAAGTCGAGACCATCCTACGACCAGTCGAGCAGACTCCAGACTGGTCGTAGCCGAACAAAAAAAATCTGATAATTCACAACAAATCTACGTCTGGTCTTGGAATTTCTTGGACTGGTTGAACCAGTTCTAGGACTAGTTGAACCCAATCCAAGACTAGTCTTAGGACAGACCAGAATCATGCATAATTATAAATATTAGATTATGTATCCAAAATGACCTACCCTAAGGTCAAACTAAGGTCTATCAAACCTAGGACATGAAGTATGGACATTGAAAACTTCACTTTTAAGTTGATGTAGCTTGAACACATCACAAGTTTCAGTATCACTTTAAGTTGCACTTATCTCTTGGTCTATCTTGAGGTTCGAACTTGAACTCTTTATTGTAGCTTGAAGTAGCTTGAGCTTGAACTAACTTGTACTTAACTAGCTTGACTTGAAGTATTGATGAGGTGTCTCGAACATAGTTATCAAGAAACAAACACAACAAACACAAGACAAATATGGAAGTTTTGACACATAAAATTTGACAACCAAAGGAGCATGAGACCATAACACTTACATTTTCCCACTGATGTACCAGTTTAAATTCCAGAAATAATCCACAAGTAATCCACAAACATAAGGGAGTATGCAGGAAAAAAATTATGCATATAATATAACAATTCAATTCCAACAATTAACACATGTGATTATAAAATGAAGATATCAATTATCAATTGAAATTAAAGTAAAAACTATCACTTAAGCTAATGGTAAAATGGAAAGCCCAAGGGGAAGAATTATCACCTTATACTTTGAATCGCCTTCTAGTTTCGTTAAGTGCTTGTGTCCTTAAAATTGTATCCTAATACAAATCATGAACTCGTACAATTAGGTCCATGTTCTGCACACTACCTATGTTTAAGATCATGGTCTAGGTTTTAAATTATTTATCTTAGGGTTTTTAGTGTAAAATTAGTATTCCATCATAGGGTTTAGTCTTTAATTTAGATTATAGGATTTGAATTCCACTTGGTGTATTTGTTAAAATTAGATCTTAATAATTACAAGATAACTATTAGCGTGTATATTAGCTAACATTTTAATAATGATCATTATGATGATATTTAATGTTATGATCCACTCTATATGATAATATTTAAGAGTGGCAAAACAAAACACTGGTATTTTAATAATATTATTATTTTATTTTATTTTATTTTACTTTTGTCTACCATAACTGATATTAGTATAGATAATTTACTAATGGTTATTCATATCCAATGTTCATAGTAGAAGTATTAATCAGTTACCACTAAAAATGATGACTTGTAAGTTCGTATTTAAATATACCAACATTGTCTAATATCCTTATAATGACAAGTAATAATAAAATCTTTACTAACAATGAAGTACTAAGGGAAAATATTAATAGTCACATTAACAAGAATTTTTACTAATCCATAGTGAAGATAATTATAATAGCTATTAGCAATGTATCTAGTTTTGATGACAATATTCATAATGATGATGATGGTAATACATTTCTACAAATTTTTAACGATGACTTGAAATCAATTCATCTGTATTGATTGGCTCAATCTGACATGACTTGGCTGGACTCGGTTTCAGCCGAGTCAACTTAGCAGTAACCGAAGCCTCAACCTCCACCCCCTACTCTCTCTTTCTTTTACTCCGTTCCTTCTATTTTCCACCTGCTAGAAATCCAGCAAGATTTTGAACCATGCCAAACCTAACTCTGCCCAGCTCGTTCGATCTGAACTCGAGTTAAAAACCCAGTAGTGAGTCGAACTTAGGCTCAGTTTTGAGTTGGTGTAACGTGCAGCTGCACGACAGCCGCATCCCTCTCTCTCTCTCCCTCTCTCGCAAATCTTCTTTTCCTTATTTCCTTCCTTCTTCTCTCCTTTCTTCTTCTTTCCAGCTTTCCTCTGCTACTCCTAGGAGTGACCGGACCAGATGTTCAGCCCGGGTCGAACTAGTGCTATCACGCCCCAAACCCAAAAATCGGATTCACAGGAATCCCGATTGCCGAATCCGGTGCCGACAGCCTCCATAGTATCCCATTCTCAGCTCCTAGTGTTCACACGCCAGATTCCGATCCTAGGGTCCTACAAGGAGGATTTTTTTTTTTTACATTTAAATTGTAATAAGCATAACCACAAGATTACCCAAATCACAAAAGCACACATCATCATCACATATCCACTAATATAATCATTTGAGTACAATGCTGAAGGGAAAATACATAAATCGAGAATTAAGCTCCAGAAGACCGCTGCACACTCCAAGCTCAACATGGCTGCAACCTAACATCACCTGCACGCATCTATCATGCATAAGCTTATAGAAAGCTTAGAGGGTGGTGTAAGTGTGTGCACAAGGTAAGTGCCAAGTATTCAAATATAATGCCATAATCATACAATATCGGAAAACCGGTAATCCATAAACCATACAATGTCTGAATAAGTAGAAACACTGATAAGATCATGAATTATTAGAGTAAGAAGAAATACTGACAAGAGCATGATTTATTAGAGTAAACAGAAGTACTGACCAGGTCATAAATCATACGATGATGAGTAAGTAGAAGTACGGACAAGTCCATAAGTCAATCAATATCAGAATACGCAATATAGAACAGCTATGTAATAAGGAGTCATAAAGAACCAAATATCAGTTGCCAAGGATGTAATACCCCATACAAATCCTGCTAAGTCTGTCTAGTCCATATAAGTGCAGAAACATAGTAACTCAAAATGCCATATGCATGTAGATGTAATGCAATATGCGATGCGAATGATATGACCATACTGGAGTGTGAAGTCGGGATGATAGTACGTAGTATCGCAGGCTATGGGGTCCACCACAAGGGACTTCTATCCAAACCAGTCCCATACCTAAATTTGGATTGTCAGACTCAACATGGTAAACTCCTGATCTTAGGTTAGTCGTGCGCCCAACAGAGATCCTTGCCATAACGAAGGTACACAATAATTAGTTGCGCACCACCAGCCGGAGTGAGTAGTGAATGAATAAATGAAAGAGCATGCAACTCCTACTCAATAAGTCCACATATCAGTACGGTTCCTCTCTGAGAAATCATGGGGGTCTATTACACTTCGAATGGAACTGCCGCTCTCCCTAGCCGCACAGTCTAAGTGAGCGTAAGAAACCTCACTATCCGCCTAGCCAATAGTCTGCCAATACATATCCGGCACGTCGATAGCGGACCCATTCCGCGAGCTGGTCAAACTCAGCCTAGCTTTGCCCCCTGCGCTCGGGCGGGTAAGGCCACACCCCCTTCTAACCGACCACGACACAGTGGAGAGCGCAACCATCTGGAAATCGACACTCAACACTCATCTACCCACTCGGTCTAAACGTTGGAGCATCCTCTGGTACCAAGAGGGTGTTTAGGGATTTTCACCCAGGGCCATCTATAGCAGCCCGATACTCGAACAGATTTTCGCTGTCCCATCTGGCCATCCACGGTATGCCTGCGGAGGGTACGACCCTGATGTCTCTAGGGCGTACAGTAATCACAACACAATGTAAGATGCATGATTCATACAATCCAATCATGCAACAATCCTGCACATGCCGTGTGCTCATGTGAGAGAACCTCCGCCTATCAGGGAGTCTCATATCATCCTGCCCAATGATATATGCAATGATCAATCACATCTCATTACAAACATATAGATGATGCGTATGGGCATGTACCATGATGCTGTGCAGTCACATACTCATAATTGGTATTAATAACCGGCGTCAATAATCGACCTCGAAAATGTGGACATTTAACCAACATTGCCCCCGAGGAATGGTCACATAGAACCAAACATATAATGGGCCCACAGCCTCACACAAAGGCCTAATATACAACCCACTGGGCCTTACTCAAAGGCCACATATACACAACCGGTGGTCCCTACTCATGGGCGTTATACATATCATAATGGGCCTTGCCCATAGGCCATGAATACATCACAATGGGCTTTGCCCATAGGCCTCAAATACATCACAACGAGCCTCATCAGGTAGGCCTCATATACATCACATTGGGCCTTAGACACGGGCTGGATACACATCACATTGGGCCTCAAATACGGGTCGCATATACATCACATTAGGCCTCAACAATCGGAATCAGCGATCAGCCACGGCAATCGGAATCGACAATCGACCACGATAATTGGCCTCGATCGATAATCGGCCTCGATAATCAAAATCGGTCAATTGGCCATGATAAGCAGAATCGGCAATCGGCCACGTCAATCGTCAATCGTCCACGATCGGTAATCGGTCACGATAATCGGTCTCGATCGGTAATCGGTCAATCGGCCACGACAAAACAGAATCGGCAATCGGCCACGTAAATCGACAATCAGCCACGATCGGTAATCGGTCACGATAATTGGCCTCGACAATCGGTAATCGGTCAATCGACCACGACAAGCAGAGTCAGCAATCGGTCACGATCGGTAATCAGTCACGATAATTGGCCTCGATAATCAGTCAATCGGCCACGACAAACAGAATCGGCAATCGACCATGTCAATCGACAATCAGACACAATCGGTAATCGGTCACGATAATCGGCCTCGATCGGTAATCGGTCAATCGGCCACGACAAACAGAATCGGTAATCGACCACGTCAATCGACAATCTGCCACGATCGGTAATCGGTCACGATAATCGGCGTCGACAATCGATAATTGATCAATCGACCACGACAAGCAGAGTCGGCAATCGGTCACGATAGATAATCGATCACGATAATTGGCCTCGACAATCGGTAATCGGTCAATCGGTCATGATAAGCAGAGTCGGCAATCAGCTAAGATCGATAATCGGTCACCGTAATTGGCCTCGACAATCGGTCAATCAGCCACGACAAAAAGAATCTGCAATCGGTCACGTCAATCGACAATCAGCCACAATCGGTAATCGATCACGATAATCGGCCTCGATCGATAATCGGTCAATCGGCCACGACAAACAGAATCGGCAATCGGCCACGTCAATCGACAATCGGCCACGATCAGTAATCAATCACGATAATCGGCATAAAAAATCAGTAATCGGTCAATCGGCCACGACAAGCAGAGTCGGCAATCGGCCACGATCGGTAATCGGTCACGATAATCGGCCTCGACAATCGGTAATCGGTCAATCGGCCACGACAAGCAGAGTCGGCAATCGGCCACGATGGGTAATCAGTCACAATAATTAGCCTCGACAATCGGTCAATTGGCCACGACAAATAGAATCAAAAATCGGCCACGTCAATCGACAATCGGCCACGATCAGTAATCGGTTACAATAATCGGCCTCGATAATCAGCAGATAAACAACGCAGGGTCCATAGATGATCAGCCGATCAACTATGGTATAAAGATCAGCAATTGGCCGTGGTTATATCAAATTCGATAACACGGAGCCATTCGTCCACGACGAATGGGGCCCACTTATTTGGGTTAACCCACTAAAGGGATGATGAGAATGGGCCTAACAAGGCCTAAGGGAAGGTCACAATGTGGACATCCAACCACCATTACCCATCAATGTGGACACCTAACCAACATTGCTCCCAAGGAGTGGCCTTCATAGGGCCAAATATATAGTGGGCCCATGGCCTTACACAGGGGCCTAATATACAACACCATGGCCACAAATATACATCACAGGTGGGCCTTGCTGAATGGGCCACAAATACATCGCAATAGGCCGCATCATTTGGGTTGGAATACATGACAGATGTGCCCTGCACATGGGCCTCATAGACATAACATGGGCCTCACTAAATGAGCCACATATACATCGTATTGGGCCTCACCCATGGGCCTTAAATACGTCACAATGGACCACAACCCATGGGCCTCGAATACACACTAGGTGGACCCTGCACGTGGGCCTTAAATATATAACAAGTGGGTTACATCCATGGGCCGCACTAATGAGCCATCATATACATCAAGTGGGCCACATCAATGGGCCGCACCAATGGGCCTTATATACAATACATTGGGCCTCACTCATGGGCCTTAAAATACATCAAGGAGGGTCTCATAGATAGGCCACAAGTATATCAAAGTGGGCCTCTCGAATGGGTGGAAGGGATAAAACATCTATATCATGGTGGGCCAATATGCGTGACACATACATCATAACAGGCCCTCATGGGGTAGCCCATGACCCAGAAAATGGATGGACAACCCATTTATACATCATAGTGGGCCTCACAAGTAAGCCAATGTTTCGGTAAAATGGATGGGTGGTGTGTATATACAACAAGGTGGGCCCTACACATATAGCAGGTGGGCCTCAAAGGGTTTCAATGGTGGGTGCCAGCCCACTATTTCCGGCAGTGTGGACCATTGAATTTTGGAGCGACCTCATTTCTCTCAAGCATTAGGACAAGCTCACCAAATGGGATGGACGGTATAGATGTTATCCACACATCCAGTGGGTCCCGTCCAGATGGACGGACGTTATGGGTGAAATCCACACACACAGGTAGGTCCCACATGGGCACACCACATATATACATATCCTATATATATATATATATATATATATATATATATATAATAATATATTTATTGTTTTTATTTTCTTTTGAAAGAAAACTCTAGCATCCAAGGTCTGGACGTTGGACAGATAGCATGCATAAAACACAATGCACCCAGAGGGTCCCACCACCCTGGGCAAGTGGACGGTGGATATAAACTAGTTATATCAAGGTGGGTCCCACCCACGCGTGTGGGGTGAGCCACGTCCCGGACGGACGGTGAAACACATATATTATGGTGGCCTGGCACCGTTTAACTAATCCAGCACCGTCCAGAGGTCTGGACGGTGTTGATGAAGCAAATACATTACGGTGGGTCCCTGTCTAGCTTGGACAGCATGGACATACATCATCAAGGTGGGCCGCATGTGCTGTACTCAACACGGACGGTGTGGGTACAAACCACATGCATACGTACATCATTGCATGGCCCCATAGAGCCGTCCAATCTATCCAGCACCGTCCAGATTGTCTGGATGGTGTGGATGAAACAAATTCATCACCGTGTGGCCCCACAGTAGGTGGGCGGTTGAGATCCAACACATGTAATCATGTGGGACCCACAGAACTTGCTGACGACAGTCAGCAAATGGGTCTCACCATCTGGAAGGTTTAGATATAACACATATATCATGGTGGGCTACCACTGTCCACCTGGCTGGATTGTGGACGGTCCATGTATCCACCAGGATGATGGATGGAGTGGATGAAACGCATGCATCATGGGGTCCACGTGCTATACTCAGCACGTCACAAAGGTGGACCCCACGTGGGAGTTGCCCACCATCACATCTATTAAAATATAATATAATATAATATAATATATAATATTATATATATATACATGAATACAAAAAAGAAATGGCAGGAGGCTGCCCAGAACCCACCATCCAGATGAATCTGGATGGTGCAGATTTACATACTAAAGGTGGGTCCCACGTGAAAGTGGCCCACCCAAATATATATTATGCTATTAACATCCATATATTACATATATAATATTTATAATATAATATCACACCACCCAGTCCAGCATCAAGATCTTCTGGAAGTGCTGGACTGACGGTGGATGCAAGGCACATACATTCAAGGTGGGTCCCACGTATGTGTGGGCCACACGTGCCATCAAGGTGGGTTCACATTCCACATCAACTGATTTTGTATTTTCCTTCATCCAGATATGTCCCGACGGACATGCCAGCGGGGTGGGCCTCACCGATGGAACAGCGTGGATCATACATCACAGTGGGGTCCATAACATAAGGGGAATAGAGAAAAAGAGGGAGAGAGAGAGAGAAGCACCCACAAATAATAAAGATTCGCCTGCCTTTGATCTCATCTTCCTTCTTCCGTTTATAACCTTTAGAGCTCCAAGGGAAAGATTTTCAATGGTCTAGATGATCTTTGGATGGTGGGGATGGGAGGTAGGAAGTGGGCCACATCTAACTCCTCCATGGAAGCTTGGACGGTTGTTCTCATGGTGTTTTTAAGAGAAATGAGAGAGATGAGAGAGAGTGATGTAAGAAGTGATGGATGGATGTACTTGATGGGTGGAGAGAGAGAGAGGGAGAGTTGACTTTTGGGTTTGTTGTGTAAGAGAGGTATGGGTTGTGATGGGGTGAGTGATGTGTTGGGTGATGGGTTGATTAATGGGTTGAACTTGACATTGATGGGATTGATGAGACATGATTTGAATGGTTGTCTTGGGTTTACAAATGTGTGGCATTTTCTCGAACTGAATGCGGGCCTACATCTCCTGGCCTAGGTATCGCCTCAGCGCGTGAGATGCGGCATCGGAACCGCGACGACGACACGGTCGCTAGGGTACGGATCTATGGTCGAGTCAACTCTAGAATACGGGATACGGCTCAGGATTAAGCGCAACTGTCGGTTATAGATCTCGGATTGCCAAATTTTGACCGGGAGGACCGTGGAAGACTAATGAATAGTACGGTCCAGGATACGGGCCTTACAGGTGCAGCACTACAGACTGACCGATCCCATCCCCTGTTTTCTCTCTAACAACCGCAAGAATGGGAAAAGTGCCAGTTGCTACCTTAGATGTCCTCAGGGCCATCGGATGGGCAATAGATGAACTAGATCTGATCGGGTAGAAGTCATTTTCAAATACCGCTGTTGGAGTCAAAGTCGGCTACGGTTTGGGCTTTCTGTGGCTGGAAACCTTCTCCCACATGGGGACTATAGGATGGCTGGAATTGATTTGAAATGAACGGCCGGGATTAGAGGAAAAACCCCTCACACAGATTACAACAGTTAGCAGTTTTCATTTTTGGAAACGTGATTTTCCATATTTTAGATACACATAGATTTGTGCCCATACGTGCATGCGAATACGTGTAATAACACCTAGGGTTTGGTCAGAAGACCCATCCAAACCGGATGGACGGTTCAAATCATAAAGATTGGCCCCATTGGTGGGCCACCATTGAAACAAACGGATGTCCGTTCACTGGCTAAATGCAGAGAGAGAGAGAGAGAGAGAGAGAGAAATCTCTCTATTTTTAGAGAGCTCGGTCACGGTTGCTTGATCGAGCCCCCCGTTCCAGTGCACAGCGAGTGCACTACCCTGGTGCACATGTAACGCAAATATGGGGTCCACCACGATGTTTGCAAGAAATCCACCCCAACCATTTGATTCTAGGGGTCTAGTTAGTGCCCTTGACCAAAGACATGGCAGATCCAAGGCTTAGGTGGGCCCCATGACTTGATTCAGACCCTATTTGTGGATTTGCCTCGATTCGATGGTCAGATTGCGTCCAAACTCATGATTAATGGTAAAAAGGTCCACAGGACCACTCAACTAAGGTTTAATGGCTGGATTATGGATCACTTATAATATTAAATATCCTTATTTACAATGCTTTTAATATCATTATTATTATTATTATTACTTCTTAAGTCATTTATCGTGATTTGTGTCTTGATCAATACAATTTATTTATTCAATCAGTCGCCTATAGGGCTTGATAAGGAAGATTAGATTATTCTAAATTGGTAAGTGAGTCATACCATGTGAATGTTCACTTATCCACCCTCAACATCCTAATGATTCAAATGATTCAACAGTTGGATTGACTCATCTTCAATCATTGACGGTCTTGGGAACTTGTCCGAGTGATCAGGACGCCTCATGGCCCATATCGGAAGATTAAATGGCCAAAATCGCAGTTGAATAGGTTCGTGATCTAAACCAATAGCTAATCTTAAGGTTTAATGGATGACTTTAAGGTCTAACGGCTGACTCATTGTAAATTGTCGATTAATGGCCTTAGATCATTTCACTCAACTAATTACTCGACGATATAGGGTTCTATGGGTGATCATATCAGAGTCTAATAGTAAATGTTGAATGGAATGGCCAACCCAACACATTTGAGTGGGGATTTAACCTGGCCAGACATCATGGACTGCTAGACAATGGATTAGATGATTGAGACATTCCATGGTTTAATCCTAGATGAAGATTGCTTTCGACAGTCAGATTTAGACTATAATGAACATGAGTGTTCGCTTTTGCTAGGTTTTTATTCATACTAAGTTTGGTTACATGGTAATACCCGAGTACGGAAAAGTACGGGGTGTTACAATCCACCCCCCTTAAAGAGGATTTTGTTTCCGAAATTCAATGATTCTCATCACAATCCTTATTCATCTGAGAAGTAGCATTATCCTAATGATGTATCCTACTTCATATATGTATAAGTGTGAAATCACCTTATACACATTCCTAGCAAGCTACGTCTAAATTGGCCATGACTCTTAAACTTCTAGTCTATCATATTAACTAATGTGTTTAAGTATCACCAAAGGTTAGAAAGCATCCCAGTGCTAACCAAAACTAGGGAATTATTTTAATGTTTGACAACATTAGGATTTTTTAGTGCATTTTCTAAGATTACAGGTTCCTCTAGGTGTTAACTAATTATAATATCACATCTTTCTTTTTATTTTCTTTTACTTCTAATGATAGTTCCTTATTGTCCATAGTATGGTACAATTTTCTTTTCAATGTTTGAGCTAACACAGATGGGTGGTTGTAGTGGGTTTGAGCCTGATACCTCGATCCTTCGCCTACGTATAGCAGAGGATTTGGGTATTAATTCCTAACCCTATTAAATCTCGATCCTCTGCTTGATCAGGGCATTGGAATCATTGAGATTAGCTAAGACTTAGAATTTCAGCCAAACCACGTATACATCGTGTGAACATGTTTTCATCGATTCGTGGTCTCGATTATTCTAGACTCATGGGAAATATCATGTGTTCTTCAAAGTTTTCTAGTAAGAGTGCCTGGAATTTACTTGAATAGGCGCGAACGACCATCATGCTTCCAGCTGCGCACTCTCGTTATCTAAGAACTACTTGGAAATTCCAGGTTTAGGATCTTTACATGAACCTAAATCTGAAATTTTTACCAAATCCATCTAAGCTTTCAAATCTAACCCTAATGTGTGCTGCTTAAGGTTAAAAATCTACCCAAGGTTCCATAGTTTCCTTGAATAAATTTCATGAGCCAAAATTTTTAGGAATCATTATTTATACATAAAGAGATGTATCAGAGAGTTCAGATTACGTTCCTAGTGCGATTCTTAAGTCCAGGGAGCATTTGTTTTCAATCAAATGTGCAGTATGATGGTTAAGGAAATGCCTACGAGTCTAAGTTCATTTCACCCACTAAGTGTTGTGACAATGTTATCTCCAACTATGGAAAATTATAGAAAGAGTGTGAATCCTAGATCTCTAAAATGTTCTTTGGGGAGTCAAGTCCAAGGAATGTTCTCATTTGACCTCAAACACACCATAGTGGGTATTCATGCTCCCACGTTGCATGAGTTAAATTCCTAAGTTCAAGCAACAATTCTGGTAGTTTTCAAGGGAACTAGAGTTTATTCTAACATACGGTATGGTGGGAAAAGAACCTCCTATAATATCTAAGTCACTTCATTGTTTCTTACTAAAGAGATGGTTTAGGGAATTCAAAAACCATTCAAGTGGTTTACAAGGGAGTAAAAAAAATTTCATTTCTAGTTTCAAACAATGATTCTATAGTTATCCAAACAATTCTCTAAGGGGCCTAAAATATTGAGTATCTATATTTTCAACTTTCCTAAATTCTAGGAGAAATGTGCCTAAGTTCAAATGGCTATCCTTATCATTTCTAGGGAGTAAATATGTAAGTTTAAGGTCCAGGGGCCTAACTTAAAACTCTTAAGGGAGTCTTAAAGTTTGAAATTTCTATTTTCTCAATTGCTCCTAGCTATAGGGGGATTTCCCTAGGTTTAAATTTCTAATTCCAAACATCCTAACTTGAGACATTTGAAGTTTATATAAGATCATTTCCTAAGGCTTAATTTGTCCAAACTATGATTTAATACCAACTATAATGCCCCGACTTTTCAAGACCCGAGTACATGACCCATTTCTCAAAAACCTGAATGTTAACCTTAAATGATGGTCAAATTCGAGTATATAATTTTTTTTTATTCAGAGTAAGCAAATGAGCGTAGTATGGACAAATCAAACATAAAAGAAAGTTTACATTATCATTTAAATATACAAGAGCTGCACATAATGACTTATACAAACCAACGTCCCCATTCTTATAAATACAAAATAAAATAGCATTACATGTGAAACAAGGTAAACTGCAACAATCTTGAACTGTGAAATCCTGTAGCAACCCTTAGTAAATAGAATCATGCACCCTTGTCAACTGTAGCCTACTTCTTACCAACATGAATGCAAATATCATCTGAGCCACCGTACTACCTGTACGGTTATATATTTGATGGATGAGTAGCCAACTTAGTGTGAATTTTCCTCAAGAGTACACACCGCTGTATTAGGTAAGCATAGTTATAAAATAAAGCATACAAAATAATACATGATGCAGGTCTTATTATGTGCATGGATGCAAGAATGCAATCATAGCCCCGAGGATGCTCTCCGTGTAGATAGTGGAATCGTCACCCATGCAATCATCGACCTGGAAAAAATATCCAGTTGGACATCATAGACCTGGGAAAAGCATCCAGTTAGACAAATACGTACATCACGTATGATAATAATAGATGCTGGTCCGTACAATGTATGCATGATTAGCTAACCCGTTAGTAGTACAATTACAATGAACCGTTTAAAAAAGCTCAAAGGTCACTATGAGGGCTCATCACCAACGTAGGCCGACAGCTTAGGCATAGGTCCCATACCACTATCTCTAGCTTATGAGACTACCATCTTAGGATGTTTAATGGAAACTCATCGACTAGTGCCCAATCATATTATAATATATGAGGCTTACCATCGCATGGTTGCACAGTATAAAATATCGAACCCATATAGGGAAAATACCAAAACAAAGCCACATAAGGCTAATATCAAAACCAGTCACATATGAAAAATATGAAAATAAGCCACATAGGGGGAGTATCAGAACCATGTGATAAAAGACCATCCTTGAAAACCACTTAGACGCAACAACCCGGGATGGTAGGCCCACATCAATATTCAATTCAAGCCACCATTCAATAACTACTAAGTCGCAAGTCCATTACAATCACATTCAATTGAGTTAAATGTCAAGTATGGGTGTACATTTATAAGTGGGGGTTTCCCACTGATGTACCAGCTTAAATTCCAAAAACAATTCACAAGTAATCCACAAACATAAGGGAGTATGCAGAATAAATATTAAGCATGTAATATAGTAATTCAATTCGAACAATTAACATATGTGATTATAAAATGAAGATATCAATTATCAATTGAAATTAAAGTAAAAACTATTACTTAAGTTAATGGAAAAATGGAAAGCCCAAGGGAATGAATCATCACCTTATACTTTGAATCGCCTTCTAGTGTCACTAAGTGCTTGCGCCCTTAGAATTGTATCCTACCACAAATTATGAACTCATATAATTAGGTCCAAGTTCTACACACTACCCAAGTTTAAGATCATGGCTTAGGGTTTAAATTATTTATCTTAGGGTTTTTAATGTAAAATTAGGATTTCATCTTAGGGTTTAGTCTTTAATTTAGATTATAGGATTTGAATTCCACTTGGTGTATTTTTTAAAATTAAATCTTAATAATTTCAAGATAACTATTAGTGTGTATATTAGTTAACATTTTAATAATGATCATTATAACAGTATTTAATGCTATGATCCACTCTATATGATAATATTTAAGAGTGGCAAAACAAAACACTAGTATTTTAATAATATTATTATATTATATTATATTATTTTACTTTTGTCTACCATAACTAATATTAGTATAGATAATTTACTAATGGTTATTCATATCCAATGTTCATAGTAGGAGTATTAATCAGTTAGCACTAAAAAGGATGACTCGTAAGTTTGTATTTAAATAAACCAACATCGTCTAATATCCTTATAATGACTAGTAGTCTCTTAAATAGTACAAGTAGTGAAAGGGCCTAGCTATATGCCCTAGAGGGGGGGGGGGGGGGGGGGGGGGGGGGTTGAATAGGGCTATGCCAAATAAAACTTATAACAGTGGAATAATAAAATAAAACAATCCACAATGCTGAATTAAAAAGTAACTTCAATAAACTAGTATTGAGAGGTTGATACTAATTTAGTTCTAAGGACAACCTTACGCCAAAAACCAAAGGCTTATGGTAGGACAACCTTATTTCTAGAACGTCCTTTGTATCAACAACTCAAACCGAGAGAAATAAATAAAGCAAGGAAATAACTTGCAGAAAATTAAACCTAAGTTATTACAATATTCCCCACATTGGCTTGAAATAAAATGATTACAACATTCAACCACAGATACAATCCACAAAACTGAATGAATAAAGGAATGAAAGAATAAAGCACATCCACAACACAAAGATATATAGTGGTTCGCCTGTGTGTACACCAACTGTTATCCAACATCCACACAGAATGCTACTCCGCTCCTAATATCCTCACACAGGGGATATTAGCATGCACTATCAAAATAGGTTTCACAGGTTCACCTAAAACCTTCACAATTGTGTCTTTTTATCTCAGGCTTACACAATCCAAAAACTCACACAATCTGAGTTTTCTGGCTCTTCTCAGATAACTAAAATAATAAGATTTTTCTGAAAAATCTCAAACAAAACTAAAGAATGTAAATTACACAAATGTAAAATACCTGAATCTCCATTTGAAGTAGCCCGGTAGAACCAATCGGAGTAGAAGTTCGATTCAACGTTCAAAGTCCAATACTCACTTTATGAATGGTTCTAAGTCTAATTGATTTTTAATCAAAAGGGCTAGTTCTATTTGATTTTGAATTAGAGAAGAATGAATATAAAAAATTCCTCTTTTCTAATAAGATTGGAATGTAGATCAAAATTAAGTACAAAAAATCTAGTAAAAGGAATATTAAATGTGCACAAAGTAGCTTAAAAAAAAACACAAAATTATCTCGGAGTATGGCCTTAAAATTTCTTGAATTGAATTGAAAAACTCTGAAATTTTTACTTTATTTATAGCCTGAAAAATCTCATCTACGACTGGTCTTAGGATCCCTAGGACTGGTCGTAGCTTCAACAAATTTTTAAAGATTTCCGCGGGATAAGGATTAGCTGTTCCACAACTGGTCATGGGTAGCCTACGACCAGTCATGGGTCACCTACGACTAGTCGTGGGTCACCTACGACTGGTCGTAGGACCCCCAAATTAGTTGCTGGAGTTCGAGTCGTAGGGCTAAGACCGGTCAAAGGACGAGTCATACAGCTCACAGGACTAGTGGTAAGATGTCCAGGATTGGTCGTAGGACAACTAAAAAAATTCAAAAATCTTCAACAACCTAGGACTGGTCCTGAAAAACTTAAGACTGGTCATAGTAGAGCTAGGACTGGTCTTGAAGTCCCTAGGAATGGTCTTAGAATAGCCCGTACAAGCATATTTAAAATATACGAATTATGTATCCAGAATGACCTATAATAAAGCCCAACCTAACGTCAATCTAAGGTCAAACAATCCTTGAAAGTGAGATGAACATTGATAGTCTATACTCTCAGATGACCCTTAAGAGAAGTTTGAGAATTTACGAATCTTGTTGTAGGCCTTCTCAAGCTTGAACCTTTCTTGACTTGATAAAGTCTTCTTCTTTTCTTGTATTTGTTAGAATCTTGAACATGCATACTTGAAGTCTTCTATTCTTGTATTCTTCATCCATGACTAGACTTGAAACTTTCTTCATTTAAGTTCTTGTCTTGAAATACGATGTCTTGAAGCAACGAATAGTCTCAAACATGAAACACAAGATGTACAAGACATATATATAGGTTTTGTCACCAAAAAATTTGACAACCAAAGGGATATAAAATCATAGCACTTACAAGTAGTAATAATAAAATCTTTACTAATAATGAAGTACTAAGGGCAAATACTAACAGTCACATTAATAAGAATTTTTACTAATCCATAGTGAAGATAATTATAATAACTATTAGTAATGTATCTAGTTATGACGACAATATTCATAATGATGATGATGGTAATACGATTCTACAAAATTTTAACGATGAATTGAAATCAATTCACCTGCACTGCTTGGCTTAATCCCACATGACTTGGCTGTACTCGGTTTCAACTGAGTCAACTCAGCAGCCACCAAATCCCCAACCTCCACCCCCTTCTTTCTGTCTTTCTTCTACTCCTTACCTTCTATTTTCCACCTGCTGGAAATCCAACAAGAGTTTGGACCATGCCAAACCCAACTCTGCCCAGCTCGTTCGATCTGAACTTGAGCTCAAAACCCATCAGTGAGTCAAACTTGGCTCGATTTTAAGTTGGTGCAAAGTGCATCACCTCTCTCTCTCACCTCTGCTACTCTCCCTTTCTTCCCACATGATGGAGGTCCAACAATATCCCTGGACGATTGGCCTCAACCCATCAACGAGTCGAGCGGCCTGCTCAGACTCGGCGCAGGCCGCAGGTGGAGTGGTAACCACATAGCAGTCTCATCCCTTTCTCTCTCTCACAAATCTTCTTCTCCTTCCTTTATTCCTTCTCTCCTTTATTCTTCTTTCTTGCACTTCTCTACTACTCCCAGCAGTGATTGGACCAGACGTTCAGCCCGGGTCGAGCTAGTGTGGCACCACAACCCGACCGATCCCATCCCCTATTTTCTCTCTAACAAATGTAAGAATGGGAGAGACGCCCGCTACCGCATGACCCATTCACTTTGTATCATTCCCTAGATGTCCTCGGGGCCGTCGGATGGGCAATAGATGAACCAGATCTTATCTGGTAGAAGTCATTTTCAAATATAACTGTTGGAGCCGAAACCAGTTACGGTTTAGACTTTCTGTGGGCAGAAACCTTCTCCCACATGGGGGCTATTGGACGGCTGGAATTGATTTGAAACGAACAGCCAGGATTGAAGGAAAAATCCCTCATGCAGATTACAGCGGTTGGTGGTTTTCATTTTTGGAAACTTGGTTTTCCATATTCCAGATACGTCTAGATTTGTGCCCAGATGTGCATGTAACTACGTGTAATAACACCTAGGGTTTGATCAGAAGACCTGTCCAAACCAGATGGACTGTTCAAATCGTAAAGATGGGCCCTGTTGGTGGTCCACCGTCAAAACAAAGGGACGGCGTCCGTTCGCTGGCTCAACATAGAGAGAGAAATCTCTCTATTTTTAGAGAGCATAGTCAGTGGTTTCTTGACCTAGCCCCACGATCTGGTGCACAGCGAGTGCACCACTGCGGTGCACATGCAACACATGTGTGGGGTCCACCACGATGTTTGCTAGAAATCCACCCCAACCATTTGATTCTAAGGGTCCATTTAGTGCCCTTGACCAAAGGCGTGGCACATCCAAGGCTTAGGTGGGCCCCATGACTTGATTTGGACCCTGTTTGTGGATTTTCCTCGATCAGATGGTCAGATTACATCCAAACTCATGATCAATGGTAAAAAGGTCCATGGGACCACTCAACTAAGGTTTAACGGCTGGATTATAGATCACATGGCCTAGTGCATTCTTATAATATTAAATATCCTTATTTACAATGTTTTTATTATTATTATTATTATTATTATTATTATTATTATTAATTCCTAAGTTGTTTATCATGATTTGCATCTTGATCAACGCCATTTATTTATTTAATCAGTTGCCTGTAGGGCTTGATAAGAAAGATTAGATTATTTTAAATTGGTAAGTGAGTCATACCATGTGAACGTCCACTTTCCACCCTCAACATCCTAATGATTCAAATGATTCCATTGTTGGATTGACTCATCTTCAATCGTTAACAGTCCTAGGAACTTGTATGAGTGATCAGGACACCTTATGAAACATAATGGAAGATTAAATGGCCAAACTCACAGTTGAATAGGTTCGCGATCTAAACCAACAACTAATCTTAAGGTTTAATGGGCGACTTTAATGTCTAATGGCTGAATCATTGTAAATTGTCAATTAATGGCCTTTAGATCATTTCACTCAACTAATTACTCGACGATATAGGGTTCTAAGGGTGATCATATCAGAGTCTAATAGTAAATCTTGAATCGAATGGCCAACCCAATACATTTAAGTAGGGATTTCACCTGGCCAAACATCATGGACTGCTAGACAGTGGATTAGATGATCCATATTAACCTTTAAATAGACTCTGAGGCTAGTGGGTATTCATTTATGATCACGGGAATGATCAAGACATTCCATGGTTTACAATGGATGGTTTAATCCTAGATGAAGATTGCTTTCAATAGTCAGATTTAGACTACAATGAACATGAGTGTTCACTTTAGCTAGGTTTGTATTTATGCTAAGTTTAGTTATACGGTAACACCCGAGTATGGAAAAGTACGAGTTGATACACATACAACATGGTAAGGACCACCATCCCAGCTGGATGGTGGATTAAAATACATACATTAGGGTGTTTCCCTGCAGCTGTTGGACAGTAGTCTAGCAACTTCTACTGATTGATGGCTAGGGTAAAAAAAAATACATCTGGTGGGTCCAACCATCCCATGTTGCTAGACGGTGTGGACACCACATGAACAGGTGGATCCCACATGGGTGTGGATCCCCCACTACTAATTTGATATTTATGTTTTTCCCTTGGTCTAGGCTAGTCCAAAATGGACAGCAGGGTGGGCCCCGATTGGACAACATGGACGTCCCATCGGATGGAAAGTCTGGATCTATCATACATCAAGGTGGCCCATAACACTGAAAGGAGGGAGGGAGGGAGGGAGAGAGAGAGAGAGAGAGAGAGAGAGAGAGAGAGAGAGAGAGAGAGAGAGAGAGAGGTGTGATGGAGGGAGGGGCTCTGCCATTATGAACCCACCCTTAGAAATACAATACATACATCAAATGGGTCCTAATCTGTGTGGGCCCATAAATATAAACCAATGGTGAAAATCCCTTTCCCACCAACAAATACAAGGTTTAGATGACCTTCTTACAATAGAAAAATAAACATCATGATGGGGTCCATAGAGAATGGGCCCATCATGGGATGAACATATGAATCATGGTGGGCCATTGGCCACACCTAGGGTCTAAAGTGAGATTCATACCATCAATCAGTAGGCCCCAATTGGCTCATCATCAAAATCACAAATCTAGTCCTATAAACACCCACCAATTCCACTTCTTCTTAGTTCCTTGGAATGGTAAGCTCCCTGACTTCTTCTTTGATGGAGGATGATGAAGATTGAAGGGTTGGGAAGGAAGATTTGAGGTAGAAAGTGGGCCACACACTTGGGTTCTTTCTCTCCTTAGAATTTTCTCTCTTGGTTGCTTGGGATTTGGATAGAGAAATGGGATGGGATGGAGTGAAGGATGGGAGTGAGGGATGGTGTTGTGTAAGAAGAGTGGGATGAGATGGATGGGTGCTGTAAGAGGAGTGGCATGAGAGGCATGGGTTGTGTTGACTTTTGGGTGAGAGAGGGATGGGCGTCATGCCTTATTGGTAAGAGAGGGATGGGCTAGGTATGGGTTGTGATAGTTTGTACTTGATTGATTGAAGTGATAGGTTGGGTAGAGCTCCTCTCGACATTTCAAATGCATGGCATTTCCTTGAAATATACGTGGACCCACAACTCCTGGCCTGGGCATCACATCGGTGTGTAAGACTCGGCGTTGGAACCGTGACAATGGTCCGACAACTAGGGTATAAGTTTCAAGTTGATTCAACTCATATCTTTAGGATGCGACTTAGGGTCACGCACATTCACTGTCTACAGGTCATGGGTTGCCGAAATTTGATGGGAAGGATCACGGGAGTCGAAGAAATGATACAGACTAGGATACAGGCTTTACAACTTTCAATGCTCGAGTATCGAAAAGTTTGGGGCGTTATAGCTTATGGTACACCTTAAGGTGCAGGGGGGAGGTCCTTAAGGAGGAGTGCTTTGATTAGTAGTTGGCCCATTTCTCCAACTAAAGTTAGGATGATTCCACCTGTGAAGATTGTATGTGTTTGAGTTTGGCGTACTTAATGGGCATTAGTAACATTCATGGCATTTAATTGATCTTGCAACACATCTTAAAAAGCTGGGATTATAGAACAATCCTTTTTAAAGTGTACATTTTCCATAGCCACATTGGTGGGTTAGATCACTTTCACTTTCCTTATTTTTATGGCCTCGACTTTTTGAATGAGGCCTACAATCTTTGCATTCACATCCTCCTCCTCCTTGAGGACATATATTCCCCCCTTTTCCTCAAGGTTCAGTTTGAAATTACTTGATTTATTGGTTTTGTCCCATGATTATGCATTTTCAGCCAACCTATCAAGGTAAATCCTATGCCTCCTCTTGGTCCTTTGTCATGAACTCACAATTGCACATCATCTCAAGAAATTGATGCATATTCGAATTTAGTCCATCATAGAAGAAACTGATTACTCACCAAATTTCATAACCATGATGTGGGCATGCGAGTAACAGGTCCTTAAATCTCTCCCATCATTAAAAGAATGTCTTGTCTTCCTTTTGAGAGAAATTCATGATGCTGCACCTAAAGGTATTGGTTTTTAAAGAATTTCCCAGTCATCTCAACCCATGTGTCTATTGAGTGCAATCTCAGTGAATAGAGACATGACTTGGTCCTTTCCTCTAGGGAGAAGGAAAATAGTTTGAGTCTAACGATGTCTTGAGAGTCATTTTTGTAATGCAAAGTCACTACAATCTTATTGAATTCCTTGAGATGTAGATACAAGCTTTCTGACTCAAATCTGTGAAATTTAAAAAGAAGTTAGATCACTCTCAATTTGAAATCCAGGTTATTATATTCATTGAAAAAAATCATATAAGATGGTATGGTTGTTCTTGTTGGTTGTAGGTAAACTTTTAAAGTTCTAACGAGGGGAATGTAGTGTGCTTATTTTCATCATGCACCATCCTAGCTGGTGTCGCATTCCTTACAAGAATCTTAATGAAATTTTATCCCATCTCGGCCATATTTTCCTCAAAGTATGGCTCCTACTCAGGCATGTTTGGAGCATTCGCAACCATGATGTGAGATGATTCAGGCATACTCAGATATTTTCTAACTCGACGGTGGATGGAAATCATGTTGACTAGCCCTCCTTCACTTAGAAGTCATTGTGTATGGTCCCTTACCCACTTGAGCATGATCTAAGCACAGGAAACTAAGTTCTAAACCTAAACCTAGAAAAGAAAATTCTGCAACAAAAATTAAAAAAGCGTACAACAATTATAATCTAAAAAGCAATATGACAAGGGAACAAAGTTACCAATTTAGAAGAGCTAGGATTAATGACGCTACAAAAATAAAAACAAAACAAATTAATGATGTTAGTTAAAAAAAAAATCTATAACAACCCCTAACTAGAACTAAAGTTCTTATAATTAAACCCTAAAAGAAAAACTCTTAAGTTAAAAGTAGAAATCAAAACCTACCTTAAACTTAATTATTCTTAGAGCAAAGTTCCTTAACAAAGGTGCCAAAAACTTAATTGAACATAAGGGTTGACAACCCCAATTAGAGGGTTGCAATGTAGTAATAACTCGGTAAAAGCAAGGTTGATCCACAGGGAATTTGGTGAGAATATAATAGCAATTTATTTTGAGAAAAATGATTGGTCAGGGTTTTTCATCTAGTGGATTAGAAGAGTTGTAGAAATAGTTAATCCCTAATTAATAAACTTTGAATTTAATTCATCTTCTCAAGTTGATAACTTAACTAGAACTGGATTCCAATCCATTATAATAAGAAGATAGAAGATTAATATCAATAAAAAATATCCAACATAGATTAAAATCATGATAGGCTTGATCTTTCATGAAGATCAAAGTAATCACATCAGATGGGATTAAAAGCATCTAATGTACCTGGAGGCATCAATAGATCAAACAACTTTACAGTTGATTCCTTCCCTAATCTAAAAATTCAATCACATCCAATCACAATTCATCAAAAAAACCTTAACGTTCATTGAAGAAATGAATTAAACATTAAACATCTATTAAAAAATTCATCCATTAACCTTAGCTAAGAGATTAGCTAGAATGACTAATATCTTAAACAAAACATAAAGAAAAACTAAAAAAATAAACTAGAACTGAAGGATTGAGAAGTAATGATGATTCTGAAGAAGCTTTGTAATTCCTAGGTCTCTCTCATATACCCTAATTTGCACTTTCAAAGGCTTAGAATACCCCTTTAAATAGAAAAAGTTTGTACCCACTTGAAACTGACTTTAATATTTTCACATTCGGTCACACCAAACATTACTTCGGTTGCACTAAATTAGTTTCTCTGTTGCAACCGAATTCCTCAAATTTCTTCTGAAGTCTCGTTCTCCCTTCCGTCATATTGAATTCTCCTTCGGTGGTACCGAACCCGGCTTCTGTCAAACCTAAGTGTTAAGACAAATTATCTCTGAAAATCACAGTTTCTTGATGGACTATTCTGTGCGCATTCGATCGGACCAAACAAACCTTATGTGGGACCGGACAATTTATTATTTTAGTTAATGTACTATGTGGTTTTTCAGTCTTTTATCCATAATTTGTACTTTATTTTCTTAGATTTTTGGCATTTGAAATCTTTATTAATATCTTTCAAATCTCTAAGTCTTCTTTTGATTAATCTTTTGAGCTTTAATTCCCTTAAGCATGAATTTGTCTTTGTTTTAAGGATTACCACACAAATATAAATTATATGTTAGTTAATCAATTAAGCACTTTAAATACATAGAAACTAGTTCAATTGAGAGGATAAATATGCAATATTTAGATGTTATCATGTTTTGGTTTGCTTGAGTTTTTAGATCAATACAATCTTTTGAAAATATACATATGATCTTGTGCCACAAAATAAATTTGTGGTTGGCATCTTATTCTAATTGTTCACTATGGTGTGGCCCACATGATTGTTGTGGATCGGGCATATATTTTTCCACAAGGATAAAAACTTAGCGACTGATCTAATGGACTGAGTGGATGTCATGTACATGAACCATAAGATGGTACCATGTTGCTCTACTGTTGTAAACGTTGCATACAATAGGTGGCATAGATTATTGTGGTAAAAATAGAGTAAAGAAAGAAACTAAAAGAGAGTTATGTGATACATTGGCAACCCTTTGGTGCTTGATTACAAGGATATTCAGGAATTATTCCACAGATCATGCATTGATTCAATTAAACAGTGTCAAAGTATCAAGATTAGATTGCTTGAGCAATCCCAACCTTTGTTTAGAATACACGACCATGGATTTTTATTTTCTCATTTTGGACCATCCAAATAAATGTCCAATAATCTGTCCACTAGATAATTAAATAAAAAATAAATATTTTTGAAACATCTAAAATGGGATCTATAATTTGAGTTGTTTAATTTGGATACATTTACTCTAACTATGCAATTTAAGTATTTGTTTTAAGTGATTGTGTATCATCCATCACACTCTTGCAAAGATTAAACTTTTTCTCTTTTACAAGCACATTAGGTTCTTTTGAGAGCTTGTATTTGGAATGCATTAGACTCTTTAGTATATTTACCAAGCCTCAAATTTGATTAACTAAATCAACTTTAATATCCCAAATTTGTGTAAATATGTCATATTTTATAGAATGATTATAATAAACCAATTAAAATATTTACTTTGCCAAAAATGAGGAAACATGAGCAATGGTAGGCCATAAATGTAAGTATCACAAATGATTGAATTATCAATATTTTTTAACCATCCATTTAGATGGCCAATGTTTGGATAATTCAAATCATTCCATTGATGTGCATTTAGTGTTACTGTTGAAAATTGTAGCCCAATAACGCCTTTGTTACACATGCTATTACCTTTGAAAGGGGAGCCAAAAAAGGCATTTCACTCCAAATACACTTGAATCTTAGCAAAAAACTAAGATTTTGAAACACACCAAAAGTATATGTAAGACCCGTATCCTAGACTGTACTTTTTTGTAGACTCTCGTGGTCCTCTTGGTCAAATTTCGGCAACCCGCGACGTGTAATTAGCGTTTGCGCGTGACCCGGAGTCGCATCCTGAAGATCTAAGTCGGCTTAATCGAAACTTTTACCTTAGTGACCGCACCGTTACCGCGGTTCCAATGTTGCGTCTCATGTGCCGATGCAATACTCTAGCCAAGAGATGTGAGCCCGCGTTCATTTTGAGGAAAACACTGTGCATTACGAATTCCGAGAGAATCTCCACAACCCATCACATCAATCAATCACCTCAAGTCAAGTACACATCCCATCACTCCCCTTACAACACCTATACCTCTCTCATTCCGAAAGTCAACTTTATCTCTCTCTCCACCCATCCCTTCCTTACACCCATCACTCCACCACCTTTTCATCTCATCACTTCTCTCTCTCTCTCTCTCATTTCTCTCTTCACTCCCAAGCAACCAAGAGACCAACGTCCAAGCTATTCCAAAGAGCTAGGTGTGGCCCACTTCTTACCCTCCCCCCCCCCCCCCCCCCCCCCCCCCCCCCCCCACCCCCCCAACACACACACACACACATCTCACCATCCAACCATCCTAACTTCATCATCCTCCATTAAAGAAGGAGCTTAGGAGATTAGTATTCCAAGGAGCTAAAGAAGAAGACCAATTGGTGGGTGATCCACTGTTGATTTTCATTTGAGTGCCCACTTATGATGGGACCCACTTTGAAGTATGTGTTGTGATCTAGGAGGGGCCTATAGTGGTGGGGCCCTCCACTACACCATCTCTCTCTCTCTCTGTCTCTCTATCTCCCTTTCTCTCCCTCTCATTCATTTATTAATAGTGATGTGGCTATGTGGCCCACTCGGATGGATCCCACCATGATGAATGTATTTTATCCATGTCGTTCGCTGAGTGGGCCCACCTTACAGTCCGTTTGGACGGATCTGATTGGAGCAAAAACATAAATATCATCTGATCCAAACCAATGGGCCACATCGATATGGTCCCACTTGATTCGACAGTGGAACCCTCTATGATGGATGTGTTTTAAATCCACATCATCCATCTAGCGTCCAGGGTCTAGACGCTGGACCTTTTTCAAAAATATTAATTATAATAATATAATAAATAAATATAATATTATATATGTTATATATATGTGGTGGGTGCCATGTGGGACCCACATTGATGTATTTGTTTTATATTTACACCGTCCCTCTGGACGGTGCTTGTGAAGCCCTCCACGATGTATGGGTTTGAAACCCCACCGTCTGTCCAATACATGGACGTGGGACCCACCATAATATATGTGCTTTATCCACCCATCCCTCTGCTGGTCACACTAGCAGATGTATTTACTGAGATGATGCCAGCAAGTTCTGTGGGCCCCAGCAGCATGTGATTGTTGTGATGACGCCAGCAAGTTCGGGGGGCCCTACATGATGTAGGTGTTGTATCCATCGTCGATTTCTTAGATGGTGGGCCACTTTAATGTATGTATTTTATCCAAACTGTCCATCTAGATGGTGGGTCCCATGTAGCAAGCAACTGCTGCTGCCCTGGACACCAGCAAGATCTATGCTTTCCTCCATGATGTACACATCGATCCACCGTCCATGTATGGGGCCCATCGTATGATGTATATGTTACATCCAAACCGTCCATCCAAATGGTGAGCTCGTCTTAAGGCCTGAGACTTTAAAAAATGAGGCAGATCTATCAGGTGGACCACACTGAAGAAAATAGTGGAGAATTGAATGCCTACCATTGAAATTCTTTAGGGATTACAAAAGTTCTGGATCAATATGATATTTATTTTTCCTTTTGATTAAGGTCTTTGTGACTGTATGAACAGATTGGATGGGAAAATAAACGCTATGGTGGGCCCTGGTAATTTTAAGAGTGGAAATCATTATCTCCACTATTATTTATGGTATGGTCCAAATGATCTTCTGATGTGATTCATTTTTGGGTAATGCTCTAAAATGATCTATTAAATAGATTAATGGTTAGATGGTGCAGCCCATGTGATGCGGCTCACCTTGATGTATTTGTGGCCCATCTATGAGGCTCATCTTGATGTATTTATGACCCATCCATGGGACCCACCTTAATGTATTTGTGGCCCAACCATGAGGCCCACCCTGATGTATTTATGACCTATCCATTAAGGCCCACCTTGATGTGATGCATATTGGACCCGATGAGAGGCCCATTATGATGTATTCAGGGCCCGTGTATTACGACCCATTTGATGTATATGAGGCCCATGTATTGCGGCCCATCTGATGTATATGAGGCCCATATGAGTGTGGCCCATGAGTGAGACCCGTCATGATGTGTATTAAGCCCATGAGTGAGGCTCATGATGATGTATATTAGGCCCTTGTGTGAGGTTATGTGCCTACTATATGTGTGGCTCTATGTGGGCCACTCCTTGGGAGCAATGTTGGTTAAATGTTCACATTGATGGGCAATGATGGTTAAATGTCCACATTGTGACCTTCCTTTAGGCCTTGATAGGCCCATTCTCATCATTCTCTTAGTGAGCTAATCTAAATTATTGGGCCCCATTGATGTTGCATGGTTCATCCTCACCGTAGACTTCATGCTACCAGAATTGATATATCTATGGCTGAGGGTCGATCTTCATATTATGATTTAGATCAACTGTTCATCTATGGACCACGCCTTGCATGTAGGTCGATTGTCTATGCCGATTATTAATGTTGATTATCGATGCCGATTATTAACACCGATTATGAGTATGTGACAACATAGCATCATGATACGTGCCCATACACATCATCTACATGGTTGTGATGAGATGAGGTTGACCATTGCATTTGCCTTCTGGCAAGTTATTTATGGGACTCCCTGATAGGTGGTGTTGTCCCTTATGAGTACATGGTATGTGTAGGATTGATGCATGACTAGATTGTATGACTCATGCATCTTGCATTGTATGATGTGGTTACTATACGCCCTAGCGACATTAGGGCTATGGCCTCCACAGGTACATCGTAGAGAGCCAGATTGGATATTGAAAATACTATTACTAACATCGGGGTGCCATAGATGTCCATAGGTAAAAATTCCTAAACCCGATGGTACCAGAGGATGACTCCAACGTCGAGACTGAGTGAATACATGAGTACATGAGGGCTGTATACCTATAGGCCGCATCTCCCACTGTGTCATGGTCGGTTGGAAAGGGGTGTGACTTTACCTACCTGAGGGAGGGGACAATATCTAGGTTGAGTTTGACTAGCTTGAAGAATGTGTCCGCTATCAACAAGTCGAGTCTGATATTGGCAAGAGGATAGTGAGGTCTCTTTCACTTACACAATTGTGCGCTCGAATGGGGTGATAAGCTGGCGTAGAATGTACTAGACCCTGGTGATTATCCAATGTGAGAACTGTACTGATATTTGATGCTCTAGTGATGAGTTGCATTGATATGTGGATTTAGATGAGGATTGGTATGCTTGAGTTGTATCTCACATCGCATAACCTTGATATGACTGATAACATTCATGCCTTGCATCGTATAGCCTTGGTACGGCTGATAGCATTCATAGACTTACCAGTATATTCTGCATTACTCTAATATTGTATTTTAAGCACGCTTATATTGCGCACATACTCTCACCACCCTCTATGATTTCTATAAGCTTATGCACGATTGATGTGTGTAGGTGACGCTAGGACGTAGTCGTAGCTTAGTAGGAGTAGGAGTGTGCAGTTGAGCTTTATGAGTTTTCATTATTATTATCATTGTATTTTCCCTTTATGTGCATTATATTTTAAAGTTTTTGATCATAGTGGATTTTGTAATAGTGTTCTTGTGGTTATTATTCGTGGGTTATGCTTGTTACGGAATAAATTTCATGCTAAAAAAATCCTCCTTATAGGATCCCTGGATCGGAACCTAGTATATGGGTGCTAGGAGCAGAGAATGGGGTGCTACGGAGGTTGTCGGTGCTGGATTCGGTGATCTAGAATTTTGTGATCCCAATTTTTGAGTGTGGGGCGTGAAAATATGTACTTTGAATACCTCCAAATACACGACACAAATGAGTGATTTAACTCCGTTCACACATAAATTCCCTCAAATACACCTAAAATACAAGGTGATGGATAATACATTAGCACAAAAGAAGAAAATAGGTTTAATTGTAGTTACCTTCCCTACAATTATACTAAGATCTCTCTCCAAAGGAGAGGGATTGCTATAGGGCCCTCTCCTCCATTGGAGACAATGATCTCTCTGGGCATCTCTCTCATATTTCCTTACAAGAATAAACTCCATGCCGGAAAAGCATTCAACAACCAAGGTATGTGAGCCCATCATAATGTGCCCTTGACATCCACTCTGCCCATCAATTAAGATACCTTGTGTTAGGAAATGAACCAAAAAATTAGAGTGATTAGAAGTTTTGGTGGGCCACACAACACATCGAAAGTGGGAGCTTATGCAATTTCATCAGATTACATAACAGAATATGATTTTCTCTGAATCTAAAATTGGAATCTTGATCCCAAGATCTCCTGAATATGATTATATACAATTTCTAGAATAAAAAAACTATCTTGAGAAAGTTATATCATACCTAGAATAAGACAATACGTGTTGAAACAATGCTGATGATGGTACTCTAATCTAATAGGTATCTCCTTGATCTATCCTAGCGTTGGAGAATCAAGATATCCCAACGTCTAAACTTCTTGTAGATGTTGAGGAAAACATATACCATCTACATAAGTTGACCACATGTGATGAGAATAGAGGAGGATGAAGTGGATCTCTGCTCTCTCCAAAGCTTTCTCTCTTTCTCCTTATACTCACATATCCCATGGGGTGGGGACGTCCAGGGCTAGCCCTTCCTCTCCTATGGAATAGGATCATATAAACTTAGAGGGATTATGGTTTTAGGCGTGCATCTAGTATGGTGCTATGCCACCCTATGGACTTTAGTGTAACCTATTGTGAGGGAAGCTCATAAATCAATTTCTTCCATGCATATACTTATTATTCGATCCCTCCACTAACATGGTGTATCCACTAATGATTATAGCCAATGCCAACCAGAAGTGAACCATCAGATATGGGCCATTAGGCTATTATTAAGTGTGATCAAAACAGTTTTAACAGTTAAAACAAAATTTTTAATGATTAAAAAATTTTAAGAATCTAATTAAAAATTTAGAATGTTGAACCTAGCAAAAAAACAACTTGATGAGTCCTTGATCTATACATGTTAAAGCCATAAATATGTTCCTAGGAAAATTAGTGGATCCCTTGTTGGCCCGTGCAAGAATCAATAACTCTTGATGGAAGAATAAAGTGGTACCCGTGCTTTAGCGAAGTGCTCATAATCTTTCTCCACTCATAGAGCCTTATGTATGACTTTTGAATATTTTGTAAACACCACACAAATCTTTGTTTAGATGCCTAGTCGCATGTCGTCTTTAAGATTTTGAAGCTTGAAGGTTTTATCCTCAACTACCTTAGGTGCATATCAAGATAGTTTAGTAAAATGTACTTCATATTGAGATACTGTCATGTTCCCCTATTCTAACTCAAGGAACTGTGTGGGAAGTATTTCTCAAAGAATCAATCTTGGAACTCCTTCCATGTCTAGTGATAGTTAAGAGGAACTGTTTACCACCGTTTTGACGATCCTTTCTCTGGCACAGGTGATGGGTGCGTGGTCGTGAAAAAATTAAGATTGCAGTTCCAATCCAAACCAAACGACAATGACCCCGAGCGCCAAAGTGGGAAGACACTGAGTATGACCAAGGTCTGAGGAGATCAATCACCTATTCAGCCACTCGCTCATAGTGTAAATGGATTAGGCGATGGTCAGAGGTTGGGGTTCGTCCTTCGATGATGGGTTTCTTGTTGCCTTTCATACGAAAGGACTTTATAATGCATGAAGAGTGGAATGTAACAAAGGAAATATTAAAATTGACCACTAGATAGTGCTTCGATTACAGCTACAACTATCAACTATTATGCTTATACTGCAAATTAAGTTAAAGAAAGCATGTAAATGAAATAAGTAAATGATTACTCTAAAGGAAAGGAATTACTTGATAAAAGCTATGATTATACTATGGAATGTAAATTTGGCAGGATAATTAAAGGATAATTGAAGATAATTGATTTGTTGATTTATTTGGGTTAGTGTGAGACAATTTTTCCTGATGAAATCCTCTTCTATTTATAGCTTCGATCCAACTGTTCTGGATCCTTCCCACGATATGACAGTTATCATAACCACTTCTTCCTTCACTTTGCTATCAGATTCTTCCCCCGATCTCATGTTCTTGCTTCTTTGAGTTATTCTTTGGCCACTTACAACTGCTCACATTATTTTGACCGTTGACCATTTAACATTCGATCTTTTAAACTTGGTCGCATGAGTCTCAACTAGAATAATCGCAAATGATATGTTATGGCCTTATGACTGTACATATCTTTAGAAAATGGTTGTACGCGTTCCATACATGATTACATGTAATCAGTCCTGATTAGTTAAAATAAAGTTTGGCTAAATAGGGTACAAACATTTCCCCCCTTTCCACTGTCCTTTAGAAGAAGGTGATAGCAGTGTTTGTAGTGATATAAATGTTTTTTAAAATATTCACGCGTATTGTTGGAATATGAACTGCCTTCGACCATAACAACTGTCTTCGGTCTCGTCGATTCGAAGTACCAGATGGCTCTTGGGTTCTCGATCCATCAACGATTAATTTCCAAGGTTTGACTTTCACAACATATAAATCCATAATACCAAGAGGAATATGCTCGTCTAGGTTTGACGGGTGGCTGGCCAAGAATTCTGTTATGGCCCTACCCTTCACTACATTCTGCAACAAGTAATATAAATCAAATTCAAATAATTCCAGCATCCATTTACCAATTCGGTCACTTAGAATAGGCTGATTTAACATGTATTTGATTAGATCAGTGATCGAAATTACAGTAACCCTTTTGGCTAACAAATAATGTATTAGCTTAGTAGTTGTGAAGTACAAAGACAAACATAGTTTTTCTATGGATGAATACTAAGTTTCTACATAGAGTAATACTCAACTCAGGTAGTAGATTGCTATTTATTTCCAAGAATCATCTTCTTGTGCAAGGAATTCTCCGATCGATCCTATAGAAGCAGTTATATATAACTTAAGCGACTGGCCTTTGATAGGAGACATTAACATGGGCGGCTTTATAAAATACTCCTTGATCCGGTCAAAAACTAGCTGATGTTCTTCCTCCTATAGAAATTTGGCCCACAATCTTTTTCATTACTGGGACCACATTTGACATTCATTCCTTATACTTGATTGGTCGGACAAACTCAACTTTCAAAAGTTGTTTGTTCTGTTCTTTAACTTTGAGAGTGACTTCGACCATCATCCTCCTTACAGGTTGTTTATGCGACTGATATCCTTCTTTGGTCAGTAACCTATGCTCAACCAAAGACATGTACAATCCTGGCATGTCGTGGTAGTCCCATGCGAAGTAGTTGCGAATATCAGCAATAGCTTCATCATTTTGTCCTGCTTGGGCAATTGTAATAGGTTGCTTATAAACACGGGCCTCAAATCCTGGTCCATCCTTAGATTTACTTCATCTAGCGGGTCTTAGACTTACAGTTGACATTCTTCCACTTCTTCTAATAAATATTCTATTTCACAATGTCTTCTTGGCCAAGTTCATAAAGAGTCTTTCATCATTTTCTTTTAGGCTTCCTTCGAGACTTTTTATCCTGGTCGTAAAATCAACCAGACATACTACAACTTCAGTTGTCATGATCATGGTAACTCTTCCATGATGCAACTTGTGGTTGGCCAATAAAGGGTTAAACCCTTCAGATGGGTTCATTTTCGTGGATCTGCATAGCTTGAATGATACTGTCCAGGTTCTTCTTTACTGAAATACATGTCGTCCCCTTAAAATTATTCCTTCCAGTGAACCTAATAGGCCTTATTTCCTCACCATAGTAATAAGCTTCATAGGAATTCGATGCTGCTAAAAAGGGCTTGTTATCAGCCAAAATGAACTCAACCATATTTTGATTTCAAAAGATGACAAATTGGAAGAGAGAAGAAGGAATGCATGCGAAAGAATGAATCTAATCTCTCCCTAACAAGGCATTATAACTTCATGAAGTGTCAACTATAAAGAACGACACCAAAACAGACTTAGTGCCTATTGTGAGATCGACTAGTAGAACACCATGTGTATTGGTAATGTGGTAGGTAAAATTGCTAACAGTTACTTCGGAAGGGATTAAATCGACCACGGTTTTCCCTAGTTTGGCCATCATTCTCTTTGGCAATAAGTTCACTATGGCTCCATTGTCCACTAAAATTCTGGTATTAGGACATTCGTCTAAATGAGCTGAAATATATAACAACTTAAGTTGCTGCGTCATATCAATGGTGGGTCTATCGATAATTACTTTATCAGTAGCTTCACCTGTCGCTATGGTGATTGTGTTGGTGTGTGATACTTTTCCTTATTTCGCTTCATTGTACGAGAAAGAAGCATGCTAAATAACAACTAGGGAAACATGTTCTTCTACATCGCCAAGTGTCGTGTTTGGTTGAGTGGCTCTTGCATGAAAGTCAGATGACAAAGTGAGCACCATATTACAATGAAATACCATCGGAGGCAATGAACCAAACACAATACTATTAACAAAACCTTGCCCCCCTAGTGTATCAGACTTCATCCCATCAGTCTGACTAGGGGCTTCGTTCCTCGTGGGGCCGATCGGTGAATCCGTCATCATATTTTCTAGCTTGATCATGGTGGGTGTGAATTCATTGGGCAACCATCCTTCTATGGGGAGGCAATGCTCACTAAAATAATATGACAAGTTACCGGTACTATCTTCTTCTTCTTTAAACTTGGCCGAAGTTTCAATATTTTTTAGAGTAACCTTTTTATCCTAATTGATAGGCAGAGCAATCACAAATGTTATTTGTTCCTCTAATGGAGGAACTTTCCAAAATGGATGCGGTAGTTGGGTTCTGGTGGAAGAAGATCTTCGTTATCTTTCCTTACCCTTCTCATCGCAACCTTATTTCTCTACCATTGACACAGAGTTCTAGTCAAATTTTTCTGTACCAATGGGAATTTTGGATGAGTAAGTTGCTTCCATACCCCTTTTAGTGTAGCAGAGGGTTTGACCATCCTAGTCGAAAGAAATCTCAAATGCAACAGGCATTGAGACGCTACCAACCTTGGCCGCTGGAGTTCTCGACTATTGCCTTGATGGTGATCTTCTAGTTCGAAACGATCTTTAGGTTGCAAATGGATTTCTCGAGCACAATGATCACATAACTGATGGTTCTTCTGCCTATGTGTGCCCTGATATTGAGATGCCCACTACTATCTAGGAACGTATCGATTGTTCATTACGTGCAGATTTCTTGAACTGAGTTCTATTTTCGCTCGAAGTCAATCTCTCAAGTCGTCTGTGATTGTATTTACCTCCATGCTAGATGAAAACAGGTAGGTATCAATCAGCATGGCTTCTTTTTCCTTTTCCAGGAACTTTATTAATCCGCATTCGACGAATTCCTAAAAATAATGCATTTGTTAGTGGAATAGGAACGAGATCCATGCAATTTACAGTAGTGAACCTTCTTAAGTTCCTCCGCCAAAGGTATCTTGTGATTAACAGGAACTTTGATGAACTTTTCTTTTAACATGAAGTCAAAAATTTCTTTCACCTGAGTAATATCAAAGGCGTATACTTTCTGAGTCTTCTGGGTTGTTAGAGCGGATAATTCTGCCTTAACTAACACCAAGCATACTGGTGATTTCTTAGCTACTACTTCGGCATTTACAATTTCATAATTATGATCATTGTAATATATTCTAATTGAAAATTTTATTTACCTAGCCCCTTCCTAAAGTAATGCAGCCCACTTGATGTATATGAGGCCCATTGGTGCGGCCCATTGATGCGACCCACTTAATGTATAGAAAACCCATTTTTGAGGCCCATGTGATGTGACCCACTTGATGTATTTATGGCCCATTTGTGTGAGGCCCATTGGTGTGACCCATTAATGTGTCCCACTTGATGTATATGAGGCCCATTGGTACAGCCCATTCATACCACCCATGTGATATATTTAAGGCTCATGTGTGAGGCCCACCTATTGTGTATTTGAAGCCCATGTGATGAGGCCCATCATGATGAATTTGAGGCCCATTGGTTGTGGCCTATTGTGATGTAATTGAGGCCCATTTGGTAACGCTTGATGTGATGTACTTATGGCCCATGTGCCGAGGCTCATTGTGATGTATATGTGGCCCATAAGTGAGGCCCATAGTGATGTGTATTAGGCCCTTGTGTGAGGCCATGAGCCCACTATATGTTAGGCTCTATTTAGGCTAATCCTTTGTAGAAATGTTGGTTAAATGTTCACATTGATGGGCAATGGTGGTTACATGTCCACATTGTGCTCTTCCCTTAGGCCCTTTGTTAGGCAGATTACCGATTCTAATTGTTTAGGCCGATTTCAATTATGGAGGTCGATTCCGATTGTCGAGGCCGATTTCGATTATAGAGCTCGATTCCTATTATCGAGACTAATTCTGATTGTTGAGGCCGATTATCAAGGTCAATTCGATTGTTGAGGCCGATTTCAATTGTCGAGAGTGATTTCGATTATTAAGGCTAATTTCGATTATTGAGGTTGATTTCAATTGTCGAGGCCGATTTCGATTGTCGAGACTAATTCTGATTGTCGAACCTGATTCCATTGTCAAGGATAATTTCGATTATTGAGACCGATTCCGATTGTTGAGGCTGATTGTATAGGCCGATTATCAATTCAGATTATTGGTGTCGGTTGTCAATACTAATTATGAGTATGTGACAACATAGCATCATGATACATGCCCATATGCATCATCTGCATGTTTATTATGAGATGTGGTTAACCATTGCATATGTCATTGGGCAGATTATTATGAAACTTCCTGATAGGCGGAGATTGTCTCATATGAGCACAAGGTATGCGTAGGATTGATGCATGACTGGATTATGTAACTCATGCATCTTGCATTGTGCGTTGTGATTATTCTACACCCTAGTGACATCAGGGCTATAGCCTCCACCAGCATGTTGTGGATGGCCAGATGGGACATCAAAAATCTATTACTAGCATCGGGCCGCCATAGATGGCCCTAGGTGAAACTCTCTAAACCCTCTTGGTACCAGAGGATGCCCCAACGTCTAGACTGAGTGGATATATATGAGCGCATAAGGACCGTATACCTGTAGGTCGCGTCTCCCACTTTGTCGTGATCGGTTGGGAGGGGGTGTGACCTTACCCGTTGAGTGAGGGGTAATATCTAGATTGAGTTTAACCAACTTGAGGAATGGTTCCACTATCGATGAGCCGAGCCCGATATTGGTAGGTGGTTAGTGAGGTCTCTTCCACTTACCTAGTTGTGCGTACGAATAGGGGCAGCAAGCTGGCATAAAGTGTAATAGACCCCGATGATGATCCGAGAGATATATAGTACTGATATGTGGACTTATTCAACAGAAGTTCTATACTCATTCATTCATTCATTCACTATCTACTCGAACTAGTGGTGCACAACTATTTATTACGTGTACCATCGCAATGGTCAGGATTTCGGTTGGAGTGTGTGACTAACTTAAGATTAGGAGTTTACCACACTAAGTCTGACTATCTAAATTTAAGTATGGGACTGGTTTGCATAGAAGTCCCTTGTGATGGACCTCGTAGCATGCGATACTATATACTATCATCTTGACTTCACACTCCAGCTTGGTCATTCCATTCGCATTGCATATTACATTACATTCATGACATATGGTATTCTGAGTAGCTATGTTTCTACACTTATATGGCCTAGATGAACTTAGAAAGATTTGCATATTGCATTGCATCTTTAGTATATGATATTTGGCTCATTATGATCTGCATTGCGTACTCTGATATTGTATGACTTGTGGACTTACCGGTACGTTTTCACTTATTCTGATATCGTATGATTCATGATCTTGACAGTATTTGCGACATTGTATGATTATGGCATTGTATTGAATACTTGGCACTTACCTTCCGCACACACTTATACCACCCTTTAAGCTTTCTATAAGCTTATACATGATAGATGTGTGCAGGTAGCATTAGGTTGCTGCAGCGTTGAGCTTGGAGCGTGCAACTATCTTCTGGAGCTTTAATTTTTGATATATGTATTTTTCTTTCAGCATTGTATTCAAATGTTTATATTAATGGATACGTGATGATGATATTGCCTTTGTGATTTGGGCATACTTGTGGTTATGCTTATCTTCAAAGAAATTTATGTTAAAAATCCTCCTTATAGGATCCAAGAATTGGAATTTGGCGTAAGGGCGCTGGGTGAAATTGTGGTAAAGACCGCTTTAGTTGAAGTAAGAATATGTCAATATGTCCTAGAGGGGGGTGAATAAGAATTTTAATAATTTCATAACAGGATTGGAATCTGGCGTAAGGGCACTGGGTGAAATTGTGGTAAAGACCGCTTTAGTTGAAGTAAGAATATGCCAATATGTCCTAGAGGGGGGTGAATAGGAATTTTAATAATTTCATAACAATTTAAAATCCTATCACTCTAATCCTAACAGCAACCATATATTAGGATTACTCAAGAGTAACTCTACTGGCTTTCAAGCACGGTAGAGGATCCAATCATAAACTATTTCATAGATGAACAATATGCAAATTAGTTTATGATGGATATGATTATGCGTGGGTGTGATGTGTGATCTCAAATAATCAAATATAAAAATATTTAAGGAAATCATATAAGCAAATGGAAGACAATAACAATCTTAAACACGGTCATTTTTATAGTGCTTCGACTACTTGTTTACTCCACTCCTGACAACTGCACTCAACCTTTAAGTGTACCAGATTTCACTAAGGAGGTTTCACAATTGGTTCACCTCTAACTGGTACAACCTACCCCTAGGTTGATAGTTTATACTCCCACGAGCAAGGGTGAACACATAGCACCCGATTTTAGGCACACTGGCCAAGGATCCACAGAAGGAACCTCTTGTGTTTATGCTCTCACGAGCAAGGGTTAACACAAAGCACCCACTTTTAGGCACACTAGCTAAGGACCTTCTACAAGGCCCTAATTGTTTGTTCTCTCCACAGAGCAAGAGTCAACACAATGCACCCACCATGTACACTCCTACTGGAGGCCTCCTAGAGGACTTACAAGAGGTGAGAAACACCTTAGACCTAATCCTGCAAAGGAATGATCACTAGGGTCCTCTGGACTCTAATAACTTACAGATAAGCAGATGAGTCCCTTTTAGCTCGTTGTCGAAGATCTCTTCCTTTGTTGATGAAGAGTCTTCTGCTTCCTTGAACCACAACTCTAAAGATGTACCAATGCAAGGAGATGGGTTGGGTTAAGGTTGTAATGGAATTCTACTCTATTGAAAGTTTTTCTATAAGGGAAATAAAGTGATTCCAATCATATTCTAATCATTTATGCATTCAAGGCATCCCAGTTTAATGATTTTCCCTTAAGGTGGTAGCTGGAGGATCCTTGAATACGAAAGTTCATTCCCCAATCCACTCTATTGAATGTCAATGATGAGGGTGGATTAGAGGATGAACTTTCATGAAAGAAAGGGCTTTGGGTATATGATCTAAGGTTAAACACTCAAAAGCACTCTCCTCTTTCTCTTCCAACAACTAAGGACAAGCTCTCTATAAATAGGCAAAAAGTTCCAATGGATATAAAACGGTCACATTTATGATAGAGTTCGATATCATCGAGTAGGGTCGATATCATCGAGAGTGCATGCTCGATTGCATCGACTGACCGTTCGATGACACAAACTCAATTGTCATACGCTTTTGAAACCTTTTGCCAGCTGCTTAAGGAAATCGAAACTTGCATCGATTTCATTGGATTTCAAATTCCGATTTCATCGACACGAGGATTGATCCTTAACATTTGAAAATAAGAGAGACATTGCCTTTGAAATATTTCAGTCAAAAGATATTATCGAGGGACACTCGATATCATTGAAATTTGAATGTTGATGATATCGATAGTTGTGTCGATGCATCGATAAATTCAAAGAATTTTTCAACTAAGCTTACTGGATAGTTTATGTTCATTCTCAATGCAATCGACCCAGCCTCGATATCATTGATATTTGAATATCGATTCTATCGAGTGACCCTCGATCCAAGATAAAAATTACCTAAAAATATGCTGGTTAAGTATGTGTCCAAGACTGATATCATCGAAGGCCTTCCGATATCATTGGCATTTGAATTCCGAAGATATCGAGGAGAACTTCGATATATCTAAGATTTTATGATTTTTCTTAGAAAAACAGGGACACAAAAACTCTACTGTCTATTTTATCGAGTCAACTTCGATAGACTCGAGATTCAAATTTCGATGATATCGATACAGCTATCGATACATGGACAATTCAATCCAGAAGAATATGTAGTTGATGGATAACTTTTGTCCTCATTTCGGTAGTATCGATTGAGCATCGACGACATTGATAGCATTTCTTGATGATATCGATCACTCTATCGATAAATCGGCAGAGGTAGAAAACTTAAAGATTTTCTGAAAATCTAAAAAAAATTTCTAACCCAAAAACCCTATGATATTCTAATCAATTTTAAGGGTTTTAAGTACCTAGTGTTTTGGGACATTAGATGTGAGGCTTAGATTTACCTGTGGTGAGTTTGGGCATACATCCAGTAAAGGCAGACATTTGATTGATCTTCCTATGGAGTTTCTTTGTCTAGCTGACTTAACACTCACGATAATTGAGAAACCAGGGCACTTTCAATCTCTCCCCTTTGTCAATTACGTGACAAATTACCCAAACACCCTAGAACAACTTCTATACTGACACTCTAAATTGTGTGTACATGAACTTTACATAATTGTACAATGCTATCAAGTTAACAAACACAACCATTCAGAAGCTGCTCCCCCTAATTGTATTCTCCCCCAATCTTGGTGCAGCTGCTCCCCCTAACATCTGTACCACCATTCACAAACAAATATACACAATTTTTCCGTCGGGGTGTTTGATTTGTTCTCCCCCTTTTTGTCAGTCATTGGCAAAGGTATAACAGTTGATATTCGACTGAAGTTGAAGTAATTTGAAGAACAAAATGCAGGGCATAAGCTCAATAGATGGATGTAACAGAAACATCTCATTTCAGCAACCATGTATGCATAGACAGAATGTAGATCGAAATTTCACATTCACACATATCATAAACTAGATATGGCAGTAAAGCAGATATGAAGTATAACTAATCATAGTTCAAAATATTTAAAACATATATACTGCCTAAGATTCGCAGTAATATAAAAGTTATCCAAAAAAACAAGCCCATTCATGGGCACCCAAAACCAACCATAAGTATTTAGCCCATCCATGGGCATATACAACACAACAAAAAAACTGTTAGACTCTGCAGGTTAGGAAGCCATCACATACACTCATGTAAACGTAGGGCATACAAAAAGATACCCATGCCCTAACGTGGAGATGAAAGTAGGGAGTATGTGATGGCACACAGACTGTCTTTTCATGGCGGAGGTGCAGAGGAGGATGGTGCAGTATCATCACGTCAGTAGGTGAGTAGGTCCACTGATTGCTGCACTGTTTGTTACACTCCATTTACCAAACGTTCCATGACAGTGAACCGTGTATTCACTAACTCCTTTAGCTGGGCGACATCTCGTTGTATTGCTCCAATCCTTTCTTGATGGAGCTTAAATATTTTCGCATGCCCAGGCTCTGATGTGGATGGAACTTAATGAGACGCAGGAGGTTTATTCCCAGCCATTTCAGCCCCTTTAACAGGAGTATCGGTGCCACCTCCTTCTCCTTCATGAATTCCTTCCTCCAGTGGATCCTCAGGAAACTTGTGGAATTTTAAATCCATCCTTTGAATATTGTTCTTGTTGAAGACATGAAGGGGAAGTTCCGGATCATTGGTAGTTAGAAAGCGGATGACATTGCACATAGTGTGTATAATCTAGGGATAGGGCAAGTGAACATCCCGAGATGTATGAATGGCATAGACTAACTGATGTACAATGAGGGTAGGGAGGCAGAACTTAATCCCTTTAGCTTTGGAGTAGACTATTATGGTCATAAATCCAGTGAGATCAGAATGGTTGGTACTTCTAGGATAGATGTTAGAAGCGAAGATACCATGCAAGATCCGAAATCGCGGTTCCATGAACTTGGATTTTAGTGCATTTCCTTGGTGCCAAGGAATATCATGACCATGATAAAGAAACTTAGTGAACATGGGTCGAGTTTCAATATTTTCAAGATCCATATCCGAAAGACCATTAGGTGACAGGGTAAGACCAAAAATTCCATCAATAAACTCAGCGGTGATCTCCACGTCATCACCATCAACAGACACAGTGATGGAAGGTGGATCAGAAACATGATAATGATATGATGTGAAAAAATTGTACGTCCGTTCAAAGTGGCATGGCCCACCAAAGTCAAGAATGGGTAACCAATCAATTGTGGTAAAAAGGGATTCTAGATTATATAGTATTAAACACTCCCTGTCTACATTTCGCTCATGAATAAGCTTTCTACCAGTGTACTTAGCCAAAACTGGATTCACTCTAACTGGAGGAGGTGACGGAGCCTCAGATTGGGACCCGCCACGCAATTCCTGTCTAGTGCGATGGCGTGTAAGGGTCCCGTGTTCAGCAGCCCTTGCTCTTCGTTTTGAGGCAAGAACTTTTTGTCGAGAGGCTCTAGAAGACTTTCCCAAACCAGGCACCTTACCTTTGTCCTTTCCCATTTGAATGGATAGAGATTTGAAAGATTTGAGGAAAATTGAACAAAATTTCTTTTGAAAGCCTGAAAATACCTAAACCAAAAGCAAGATGGAATATTGAAAAGGAGGAATGATAGGGGTAATACCGGTATCGAGGAACGTCGATGACTCCTTAATGACCACCTGTGCTACCTATACGGTTATATATTTGATGGATGAGGGGCCAACTCGGTGTGAATTTCACTCAAGATTACACACTACTACCTTAGATAAGCATAGTTAAAAATAGGTCGATAGTCGGTGGTCTGGGAGCTAGCAAAACGATACCGTAATGAAAAAGGCACATGCTACAGCATCCAAAATTAATCACCCATCATTGCCAATATGCTGTGAATGCATGATTAGCCAAATCATTACTATTCTAATTACAATCAACCAATTTAAATAACTCAATGGTCACTACGGGGGGCTCGTCACCCAGCATAGGCAGAAAGCTCAGTCATAGTGTCCTATGACCACCATCCCCGGCTCATGAGATTTTGCCATTTTAAGATGCTTAATGGATGTCCATCGACCTGCGGCTAGTAAAATTCGATAATTAAGGATTTACCATCGTATAGTCATAAGCCATCGAAGCCACACAAGACAACCATTAACACATGGGACCGGTAATAAATCACAGTGATAAAAGGATGCTCAGAACATTAAATCGAGACAACAAAGGGGTTAGGTAAGGTTAAATCAGAGCGGTTAAAGCGATCATTTCTAAATTACTCAAGTCGTATGACTTATGGATGGTAAGTCCTACATAAATGTTTTGAGTCCCATATAACCTCCAATCGAGGGCATATTCTTTACCACACTCTATCTTGTTACATCCTAAGCATGGGTTCACATACATAAGGGGGATCACCAACCATTAACTGCAGTGAATAAAGATCCATAAGTGACTCACAACAATCCATGATAAAGCATATAGTTATGGCATGTCAGACATAATTTGATTAATAATAATTGCAATAAGTCATGAAAATAACTATCAATTGAAGTTCAAATGCAAACCATCATGTTAGTAGTTATTTTATGAAATCTTGGTGCACAAATTTTAATATAATTCAAGTTTAAGCCATGCATTAAGAATAGATAAAAGATCGCATGTTATGAGATAACATCTGTGATTCTAATAAAGACTATTACTTAAACTAATTTGGAAATGAAAAGCTTAAGAGAAAAATTCATCACCTTACGTGTCGAGTCACCTAATAGTGTTATTAGGGAACACGTGTGCCATTAGAATCAAATCCTACCATACATTGTAAAATTCTACGGTTAGATCCAAGTTTAACACACTATTTATGGTTAAAGTCCTAACCTAGGGTTTGGATTACCTAGGTCTAGGGTTTCATCCTCAATGTTTACGTCTAGGATAAATTTTAAGATTTCAACTTTATTTGGTGTACAAATAATTACAATAACATAATCATTACCATTAATGATATAATTAGCTAATATGGTTATAATAACCATTATGATGGTAATGATTAGTGCGATCCATTGTCAATCATGATATAAAAAAATGGTAAATAGAATATTATGTCTAATAGTCATCGTTTTGTTTATGATAACTAATACCAATATACGTAACATGCTAATAGCTATTCATGCTTACTAATCATGATTGTTAGGATAATACCAACGATAATACAAAACCAAACAATCTAATGAGTGTGGAAAGGTTATCTTACGTCGGTCGATTTGGTTTGACCTGACTTGGAGTTGAGCCTCACCTCTCGACTCGGTCCTCTTCTCTCTTCCTTTCTTTCCTTTTCTTTCTCCTTCTTCTTTCCTTCCTCCGCTACTTCTCCTTTTTTTCTCTATCTTGCTGGAATGTCCAGTAATGAGCCTAAACAAACCAAACCCAACTCGACTCGTCTAGACTCAATTTCAACCGAGTCAACTCAGCTACCACTAAAACCCAACTCTCTCTTATTTTTCTTTTCTTCTTCTTCCCCTTCTTTTCTCTTTCCTTTATCTAGCTCTCTTCCTCATGCTTTCTACTTCTATGCTAGAAGTCCAACAATGAATGTCTTGACCCAAATCAGCTGAGTCAAATCGACTCGCCAGCTACACAACCCACTCACCATACTCCTCTCTCTCTCTCTCTACCTGATTCTTCTCCTCCATCTTCTCTTCTTTCTCCTTCGTTTTCTACTACCTCGGGAGCCACCATCATGGTCGGACTTCGACCAACCTTGGCCATAAAGCTCATACAAGCAGCCGCCCGCCACCCGACTCGAGTCAGTAATCGGAGGAGAGTCGCGGTGCAGCCACACCATCTTTTCTCCCTCTCTCCTCTCTTTCTTTCTCCTTTTTCTATCTACCTAAGCCCTTTTCTGATGGCCCAATAAGGCCCAGACTCATCTTGGACTCGGACTGAGTCAGTGCAGCATTACTGAATGGCTGGGATAACACCTAACGAGCGACTGAGATTAAGAGATGGGAGCTCATGTAGATCGCCTACGAGGTGACAAGAGTGGTTTCTAGTTTTAGAAATGCATCACATGCAGTCTGATTGTGCTATAATTCATGTGCATTTACATGCATTCTATCGAGCAAGAAGGGCCATGTCTTGGTCAGAAGCCCCGTCTGAGCAAGATGGACGGTCCAAATCATGTGTCTGAGTCATGATGGTGGCCCATTGATAAATGCAAATGACATCAGTCCATTTAAAACGGACGCTGGCGGGACAATTGGAGGAGACCCTCCTTATTTGGGAAACTATCAGGTCAACTTGATTTGACCAAACCATTTGGTTCAGTGCACAGCGAGAGCTTTTACACTATGCACACGTGCAACCAAATGGGGGTCCACAAGTGGATTTGATGAAATCCACACCATCCATTACCTTTATAGGCTCCAATCAGATCTTCTATCCAAAGGTTAGGCAAATCTAAGACTCAGGTGGGCCCCACAACCCATTTTGTGTGGTAATATGCCATTTTCTAATGATCTAATGGCTAAATTTTATCTGATCTTAATCCATTCCTATCAAGCAAGATACTAACATCCAAAGGCTATTCCCATGGTGGTTAATAGTGGGATTTCAATCCCCTATAGCGAGGTATTCAAGTCTTAGCTTGTGTGTCACTCACAGTTTGGTCTTTGAGTTGGTGGGCAATAGATTTAGCGATTTGAGCCCCACTATTGAAGTTTTCCAAGACCCATACTATCCATGAGGTTATATGGGTTCCTCGGGGATTTGAGATGTGATCCCGAGGTTGAATATGAAATCAGACAATATGATTTGTGTTTTTAAGGGTGGAATGTCTAACAGGATGTTGTAAACTGATGAACGGTGGATTTTATGATTTTGACCCCTGAATTTATTTTTATATGATTTAATTGTACTAAATAAGAATATCTTGAAATATCATCATGATCAAGATTCTAAAAATAAGATTATTTATTTATTTATTTAAGTATAGGGTAAATTTAATCATGTTGTGACAGTTAAATGGACATATCACTCTTAAATCTTATGATTGGGTTGTGAGTTGTTATAGTCCAAAATCGGATGGTTGAAGGGCCATTAGGGATCCAAGGTAGATTGAACTAAATTCTTAAAGATTTGGTTGTCATATTCAAAGTCAAATGGTTAAGATGGATAGATTGAGGGCGACTGTTCAAGTAAGCTAGGTTAGCATACATACTAAGTAAGTGTAACGCCCGTGAAAAATCCATACTTGGGCTCGAGTACCAACTCGACCCGAATTTGCGTAGAATTCATTCCTTTGGAAAATTTGACTAGGTTAGCTAGTGCAACGTTAGAATAGCTGGGAAATGGTCCCTGAACACTTTAAATACGTTCTACAAGGCCCGAAGCGAGTGGAACTAAGGGTGCTATAATGCTCTAAAGCCTCGGATCAAACTCTAAGCCGGTTTGTTCTCTGGACCACTTTGAATCTTTGTATTGGATCTAGACCGCACGTTGAAAGTCCGATACCTCCTATCTTAGACCGTTAGGACCGTCTATCTGGGCTTGACACTCATTCCAAAAATTAAGTCAAACCGATGATCACAGGCTATTTCATTGAGCCCGGACCGAAGAGAGTGTGAATAGGGACATAGTTGGAATTTCAAATTCAAATCTGGCACACAAATTTGACGCATCAGTATTAAGCATTCTGACCGTCAGAATACAGCCAAATTACACCCTTGGATCAGGAAAAATATCTATTACATATCACGAGACTTATAGGCCTGATCTTGGTGCGGTGACCGTTAAACTGAAACTGGGCCGCCACGTGCGATCTGGGAACCCAACCGGTCTGAAAACTGGATGTGTGCTAGATCCAGTATGCATGAGCTTAAGTCCGACCGCATTTGGCCTGGGGACCTCCAGAAATGCCCTTTTGGACCGAAACGGCCCCGATTTGGTTAAGCACCAAGTAAACATTGTTCCCAAGCCTATTTTGGGAATGTTTTAGGCTATAAAAGGGGTTGAAACCCTCACTCCTCTCTCCCATCCGAATTTGAGAGAAGCCCTAGCTTGGGAGAGAGAAAAAGAGTGAGAGATTGTGAGAGAGTGGGAGAGTTCTTCCCGCCACTTGTGCTACGTGTTGCACATGCTTAAGCAACACTCCTCTACCGCTTTCCCGGCGATTCCACCGCAATCCTAGGTAAGTAAAAACCCTAAATAGTTGGTGATTTGAGTTTTTCTTGTTTCCATAGCGATGTAGCTTATGGATCTTATGTATTAGGCTCCTTACTCGCCGTAGACGAACCATATACACTCCGCTTCAATTCCCGAGTCTACAAGACACTAGGTGAGGATTTTAGACGCTTTGATTGACGGTTCCCAATACTTTCAATGTCGTTTAATAGTAGATTCTTGACGGCATCGCCGTTTGACATGTACAAAATGCTCTCCGTTTCCCGTTTCGTAAGCTAACGAAGAATATGAGATTTAGGGCATTTTAGTCATTTGTAGGAAGTACTGTTTGCATTCATATTTTGCTGACGTGATTGACATGGTTTGTTGTCGCATTAGGAAGTTAGGAATGCGTGCATAATTAGTTTGGCGAAGAGATTCGCCTAGTTGCACACTTTGGGTCGACATGCTATATGTAGACCTAAGTGTGTAGTGCATGTGTTTGTATAAATGCTTGTATTAGTATGTATTGAATTAAATGATGTTATTTGATACTTTGTGATTGATTTTTTTAATTATTATGCCGACCTAAATGATTTTCTATATGTTGACAAAATGCATGATTTCATTACATGCATGGAATGTATGTGCTTGAGGATTTGCTTAAGTTGAATATGCACGGGAAGTATGCCTTGAAGATTTGCTTAAGTTGAAAGTTATAACATGTGCTAACATGCTCACATGATGTATTTCAATTCCAATACCTTTTATAGTAATTCCATAGATGTGTGGGACTTGACTTAGTCCAGGCAGTCGGTAACCGAGCGATTTCGTGGCTGACTGGTCATAGCCACGAATGACGCGTCGATGAATGTGATTCGTGTTGAGAGTTGGCGGCAGTGGTTAGGCCACGCGAAGTGTTTTACGCATTTCATGTCGTTCAATTCGAGATGCGATCGCGCTAGTCGAGCCCGTCAAGTAACCCGACTGGCCGATGTTTGTTCACCTTGTATGTATCATAACTGCTTGAACCTAGGGTACTAAACTTACCATTGTAAACCCTATTAACCGTGGTACCTTGATCCACGAAGACTCATGAGCCGGGCATGGTGGTATGGGACACCGTGGTCGAGCTGTCGGCCTACGCTGGGGCCACAAACCTCCCCGTAGTGACCAGTGAGCACCTAGACTCGTGAGCAGATTATGGTGGTATGGGACACTATATTCTAGCTGTCGGCCTACACTGATCAGGCGACGAGCCCTTTGTAGTGACCGCGAGCGTATTCTGAGTTCACGGGAGGCGACGACCCTTCCGTGCAGTAGAGTACAGTAGGCCTGTATTGATAAGGTGATGGGGGAGCGGTGCAACGAGTGCGAGCAACAGCCCTGGCAGCCCTTGCAGTGACCTACGAAATGTACATCGTATGAGATTACTAGGAGTGACGATCCTAGACAGGATCCGTGTTGGGATTGATACAAGGGAGGTACCTTAGTTTCCCAATCCTGCTGTTTGAATGGACTAATAACAACTTGGTAATCATATCACCATAGCATTGCATGTGCCTGGAAGATGTGGAGCACTCTAGGGAGTGTGGCATGCCGCGGTCGTAAGATGTTGCCGTATGAGGGTGATCGTCGGTGAGGGCATGCATCACGTCATATCATCTTGCATTAACAACAGTATTAGGACTTGTCTGATTTACTGCTTTACTATTATCGCGTGATTGAATTGTGAACATGCTAATCTTTGCTCTATGATTCCACTGAGTTGATCACTCATTCCCACGTTACGGGATGGTGTTCGCAACACCCACCAGACCCTGTTGTAGTTGCAGGTGACGACGAGATCCAGGAGGTGGAGCCGGAGATTGACGAGGACCAGGATGAGTTCTCGTATATGCAGTATCATGACGGCTTCCCGTAGGCGACCTGGATCGAGGGGACATCAGTGGGACTTTTCTTTTTGAACATTATTCTTTTGTTATGTACATGTATATGAGACTCAGAGATGTAGTCATACTTTGGAGACAGTTGAGATTACTTTGTTTTTCCATACAGTGATATATATCTTGTTTAGTCTTCCGCTTGCTTTTATCACTGGATCTGAAGTATGAATTGCAGTTTTGGTATACTTTTACTCATGTGAATGCTTTAAATCAGACAACATCGAATCATAACCATTTTTGTTGCATAAGTGACGGTCTGGAACTCGGGAGTTGAGTTTATACACGACCCCCGATTTTCAGGGTGTTACAAGTTGGTATCAGAGCATGAATGAGAGTATACTGGGCCTGGGTTATGGTCTTGCGACGTACGCTGTCGCTTCCTTTGACTTAGGTGGGTGCGAGAAGGGTCTAGAAACACTCCTAGGATCACAGATTCGCCGATAGGCGAAGTCTATAAGGATCGATCGCAAGATCGAGTCTGTAACGCATCTCGGGTCGCGTAAAGCGACCCGAATCACTTCTAAGCTGTAGGAAGTCGGGTGGAGATGTCCTATGAGCGGTTTTAAACCGCAAAAGTGAATCCATGGGCCGTGGAATGACCACGACTCTAGTAATCAATCGCCAGGGCTTAAAAACCCCGTTTTGCCAAAAATTCTCAAAATTCCTTCTCTAAACACTTCAACCTTCAGTTCTTTCTTATCCATTTCATGTTAGGCATCAAACCTAATGTGAAAATAACACAAATTAGTACATTCACCAAATTTTACAGTGAATAGTAAAATTTCATGAAAAATGGCCATAAGGCCATTCTAACATCACTTTCTTTAGCAACTAAGGAGCTAGAAAGATGTACTGGATCCTTCTACCCCAAATTCATATGCTGCATCATATAGTTTGGTATTCGGGATTGCGATGTGGACCCAGAAAGCCCCGAACACATGTTTGGGCTCATAGGGACCAAAATATAATGAACCAAGGGGTGGGACCAACTTTTTTGGGGCCCTGGGACCATGGGGGACCAGACCCATGGGGTCCCGCTGGCCAGCCTGAAGGTTGGCCGGCGATGCCATCGCCGGCCGGGCGATGCATCGCCGGCCGGCCATCTCCGATGGTGCTGCCCTTTGGGCGCACCCACTTAAATGCCTCCCCCATCACTCCTAGCTACCTCCCATCCCACGAAAACCCCTAAAACACCCCTCTCCTTCACAAACAGCCCCCTTGCATGCCCTAGATTTGATTTTCAGCGCTCCATTCCAAACCCCGACGACCCAAACCCCTCCTAATCCCTTCCTTGGCCAAAACCGACCACCACCTATTGATTATTGGGTGTTGGCAGCCCCTTTCCTTGAAGATTTTCCCATTTGGAGCTCCAAAATTCCCCAAATAGTGCTGAAATCGTGAGCAGCTCCATTCCATCTTTTTGTTCTTATTTTTCCCTGAAACTACAGCCTTGGGAAGCTTGAAGCATCCCTCTACGACGCCTAGATTTCCTTTTGTCAGATTGGGCAGCCATTTCTCCGCATTTTCGGCGTTTTCCACGGCTTTCGTGGAAGCTATTTTGGGTCTTTTGTCGCTCTCATCCATCCTGTCTTTGATGGGTAAGAGGAAAACTGCAACAGACGAGGCTGGGCCGAGCCGCCCTGCTCGATTGAGAAGACCGCGGGGTGGTGCCGCAAGTTCAAGCGCCGCCGCAGGTCCAGCGGCAGTCCTGGAGTGCCGTACAAAGCGGGATTTGGATCCCCATGCACATCTTGGACGAACCATTCTATCAGAGATGCCTCATGGTGAATACACTGATCGTAGAGTGTTATTTGAGGCGGACGTAGATGGACGGTTGTTCGGCGAATATTTGTTGTTCGAACGCATTGAAGCTGCGCACTGGGGACCGATCTTTGAAGCTCGCGCTCGTGCTAATGTGAGCACCGTTCGTGCCTTCTATGCTAGCATCCAGAGTCCTACCTTGGAGCCCTTGCAGTTCAAAATCCCTTTTGGTAGAGATCGGATGGCTACGATCGACGTCCGGTTGGTTGCGCGACTTCTCAATGTGCCTCTAGGTGATGTACATCCAAGTGAGAAGAATTTGAGGACTAGACGTGAACGAGATCGCCGCACCAGGTTTCTGTGCGGTAAGTTGGTTCCATGGCAGCCTAATAATAGCCTCAAGGTGACGTACATGTCTGAGGATTTGCGTCTGCTGCATCACATCTGCACGTTCAATGTTTATCCTAGGTCGACGAACCGCATTGAATGTACACGTCTTATGGTCGATTTCTTATTTCTGGTGGCCCAGGGAGAGAACGTATGTATGGCCACTTTCATCTTACGGCAGATAGTTCTCATAGTCAGGTCGAGAAGAACATCCGAATCCCTTCCCTTTGGCCGACTCATTTGTAAGATTGCGCTTGAGTTTGCCTATAGACTTGGACCCGAATTGCCGGTATCGATTCACACCATCGATGAGTCGACAATGGTTAAGATGAAGATCGGGTCGCAATATCGTGAAAATCAACTTGAAAGGGATAGTGGGGACGACTTTGATGAAGAGGAAGATCAAAGCGAAGGAGAACCTAGTGCAGAGGTTCAGGAAGAGACTCAGGAAGAAGCAGAAGAGGAGGCTCAGGATACTGATGAGAGCCCTCCTCCTTCTGCGCAGACTACTATTGACGATCGCATTGCTCGGATGGAGGAGAGTCAGACCGCTTTGCGAAGGGAAGTCCAAGAACTTCGAGCAGAGGTCGCTGATGCCAAGGCCGTTACGAAGAAGAAGTTTGGCAAGGTGACTCGCACCTTGAAGGCAATCCTGTGTTGTTTACAGGATAAGGGTGCTCCTCCTCCGTCGCCAGACTCCGACTAGCGACGCGATCTTTGATGTTGTTATGAGTAGTTAGCCATTTTCTGTTTTATGTGTGTAAAGCCTGTTAGGGCTAGTGTTTTGCTTATGTTGCTGTTGCTTAACTGTCTTAATTTCCATGTCATTCTAGTCATGATGCTTGTAAGGATATATCCCTTGTATTGTGACAATTTTGATTAATTGAAATGCATGGAATGCCTTTGACTCTTTAGTGAATGATTGTGGTGTATTTGAGCAATTGAGACTGACAAGGTTGCGCCCTATTTTGAATATAGGGAATGCCACCTAAGACTACGAGGAGCACGGTTCGGCTTTCGTTGTCTGAGCAGATGGATCAGACTCCCTCTCAGTCTGGCACTCGTCCGGACCCTGCTGTGGGCCCGATTCCTGAGACTGTTCGATCGTCTCAGCCTGCTACTGGTCCTACAGATGGACCACCGCCATTTACACCATCAGTTAGAGAGCCACAGCGCGCATCTACTTTCGCACCTCATCCGCCACAGCCTGCTCCGCCACCTGATAGATTCGAGTAGATGATGGCTATGATGCTACAGCAGCAGCAGTTATTGACTACCATAGTCGGGACGTTAGCCCAGGGTGGGGGTGCGACTGCATCTACTCCGCCTGCACCACCTGCGCATCCAGCTGAGGATGCCTATGCTTACGCCCAGGATGAGGGCATAGCACTTCCTGCGCAGCCTGCTTTCCCTGCGGGGAACCCTGCCGACACACGGGGCCTTCTGGAGCGATTTCAGCGCTTGCGGCCTCCTACTTTCACGGGTTCTCACAGACCCGAGGAGGCTGAGTTTTGGCTCGACCGAGTGTCGATGATTCTGCGCATGTTGCACTGTACTGAGGCAGAGCAGGTAGAGCTGGCTACCTTCCAGTTTGAGAGAGAGGCCAGTATGTGGTGGGATAGTGTATTGCGGACTGTTACCGCAGACTTCGTATGGACATGGGCAGCATTCGAGTTTCGCTTCCATGAGAAGTATTATCCTCAGACCTACAGACACGAGAGGGAGAATGAGTTTCTCCGTCTCAGGCAGGCAGCGATGACGGTTACCGAGTATGAGCATCGGTTCACAGAGTTGGGCAGGTACGTCCCGACGATTCTAGCTGATGAGCAGATGCGCATACGGCGTTTTCTGGAGGGCTTGCGACCGGATATTCGGTCGAAGATGTGCTGTATCAGTTTCTCCTCCTATGCGGAGTTGGTTCACATGTCCATGCGGGCAGAGCAGGACGTGGATCGACTTGCGCGATCACGAGGCCCGACTACTTCCAGGCCGCGACCGGAGTTGCCAGATAGGCCCTTCGCGGGCAAGAGGCCTCGCATTGATCCTCCTACCAGGACCACGGCGCCAGTGGGACCGTTTAGGCGCCCTGATTTATCGTGCACATACTGTGGGAGGACGGGCCACCTAGCGCCGAGTTACTTTTCGAGGATGCGGGACAGTGGGTTCTCGCCGCCGCAGAAGATTGATCGTGTACGTCCACAGGCGATATCAGCACCGCCTATATGGTCAGCTCCTGCGCAGTCCTCTTTCAGACCCATAGTATCGCAGATTCGACAGCCCCCACGGCCCTTGACACAGCGGCCGAACCGGCCACAGCAGGCTCGAGTTCATGCACTGACCGCTGAGGCAGCTACGACGCCGACTTTCCAGCATTCAGCCTTCGAGGTCACGGGCCATATCGGAGGTACTCCCGTTCTTGTCATGGTGGACACTGGTTCCACGATTTCTTTGATATCGCGTGCCGTAGTCAGACGTCTTGAGTTGCAGACTATCACTATGGATAGCGTGCGAGTCCTTGCAGCTCACGGAGATTATTCGGATGTCACCCAGTTGTGTGAGGGTTGTTTAGTTGATCTGGGAGGCAGGACGATGACTCTTGATCTGGTCATCGATCCCTCGCTCGTATATCTCGACGTCATTCTTGGCATGGACTGGTTGACTGCAGCGAGAGCCGAGATTGACTGCGAGGCTCGTGTGGTGACGGTGTACGAGCCTGAGGGCACGCCTTTCACATTTTCAGTGCGGGTAAATCTTCCTTTCCGCATTCTTAGCTACGCCACTCTATTGCGCGACGCTGGTGCCCAGGTACTTGAGCAGACGCCAGTTGTTTCTGAGTTCGGGGATCTGTTCAGGAAGATCCCTGGTTTGCCGCCCCGACGCGAGATCGATTTCACTATCGATCTGATTCCTGGTTCTACACCCGTCTCACTGCCGACGTATCGCATGGCACCATGTGAGATGGAGGAGTTGAGGACGCAGATTGACGGTCTGCTAGAGCTTGGCTTTATACGGCCTAGCGTATCTCCTTAGGGAGCACCGGTCTTGTTCGTGAAGAAGAAGGATGGATCGCTGCGATTGTGTATTGATTATCGCAGGCTGAACCAACTCACAGTGAAGAACAAGTACCCTTTGCCCAGGATCGATGACTTATTTGATCAGTTGAGAGGAGCGCAGTACTTCTCGAAGATTGATCTTCAGTCAGGATATCATCAGCTGCGCGTCAGAGATGAGGACGTGCAGAAGACAGCGTTCAGGACCAGTTTTGGTCACTACGAGTTCCTCGTGATGTCGTTCGGTCTCACGAACGCACCGGCCGTGTTCATGGATCTGATGAACCGGGTATTGCGGCCTTTCCTCTATCGATTCGTCGTTGTCTTCATCGACGACATTTTGGTATACTCTAGGAGTCGAGAGGAGCATGAGGAGCACTTGCGTTTGGTCCTTGATACGCTCAGACAGCATCAGTTGTTCGCACAGTATAAGAAGTGCGACTTCTGGAAGCAGGAGGTGAAGTTTCTGGGACACGTGGTGTCCAAGGATGGCATGGCAGTTGACCTGTCTAAGGTAGCTGCGGTGCAGGACTGGGAGCAGCCTGGTTCTGTCACTGAGGTGAGGAGTTTCTTGGGTCTCGCTGGCTACTATCGGCGCTTCATTCAAGACTTCTCGAAGATCGCGAGACCCTTATCTCAGTTGACACGGAAGGACGTGAAGTTCGCCTGGAATGATAAGGCGGAGTCAGCTTTTCAGGAGCTGAAGGACAGACTTACGTCCGCCCCTGTGCTAGTATTGCCAGAGCAAGGGGTTAAATACACTATATACACTGACGCGTCTAGCGTTGGTTTAGGTTGTGTCCTTATGCAGAGGGACAGGGTAATTTCGTATGGCCTCGAGACAATTAAGGAAGCACGAGGAGAATTACCCTACACACGACCTGGAGTTGGCAGCCGTGATATTCGCACTGAGACTCTGGAGACATTACCTCTACGGAGAGGAGTTCGAGCTTTTTTGCGACCACAAGAGCCTCAAGTACATATTCACACAGCGGGACTTGAATATGAGGCAGCGGCGATGGATGGAGACGCTGAAGGACTTCAAGTTTGAAGTCTCTTACCATCCTGGGAAGGCGAACCTTGTGGCTGATGCGTTGAGCCGCAAGAAGGCGATAGAGTTTGCGGCTCCGCTGATGGTTGCCGAGTGGGATATGGTTGAGTTTTTGTGAGACTTTGAGCAGAAACTCACCGTAGAGGAGCCATTTGAGTTCATCGCACATGTTCAGGTGCGATCCCCGATCGATGACCGTGTCATCGAGGCGCAGAGGGACGACGCGCATCTTACTGAGCTTCGAGAGCAGGCCAGTGATGATGCTGACGCCGACTGGCGAGTTGGCATGGATGGGGGCTTACGTTACCGTGGCCGCCTATGCGTTCCTGATGTCCCTGACTTGAGACGAGAGATTCTCGAGGCTGCGCATTCTACTAGACTCGCGATGCATCCTGGCAGCACGAAGATGTATCGTGACGTGAAGAAGACGTACTGGTGGGAAGGTATGAAGACCCACATAGCTGAGTTCGTGTCCCGTTGTCTCACTTGTCAGCAGGTGAAGGCAGAGCATCGCCGACCACCTGGACTTTTGCAGCCTATGCCTATTGCAGAGTGGAAGTGGGATTTCATTTCCATGGACTTCATTTCTGGGTTGCCGAAGACGAGGAAGGGGCATGATTCCATTTGGGTGATCGTCGACCGATTGACGAAGTCGGCGCACTTCCTACCGATCAGAGTTACGAACTCTGCAGACGAGCTGGCTAGATTGTATATTAGGGAGATCGTGCGTCTGCATGGAGTTCCGTTGGAGATCGTGTCGGACAGAGACACGCGGTTCACTTCTATTTTCTGGACTCGCATTCAGGAGGCTATGGGTGTGAAGTTGAAGTTCAGTACTGCCTTCCACCCACAGACGGACGGACAGACAGAGCGAGTGAACCAGATCCTGGAGGACATGTTGCGAGCTTGCGCATTGGACTTCAAGGACAGTTGGGATGACTGTCTTGCATATGCGGAGTTTGCGTACAACAATAGCTTCCAGGCGAGTATCGGCATGGCACCTTATGAGGCGCTGTATGGGCGACCTTGTCGCGCACCGCATTGCTGGTTAGAGGTCGGTGAGCGCAGCTTGATTGGCCCAGAGTTGGTGCAGGCGACGTCAGAGAAGATTGATATTATTCGACGTCGGCTACTTACAGCGCAGAGCAGACAGAAGAGCTACGCCGATACGAGACGGAGACCACTAGAGTTCACAGTCGGGGATCATGTGTTTTTGCGAGTTTCCCCTATGAAGGGAGTCCTTCGGTTCGGGAAGAAGGGGAAGCTGGCACCGCGATACATTGGTCCATTTCAGATCCTCGATCGTGTGGGAGCAGTGGCTTACCGATTGGCTTTACCCACGCCCCTCGCGAGCGTCCACAACGTATTTCATGTTTCTATGCTGAAGAAGTACGTTGCTGATCCTTCTCATATCATCAGATGGGAGCAGGTGCAGTTAGGAGAGGATGTTACTTATATCCTGCGACCGACCCGCATCTTAGACCGGAAGGAGCAGGTACTACGTAGCAAGGTGATTCCCCTTGTGAAGGTACTATGGACGCATCATACTGAGGAGGAGGCTACTTGGGAGACAGAAGCCGAGATCAGAAAGAACTACCCACAGCTTCTCGAGGAGTACGAAAAGGTATAAAATTTCGAGGACGAAATTATTTGTTAAGGGGGGTAGATTGTAACGCCCGTGAAAAATCCATACTTGGGCTCGAGTACCAACTCGACCCGAATTTGCGTAGAATTCATTCCTTTGGAAAATTTGACTAGGTTAGCTAGTGCAACGTTAGAATAGCTGGGAAATGGTCCCTGATCACTTTAAATACGTTCTACAAGGCCCGAAGCGAGTGGAACTAAGGGTGCTATAATGCTCTAAAGCCTCGGATCAAACTCTAAGCCGGTTTGTTCTCTGGACCACTTTGAATCTTTGTATTGGATCTAGACCGCACGTTGAAAGTCCGATACCTCCTATCTTAGACCGTTAGGACCGTCTAGCTGGGCTTGACACTCATTCCAAAAATCAAGTCAAACCGATGATCACAGGCTATTTCATTGAGCCCGGACCGAAGAGAGTGTGAATAGGGACATAGTTGGAATTTCAAATTCAAATCTGGCACACAAATTTGACGCATCAGTATTAAGCATTCTGACCGTCAGAATACAGCCAAATTACACCCTTGGATCAGGAAAAATATCTATTACATATCACGAGACTTATAGGCCTGATCTTGGTGCGGTGACCGTTAAACTGAAACTGGGCCGCCACGTGCGATCTGGGAACCCAACCGGTCTGAAAACTGGATGTGTGCTAGATTCAGTATGCATGAGCTTAAGTCCGACCGCATTTGGCCTGGGGACCTCCAGAAATGCCCTTTTGGACCGAAACGGCCCCGATTTGGTTAAGCACCAAGTAAACATTGTTCCCAAGCCTATTTTGGGAATGTTTTAGGCTATAAAAGGGGTTGAAACCCTCACTCCTCTCTCCCATCCGAATTTGAGAGAAGCCCTAGCTTGGGAGAGAGAAAAAGAGTGAGAGATTGTGAGAGAGTGGGAGAGTTCTTCCCGCCACTTGTGCTACGTGTTGCACATGCTTAAGCAACACTCCTCTACCGCTTTCCCGGCGATTCCACCGCAATCCTAGGTAAGTAAAAACCCTAAATAGTTGGTGATTTGAGTTTTTCTTGTTTCCATAGCGATGTAGCTTATGGATCTTATGTATTAGGCTCCTTACTCGCCGTAGACGAACCATATACACTCCGCTTCAATTCCCGAGTCTACAAGACACTAGGTGAGGATTTTAGACGCTTTGATTGACGGTTCCCAATACTTTCAATGTCGTTTAATAGTAGATTCTTGACGGCATCGCCGTTTGACATGTACAAAATGCTCTCCGTTTCCCGTTTCGTAAGCTAACGAAGAATATGAGATTTAGGGCATTTTAGTCATTTGTAGGAAGTACTGTTTGCATTCATATTTTGCTGACGTGATTGACATGGTTTGTTGTCGCATTAGGAAGTTAGGAATGCGTGCATAATTAGTTTGGCGAAGAGATTCGCCTAGTTGCACACTTTGGGTCGACATGCTATATGTAGACCTAAGTGTGTAGTGCATGTGTTTGTATAAATGCTTGTATTAGTATGTATTGAATTAAATGATGTTATTTGATACTTTGTGATTGATTTTTTTAATTATTATGCCGACCTAAATGATTTTCTATATGTTGACAAAATGCATGATTTCATTACATGCATGGAATGTATGTGCTTGAGGATTTGCTTAAGTTGAATATGCACGGGAAGTATGCCTTGAAGATTTGCTTAAGTTGAAAGTTATAACATGTGCTAACATGCTCACATGATGTATTTCAATTCCAATACCTTTTATAGTAATTCCATAGATGTGTGGGACTTGACTTAGTCCAGGCAGTCGGTAACCGAGCGATTTCGTGGCTGACTGGTCATAGCCACGAATGACGCGTCGATGAATGTGATTCGTGTTGAGAGTTGGCGGCAGTGGTTAGGCCACGCGAAGTGTTTTACGCATTTCATGTCGTTCAATTCGAGATGCGATCGCGCTAGTCGAGCCCGTCAAGTAACCCGACTGGCCGATGTTTGTTCACCTTGTATGTATCATAACTGCTTGAACCTAGGGTACTAAACTTACCATTGTAAACCCTATTAACCGTGGTACCTTGATCCACGAAGACTCATGAGCCGGGCATGGTGGTATGGGACACCGTGGTCGAGCTGTCGGCCTACGCTGGGGCCACAAACCTCCCCGTAGTGACCAGTGAGCACCTAGACTCGTGAGCAGATTATGGTGGTATGGGACACTATATTCTAGCTGTCGGCCTACACTGATCAGGCGACGAGCCCTTTGTAGTGACCGCGAGCGTATTCTGAGTTCACGGGAGGCGACGACCCTTCCGTGCAGTAGAGTACAGTAGGCCTGTATTGATAAGGTGATGGGGGAGCGGTGCAACGAGTGCGAGCAACAGCCCTGGCAGCCCTTGCAGTGACCTACGAAATGTACATCGTATGAGATTACTAGGAGTGACGATCCTAGACAGGATCCGTGTTGGGATTGATACAAGGGAGGTACCTTAGTTTCCCAATCCTGCTGTTTGAATGGACTAATAACAACTTGGTAATCATATCACCATAGCATTGCATGTGCCTGGAAGATGTGGAGCACTCTAGGGAGTGTGGCATGCCGCGGTCGTAAGATGTTGCCGTATGAGGGTGATCGTCGGTGAGGGCATGCATCACGTCATATCATCTTGCATTAACAACAGTATTAGGACTTGTCTGATTTACTGCTTTACTATTATCGCGTGATTGAATTGTGAACATGCTAATCTTTGCTCTATGATTCCACTGAGTTGATCACTCATTCCCACGTTACGGGATGGTGTTCGCAACACCCACCAGACCCTGTTGTAGTTGCAGGTGACGACGAGATCCAGGAGGTGGAGCCGGAGATTGACGAGGACCAGGATGAGTTCTCGTATATGCAGTATCATGACGGCTTCCCGTAGGCGACCTGGATCGAGGGGACATCAGTGGGACTTTTCTTTTTGAACATTATTCTTTTGTTATGTACATGTATATGAGACTCAGAGATGTAGTCATACTTTGGAGACAGTTGAGATTACTTTGTTTTTCCATACAGTGATATATATCTTGTTTAGTCTTCCGCTTGCTTTTATCACTGGATCTGAAGTATGAATTGCAGTTTTGGTATACTTTTACTCATGTGAATGCTTTAAATCAGACAACATCGAATCATAACCATTTTTGTTGCATAAGTGACGGTCTGGAACTCGGGAGTTGAGTTTATACACGACCCCCGATTTTCAGGGTGTTACAGTAAGGTTATACGGTAACACCCGAGGACTGAAAAGTACGAGGTGTTACATGTCTTGCCTTACATAGGTAGATTGAAAATAAATGGGCATAGAATTAATGTGAAAACTCTGTTCATTAGTACTACTCAAGGGTTGATAACTCAGATGGTGGCCTCAACTGGATGATTTCAAATTCTAGAGTCATATTGAGCAACTCGTCCATCTCCCAAATCATATCATTATTCAATTTAAGTGAGTGGTCTAAAAATATCTCACAAAAGTTAGAAGGGTTAGTTGAAAGTGGTTCATCCTCCACATTTAAATTGGCCATGTCAGATGAGTTGAGTAGATCACTATGGTTGACAACTTCATGAACCCCTTGATCATTGATATGGGAAAAACTTGATATTGAATCCAGGGGGATTTGAGGTATACATTTATGATTGTTAATACACACATGGAATGAGATTGCTTTCCACATTTGTTCATAGATTGGGTTGAGGTTCGAATAAACTAACCTCTTCCTCATCATTGAAACCAAGTGTGTCATGTAAGTGAGTGTGTTAGTATCATTATATTTGAAAGACAACCACGTCTCTTGATCACTCCTTTGGACCGTCATCGAGATCAACTCTTCAAAAAATTGAACCATATGCTCATTAACACAATCCAACTCTTCATTCTCAATTTCAGTACTCTTCACAAGAGAGTTAGGATTACTTTCCTAGCATTGTGTTTTCAAATGGTTAAGATGGATAGATTGAGGACGACTGTTCAAGTAAGCTAGGTCAGTGTTCATACTAAGTTAGGTCATATAATAACACCTGACTACTGAAAAGTACGGGTGTTACATGTCTTGCCTTTCATAGGTAGATTGAAAATCAACATGCGAAGAATTGATGTGAAGACTCTGTTCATTGGTACTGCTCAATAAATGCATTATATTGTCACAGGTTAATAAATCAGATGGTGGCCTCAACTGGATGGTTTCAAATTTGAGAGTCATATCGAGCAACTTGTCCATCTCCTAAATCATATCATTATTAATTCAGGAGAGTGGTCTAAACATATCTCACAAAAGTTGGAAGGGTTAGTTGAAAGTGATTCATCCTCCACATTTAAATTAGTCATGTCAGATGGGTGGAGTAGATCACTATGGTCGACAATTTCATGAACACCTTGATCATTGATATGGGCCAAACTTGATATCGAATTCAAGGGGATTTGAGCTATACATTTATGATTTTCATCCCAATACTCATCATCTTCCAATTCAGTGCAATACACATGTTAAATGAGATTTCTTTCCTCACATTTTGTTCCTAAATTGGGTTGAGGTTCAAATAAACTAACCTCTTCCTCAGCATTGAAACCAAGTGTGTCATGTGAGTGAAGTGTGCTATCGATGTACTAGATATGTATTGGTAGGCTATTGGCCAGGTGGATAGTGAGGTCCCTTAAGCTCACTTAGACTATGCACCTGGGGGAGGGATAGTGCCATTTGGAGTGTACCAGACACCAATGATTATCTAGAGAGGAACTATACTGATATATGTATTCAGATGAGGACTGTCATGGTATATGAATGCATCTTGTATATGACATTGGCCACATAGGCCTTGCATTTCATAGCCTTGGTATGACTGACAACATTGTACTAGACCCCAATGATTATCCCAGAGATGCACGGTATTGATATGATGACAACCCGTCACTATTGCACACGTGGGCGGGCACACGTGGGCGAACGCTGATGTGGGCGGGGCCTAAGGGCCTAGGTGAGCTACCAGTGGTTGGCAGGCTACTATGCAGGGGTTACGTACTTAGCATATGACTCATTCATTCATTCATCCACTATCCACTCGGGCTGATGGTGCGCAATCAATTCATTATGTGTACCTTCGCAATGGCAAGGATTTTGGTTGGGGTGTGCGATCAACCTGAGATTAGGAGTTTACTACATTGAGTGTAACTATCCAAATTTAGATATGGGACTGGTTTGGATAGAATTCACTTGTAATGAACCCCACATCTTACGATACCACATACTATCATCCCAATTGCACACTCCAGCTTTGTCATTCCTTTGAATTACATATTGTACTGCACCCTCGGTATATGACATTTGGGTTACTATGATTCTGCGTTACATGGCCTAAATATGTCTTTAACCTATTATATTTTTACATCGCATAACCTAAATAAGGATGTTAGTATTTATAGACTTGACAGCATGTTTCCACATTACTCTGATATTTGCATTCTCATCACGCTTATATTGTGCACACATTAACATCACCCTCTAAGATTTCTATAAGCTAATGCATGATAAATGCGTGCAAGTGATGATAGGACGCAACCGAGTCTAGGTAGGAGCATTCGGTCAAGCTTCAGGAGTTTTATTTTGTTATCCATATTGTATTTCCCCTTCATGTATTGTACTCAAAGTTTTTTTAGTGGATATGTGGTGATGTTTCTTGTTATTGTTTGTGAGTTATGCTTATGCTTATACTTTTATGGAACAAATTCATGCTGAAAATCTTCCTTATAGGATTCCAGGATCAAAACCTGGTATATGGGTGCCAGGAGTCAAGAATGGGGTACTACGAAGGCTGTCGATGCTGGATTCGATGATCGAGAATTTTGTGAACTCGATTTCTGAGTCTAGGGCATGAAAATTTATTTTTATGCTCCAACAGTCTTCTCCTTGATCCATAGCTGGTGATATCCTGAACTTAAGTCAATCTTTAAAAATAATAAGTCCCCTTCAATTGATTGAATAAATCATCAATACGCAAGAGTCGGTATTTATTCTTGAATAGCAAGCCCCCTTTATTATTGATTGGCAATAATTTATGCATAACCACATACTCTCATCATTCTTCTTCATAAATAATATGGGTGCTCCACATGATAACGTGTTTGGTCAGATGAAGCCTGGGTCTTTTAGTTATCTAACTACTTCTTAAGCTCGTAAAAGTCCACTGGTGATAAACAATAAGGATGCATTGATATAGGCACAGTTCTTGGTACAAGGACAATGCAGAAATCCACTTCTCGTCTAGGTAACAATTGACGGATATCTTGGAAAACCTCTGGATAGTCTTTCACTATCGAAGTCTGTTCAATCGTCAACTCTGGCAATTCTTTGTCCTTCAACACCATGGTGTATTCTACTCCATTGTCATTCTTGAAAAGGCTGAGCCAGAATCCTAGAGGGGGGGGGGGGGGGGGGGGGGGGGGATGAATAGGACTATGCCAAATTAAAATGATAACAATGGAATTTAATCGATTAAAGGAAAGATAGCACTAAAATTCTAGTATTGAGAGGTTGATATAAATGTTGTTTTAAGGACAACCTTACACCATAAAAACCAAGGGTTTGTGGCAGGACAACCTTAATAGAATGATTTTTGTATCAAAAACTCAAACTGAAGAGGAATAAAAAGGAAATAGCAAGAAAGGAAATCTAATCAATTATAACATTCCCCACAATGCTAAAATGTAAAGATTACAACATTCACATTCACAAATACATCCCATAATATTGAATGATAAAAGATATAGAAAATAAACCACACATCCATAAAATAGAAAGAATTATAGTGGTTCACCTGTGTGTACACCAACTGTTAAACAACAGCCACATGGCTACTCCACTCCTAATATCCTCACACAGTGGATATTAGTGTTCACTATGAAAATAGGTTTTTCCATGTTCACCTAAAACCCTCACAATTATGTCTTTCAAGTGAGCTTACACAATTCAAAAAATCCTGTACTCTGAGTTTTCTGGATCTCCTCAAATAACTAAAAGAATAAGATTTTTCTAGCTCAATTTCAAAAGAAACCAAAATAAAAAAAATTATAATAATATAAAATACCTGATATTCTCCTTTTGCTGCAGCCCAAAATAACCAAGTCGGAGTAGATGATCAAATATAGAAGTTCAATATCCACACTCACTTATGAAATGGTTCTAAGTTCTAGATTGAATTTAAATTAAATAAAGTTGGGCTAGCTCTATTTAATTTTGATTCCAAGAAGTTGAAATTCTTCAATCTCTCTTTTAAATCAGATTGGAATGCAGAATACAAAATTAAATATAAAAAGCTAATAAAAGAGAATAATAAATATGCACAATATAGATTAAGAAGTTTACAAACTTATCTCTCAAAGTGATGTCTTGATTATACTTGAATTGGATTGCCAAACTTTGAAAATTGTGCTCTATTTAAAAGTGTAGAAGTCTCACCTTCGACTGGTCCTGTGGACACTACGATTGGTCGTAAGACCAATGAATTTTTAAAATTTTGAGTGTAATCAGATAAAGCCGTTCCACGACTAGTCGTAGGCCTTACACGACTGGTCGTGTGACCTCCACGACTGGTCATGACCTGTCCACAACTGGTCGTGTGGAACCAGAAACAGTTGCTGGAGTTTGAGTCGTAGCTGCAGGACTAGTCGTGAGCTTGTCGTGCATTGTTCACACGACCGGTCGAGCAGTCTCTAGGACTGGTCGTGGCTTAACAAAAAAATCTAAAAATTTGCAACAATCTTAGGACTGGTCTTGAAATTTCTTGGACTGGTCGAGGCAATGTTGGGACTAGTCGAACAGAGTCCAGGACTAGTCAAAGAACTGTCTAAACACTTATAAAATGATTCAATTTGTATTATGTATTCAAAATGACCTACCCTAAGGTCAATCTAAGGTCTTTCATACCTTAACCATGATAATGAACATTGAACCTTGTTTTCTTCAGATGATAGATGATCTTTGAAGTTATGAAGCTTGAGATCTCGACACATGATGAAGCTTGTACTTGAGATCTTTAGAAGCTTGAATTTGTAGTACATGTGTTGTACTTCACCTTGAGTCTTGAGTATGAGAAGTTCACTTATCTTTCGATGTCACTTTAAAACATTGACCTTTGAAGCTTAAAGGAGTGAACAATGTACTTGAACTTGCATTTCTTTAAAATAGATCTTTGTTCTTGACTTGAAGCATTATCCTTGTACATGTGATGCATTACGATGAACATATATATCAATGTGCTACGCAAGACACAAATTGTGGTTTTGGCACTACAAAATTTGACAATCAAAGGAGCAAGAAACTACAGCACTTACAATCTCCTCCTTTGTCAAATTTGTGATAAAACACACTCCATTAAAATTACGAGAAGCATTACATGCTCAATAAAGAATCATGCACCATATATATACACAAGAAAGTATAATGCACCAGTTGTAAAAACTAGAATGAATTATAATAGTATATTCAAAACTTCTTCCCCCTGAGTAGCACAAAAAAAAATGCTGCTACTATACTCACAATCCATATCCATATTCATAAGTAAGCAACAAAATCTTCTCCCCCTTTTTGTCACAATATGACAAAGGAAGCAACTAAGACATGGAAGAGGAAAATAAACAAAAGAGGAATAAGGGAGCAAACTAGGCAATATATAAGTAAATAATGTGCTCATATAAGTAACTAACATGAACCAAGTTCATCCAAAGTCAGTCCCACAAACTGAAATAAAATAAATTATCATAAGAGTTATTACAAACAAAGATAAGAAAATACTAATCAGATCTAGAAGAGGGAGCAGGAATAGATAGATCAATTTGGTGTAAACTCTTGTTAGTGCGTCTTATATATTTTCGCATATAATCAAATTGAGAATCCTAGGTTACACGAATCTGAGCCACCTGTTCCTCAAAAGAATGCAACCTCTCAGCAAAATTAGAAGATTGATAGTCAGGGTCAGCCTCAGAATCTAATTCAATCGCATTAAAGATATCATCCATATTTATATCATCTGGAGGTAAATCGTCACCTTCTTCTTCATTCACTGCTTCAGCTCCACCACCACCCACATTCACTTGGCCATCAGCCAACTGCAAATTCATCTTATTTATATTTTTTTTGTTGAAGATGAGGTGATGAATGGGTGCCTCTCTGACAGGCATAACTACTAACATATGAGTGGCTAACACAGTCATAAGATATGCAAAAGGAATATCACTATGTCCAGGATGGAGACAGAATTGTATGATGGAATGACAGATTAAAGAAGGAAGACAAACATTTGTGCAAGAGATGATGAAATACAAAATCTGAACCATGAAAGAGGTGAGTTCGGTTTTGTTACCAGAATGTGGATAAAAATTTGAAATAAATATCCTGTGAAGAACCTTGTATCTGGGTAACAAGTACTTTGAAGAAAGTGCATTCCCATTTTGACTCCATTGCACATCTATGTTGCATAATGCTCTAGTAGGCATATGTTTTTCTGATTCAGATGGTTTATCAACTAGATTGCTAATAGGAATACCTTCATCATTAACAGGTATGTCTATTAAGACAGAAATTAAATATCGATCAACTTCAAATGGACCTTCTCTAGTTACTATTATAAATGTTAAATTTTCAACTGAAAAATAAAAAATACAAGAAAACATAGCTTGCGAAATAGATCCATATGCTGGCCCACACCAATGTAGAATGTTAGCCCATACTACAGATTAAAGAAGAGGAAGGAGATCAAATGGAGCAAGATGTTCAACATGTATAGGTCGCTCAACTATTACATTGCACAATCTTAAATCCTGAACATAGGGAGGATCATCTTCGAGTAACCGAAGGTGGCGCCTTGTGATAGGTGTCGATTTAGATGTTGAAGGACATCAAGAACTTTTCTTTCTACCTCTAGCATCCATTTGCAACTAGGAATACAAGAAATCAAGAAGTTACAAAAGATGTAGAGTGAGGTTCCTCTAGATCAAATTTTGGAGAAGAAAACCCCAAGAATCTCAAGGAGACAAGAAATAAATAACTCCAAGTGTGAAAATGAAGTGATATGAACTTGAATCTACAAGAAAATTGGAAATAATGAACTAACCTTGAAGAATCAAGAAGTTAGGTATGACTGGTCGAGCTTAGACTCGTTGGAGAGGAAGAACAAATGAGGAAGAAAAAAGTTTTTCTCCCAAATTAAAAGCACTAAACGCACTACATGACTGGTTGAGTACGTCTTGGACCGGTCGTGCTACGACTGGTCGAGTACGTCCTGGACTGGTCGTGCATAGCCAAAAATATACATTTTTCACATAAAATTAAAATAAATTAATGAATATATATACACTATAATACAGAAATGCATGAGAAATCAATTTAAATTGTACATACAAAGATCAAATTTTAATTTATTAAACCATCTTTTGTCAAGTAGTTTAGTGAAACTGTCAGCAAGTTGAGTCTCAGTCGGAATGTATTCCAAACAAATTAGCTTTTCTTCCACTAATTCATGAATATAGTGATATCTAATGTCAATGTGCTTGATTCATGAATGCTTGACTGGATTTTTAGATATATTTATTGTACTAAACTTATCACAATATAAAACCATTAAATTTTATACAATTTCGTAATCGCTTAACATTCTATTCATCTATACAAGTTGAATACATGCATTTCCAGTTGCGATGTATTCAGCCTCAGCAGTTGAGAGCGATACGAAACTTTGTTTCTTGCCAAACCAAGAAACTAAACAGTTTTCAATATAGAAACAACCACTATTGGTTGATTTCCTATCATTGATATTATCAGCCCAATCAGCATTTGTGTAACCAGCCAATTGAACACTAGTATCACGAGGATACCACAAATTCAAATATGTTGTACTTACGACATATCGCATAATCAGCTTAACAACAGTTAAATGTGACCCTTTAGGGTTAGATTGATATCTAGCATAAATTCCAATACTAAAAATAATATCTAGTCTACTTGTAGTTAAATAATTAAACTGTCAATCATACTACGATATAATTTAGGATCCACACTTTTACCTGTAGAGTCTTTTGAGAGTCTTAATATTGTACTCATAGGAGTATCAAAATTTTTCCCATTCGCAAATCTAAACTTTTTAATTAAATTCAGACTATATTTGGTTTGAGAAATAAAAATACCATCAAGTTGTTGTTTTACTTGCAATCTTTAGAAATAATTTAATTCCCCAACCATACTCATTTCAAATTTAGATATCATAAGATCTGCAAACTCAATAGTCATGTTAGTAAGTAGATCCTTAAATAATATTATCAATATAGATCTGCACTATTAAGATATGATTTTTATGTTTCTTAACAAAAAGAGTTTTATCAACACTTCCCATTAGAAAATTATGACTTAGTAGAAACTTAGTCAATTTTTTGTACCATGCCTTGAGAGCTTGTTTCAAACCGTAGAGAGCCTTTTTTAAGCGCTAGACATGATCAATATTTTTAAGGTCTTCAAAATCCGTTGGTTGTTCAACATATACTTCTTCATGTAAATTGTCATTTAAAAAAGTACTCTTTACATCCATTTGATAAATTTTGAATTTTCTAAAGCAAACAATGGATATAACTAGTCTGATTGATTCAAGATGAGCTACTAAGGCAAAACTTTCATCATAATCTATTCCTTCAATTTGAGTGTACCCTTGTATAACCAGTTTAGCCTTGTTTTGAATTATATTAGCAAGTTTATTAGGCTTATATTTGAAAATCCACTTAGTTTTGATAATATGTTTATCTTTAGGTCTAGGAACTAAGTACCAAACATCATTTCTAACAAATTGATTAAGCTCTTCTTGCATCGCAACAATCCAGTTTTTTTCAAAATACCTTCTTTTACGTTAGCCTGTTCTATCTGAGATGTAAAGCACACGTGGTTATATATATCTTCTAGTTTTCTATGAGTGCGCACACTAGTAAGAGGGTTTCTAAGAATCTAAGTGGTTGGATGATCTTAAACAATCCTTAGTTCAGAGTTATTTTGACTTGATAAAGTATCTGGTTTGTCAATTAGAAGAACTTCATCATTATCTGAACTTGAGGCAGGTGTATTTAAGTGATCGTCAATGACCACATTGATGGACTCTTGAATTACACTGGTCCTCTTATTCAGTACTCGATATGCTCGACTATTCAAAGCATATCCTAAAAAGATCCCTTCATCACTTTTGGTGTTAAACTTGCCCAGATTTTCACGGTCACGTAAAATATAACACTTGTTGTCAAAAAATTGAAAGTATTTGACAGTAGGCTTCTTATCAAACCACATTTCATAAGCCATTTTATCATTTGACTTAGTTGTATATACCCAATTGATTATATAACAGACGGTATTTACAACTTCAGCCCAAAGATTTCTAAGGAGCTTCATACTATTCAACATTACATTTGCCATTTTTTAAAGCACTCTATTTTTTCTTTCAATAATTCCATTTTGTTGTGGTGTTTTGGGGTGTAGAGAATTCATGTGATATTCCTTGATCGTAATAGAATTTCTCAAAACTGCTATTCATAAATTCTAATCTATGATCACTATGGATCTTACTGACTTGAGAACCTTTTTCCATTTGGATCCATTTGAGAATCATTTTTTACTTCATCAAGGGTTTCTGATTTATCCCTTGAGAAGGCTACTCAAGTAAATCTAGTAAAATCATCCATGATTATCAATATATATTTTTTACCACCTCGACTCTCCGTCCTGGTTGGTCTTATAAAATCCATGTGGAGAAGTTTGAGCGATTTGGATGCGGCATTAGAGTCCACCTTTTCGTGAATACTCCTAGTTTGTTTGTTAATTTGGCATTTGTAACATATTTTGTTTACTTTCTGTAATTTAGGTAGACCTCTTATTAGTTCTCTTTTACTCAATCTATACAAATTACAGTAGTGTACATGTCCAAGGCAATTATGCCATAACACAGTTTCATCGGTATGGACCATGTAACACGAATGATTAGATGAGCTAAAATCACTTACAATGTAGTAGTTTTCAGAAGTTCTATGACCAGTTAATATTTCAGAATCCTTTTTGTTTAAAATTTCACAACCATGGTTAGTAAATTTTACACTATGATTGTTATCGCATATTTGAGATATGCTTAACAGGTTGTTTTTTAACCCTTCAACGTATAAAACGTTCTCAAATAAGGGGTGGTTAAAGAGTTGAACCATACCTTGGCCAATAATCTTTCAGTTGTTACTATCACCAAATGTGACTAATCCATCAGCCATGTCTTTAAGATTGGTGAATAGACCTTTGTCACCAGTCATATGCCTGGAGTAACCCTTGTCTAGGTACCACTTTGAATGACTTGTAGATTTGAAATTCATCTGGGCAACCAAACAAGTAACCTTAGGAACCCATTTCATTACAGTTTTGGGTTTAGGAGTATAGTTGGTCTTCTTGTGTTTTAGTTGTTGTAAGAATGACTTACTGAGTTAGATTTTAAGAGCTCCTTAAGTAAATCAACTATTTTCTCAGCTAAAGGATTTCGGTTCTGATTTTTATAGTTGATATGGTTGCATTTAGGTTTTAAAGATTGAAAAGTTTTAGCATTTTTAGAAAAATTTTGATTTGAACTATTCCCTTTTGAGTTTGAAGACTCTCCTTTCACAAACTTCGGAGGAGTATTCTTCTATTTAGGAGGAATATTTTTGTCATAGCTAAAACCAGATCGGTCGCCACATTTTCTTGATCCAGACAAAAGTTTTTCTAACTTTGGATCACCTTGGGTATACCTCCATGTATCCTTTAAACTCAAAAGTGAAGATACTTCAAGTTTAACTTTTTCATTTTCAAATTTAAGATTTTCAATAAGGGAGGTTTTGAAATCTAAATCGCCTTTTGTAACACCACGGATTTTGGCCAATCTGGGCTTTGACGTCCTTAGGCAATGGGTCAACTAAAACACCTGGAAAATCGCTCAGAACCCAATTTCATAGCCAAAGAAACCACTTAGGATTAATTCCTATGGAAATTCAGCGTAAGTTAGCTAGCGCAACGCTGGAGTAGCTAGGAAACAGTCCCTGATCACTTTAAATACGTTCTACAAGACCCAAATCGAGTAGAACGTATGACTCCATAATACTCTATAACCTCGGATCAAACTCTAAGCGGGTTTGTTCTCTGGACCACTTTGAATTCTTGTATTGGATTTAGACCGCGCGTCGAAAGTCCGTTACTTCCTATCTTAGACCGTTAGAACCGCTCAGCTGGACTTGACAATCATTTCAAAAATCAAGTCAAACCGATAATCACAGACTATTTCATTGAGCCCGGACTGAAGAGACCACGAATAGGGACAGAATTGGAATTTCAAATTCAAATCTGGCACACGACTTGACATGTCAGTATTAAGCGTTCTGACCGTCAGAATTCAGCCAAATTACACCCTCGGATCAGGAAAAATTTCTATTTCATATCATGAGATTTGCAGGCCTAATCTACGTGCGGTGACCGTTGAACTGAAACTGGTCCGCCTCGTGCGATCTGCGAACCCTGCTGGACTGAAAACTTAATACGTGCTAGATCTGGTACGCATGAGCTTAAGTCCGATCGCATTCGACCAGGGGACCACCAGAAAGCATCTTTTGGACCGAAACAGCCCCGATTTGGTTACCCCTCAAGTGAAACTTGTTCCCGAGTCTATTTCGGGCAAGTTTGGGCTTATAAAAGGGCTTGAAACCCTCACTCCTCTCTCCCATCCGAATTTGCAAAAACCCTAGATTGGGAGAGAGAAAAGGTGAGAGTTTGTGAGAGAAGGTGGGAGAGCTTTTCCTGCTGCTGCTGCACGTGCTTAAGCGGCGTATTCCAATCACTTTGCCGGTGATTTTTCCGCATTTGCAGGTAAGAAAACGCCCTAGAAAGTTGCTGATTTGATGCTTCTTTAGTTCCATAGTTTGTTAGTTGATAAATCTCGTAAATCAGGTTCCTTAGTCGCCGTAGACGAAGCGTATACGCTCCGTTCGAATCACTTCACCTATAAGGGAAAAGGTGCGGATTTTAGACGCTTTGATTGACTGTTTCCAAAGCTTTCAATGTCGTTTAATAGTAGATTCTCGACGGCAACGCCGTTTGACATGTACAACATGTTGTCCGTTTCCTGTTTCGTAAATCAACGAAGAATATGAGATTTAGGGCATTTTAGTCATTTGTAGGAAGTACTGTTTTCATTCATAGTTTACTGATGTGATTGACATGAATTGTTGTCGCATTAGAATGTTAGGAATGCGTGCATAATTAGTTTGGCGAAGAGATTCGCCTAAATGCGCATTTCGGGTCGACATACTATATGTAGACTCAAGTGTGTAGTGTAAGTGTTTGTATAAATGCTTGTATTAGTATGCATTGAATTAAATGGTGTTATGAATTAATTTGAGATTGATTTCTCAATTAATATGCTGATGTAAATGATTTCCTACATGTTAACCGTATGTACGATTTCATTATATGTATGAAATGCATATGTTTGATGTTGCACTTAAGTGGTATGCTATAACATGTACTTGATGATTTCATTATGGTTTAGTTGAGATTGAATTCTCAATTAATAGGCTAATAGAGAGGATTTCCTATATTTTGGCGATATGCATAATTTCATTATATGTGTGAAAGACATGTGTAGGATGATTTACTTAAGTTGTACGTTATAACAGGTGTTAACATGCTCACATGGTTGTATTTCATTTCCATTACTCTTACATGAATGCTGACGTGAATCCATGATTGTTTGGGACTATACTTAGTCCAGGCAGTCGGTAACCGAGCGAATTCGTGATTAGTTTATCTTCGCCACAAACGACGCGTCGATGAACGCGAGCCGTGTTCTGGAGTTGGCGGCAGTGGTTAGGCCACACGAAGTGTTTTACGCACTTCATGTCGTCAACTTGAGATGCGATCGCGCTAGTCGAGCCCGTCAAGTAACCCGACTGGCCATTGTATGTTCACCCTGCATGAGTCATAACTGCTTGAACCTAGGGTACTGAACTTACCATTGTAAACCCTGTTAACCATGGTACCTTGATCCACGAAGACTCATGAGCCGGGCATGGTGGTATGGGACACCGTGGTCGAGCTGTCGGCCTACGCTGGGGCCACAAACCTCCCCGTAGTGACCAGTGAGCACCTAGACTCGTGAGCAGATTATGGTGGTATGGGACACTATATTCTAGCTGTCGGCCTACACTGATCAGGCGACGAGTCCTTTGTAGTGACCGCGAGCGTATTCTGAGTCTACGGGAGGCGATGACCCTTCAGTAGCAGTAGAGTACAGTAGGCCTGTATTGATAAGGTGATGGGGGAGCAGAGCAACGAGTGCGTGCAATAGCCCTGACAGCCCTTGCAGCGACCTACAAAATATACATCGTATGAGATTACTAGGAGTGACGACCCTAGACAGGATCTGTGTTGGGATTGATATAAGGGAGGTACCTTAGTTTCCCAATACTGCTGTTTGAATGGACTAATAACAACTCGGAAATCATATCATCATAACATTGCATGTGCCTGGAAGATGTGGAGCACTCTAGGGACTGTGGCATGCCGCGGTCGTAAGATGTTGCCGTATGAGGGAGATCGTCGGTGAGGGCATACATCATGTCATGTCATAATTGCATTAACAACGGTATTAGGAATGTTTGAATTACTGCTTTACTATTATCGCATGATTGATTTGATAACATGTTAATCTTTGCTCTATTATTCCACTGAGTTAGCTACTCACTCCCACGTTACGGGACGGTGTTCCTGGACACCCACCAGACCTTTTTGTGATTGCAGATGATGGCGCGGCCTGTGAGGCGGAGCTGGATTTGATGATGATGAGGAGGATCCCTCCTTTATGCGTGTTCTGATCGACGGGATTATAGGGAGGTTGATTAGATACTTTGACATTTGTCATTTTATATTTTTAGCGCACTCATGTATATTCGTTTCATCTACTTTTGGAGTATACATGTATGTGTATAACCTGGTAACATGTTCATACTCTGGAGACATACAACAGTTTATATATGTTATACATACTATTACAGACTTCCGCTGGTTAATTTAACTGTCTCTGGAGTATGATATGTTGTTCTGGCTTAATTTCACTCATGTTTAATACATTATCACAGACAACATTCAATCATACATATCTATGTTGCATAAATAACATTTTGGAACTCGGGAGTTGGGTTTTTGCTCGACCCCCCGATTTTCGGGATGTTACACCTTTAGATTTTTCAAAACAATTTGAAATGTCAGATTTTTCTAAAACAAGAGAATCAAAATTTTCTTTAAGTTTTAAAAACTTTTCTTTCTGAAGTTTTAATTTAACAACAATTTTATAACTTTCCTCATAAAAGGCATTATAAGCATCTTGAAGATCATCTTCACTTTCATGATCACTATTCAGATTTTCTTAACTAGTTGAATCATCATTATTTGAAAAAGTGAACTTGGTTAGAGTCATAAGGGTTTTAACTTCATTGCCCTACTCGATTCAGAATCTTTTTATTCAGAAGAGGCTTCAGTAGTAGAAGATTCATCCTGAGTAGCCAACATTCCTTTCTTTTTAGGTTTATCCTTCTTAAGATACTTGTTTGCTAAACGCCCATATTCATGGCAGTTGTAACATTGACTGTCTTTTAAAGATCTTCGAGTTTTAGATTTAGATCTTTTCTTATCATTAGATTTTTAAAAATCAACTCTCATTTTACTTTTAAAAATGCTGTAAAACCTTTTTAGCTAAAAGGGCCATATCATCTATAGAATTTTCTAAATCAAAATTACTACTATTTTCTTGAGAAACACTTTTAGAAGATTTAAGGGTGATAGATGTACCTTTAGGATCTTTAAAAGTTAACTCATAAGGCTATATAGAGCTAACTAATTCTTCTACCCTCATATTATCCGTATCACGAAGTTCCTAGATCACAGTTACCTTAGAATTGAACTGTTTAGGAAGTGAGTATAGTATCTTTGTACAGACTTTACTTTTTGGGATTTTATTACAAGACCCCGCATAGAGTTCAAAATGTCATTTAATCTTCTATACAAGTCCATGAACATTTCATTTTTTTCCATACGTATTTCCTTAAATTTGGTTGTGAGGATTTGGACTTTAAATTTCTTGACAATTGATGTTCCCTCGTGTGTCATTTCTAAAATATCCTAGGCTTGCTTTGTAGAATCATAAGATATAATTCTTTTGAATTCATATGGTGATAGTGTGAAAGTGATTGTATTTAGTGCTTTTACATTGACACTACTCTCACTTTTCTGAAGAGTGGTCCAAGAAAAATAAGGTGTTACTCTCATAGATTTGGATCCATCGATACTAGTTACTTCAGTAGTAGGAGAGGTCCATTCAAGCACTATGGCTAGCCACGCACTCTCATCTATAGATTTTAAGAAAATCCTCATTCTGGCTTTCCAATAGGCATAATTGGTGCCATCAAATGGTGGAGGCCTAGTGACTAAAAGGCTATCAAAATTTTACATCTTACAAACAAGTGAGATCGATTAGCTCAGGAAATTAATCCTAAATAAATAATAATTTAAACTAAGCCATTAGGCTTTGATACCACTTGAAAAGGCTGAGCTAAAGTCCTAGGGGGGGGGGGGGGGGGGGGAATGATAACAGCGGAATTTAATCAATTAAAGGAAAGATAGCACTATAAACAATTCACAATATGGAAATGTAAAGCAACCTCAAAATTCTAGTATTGAGAGGTAAATACAAATGTTGTTCTAAAGACAACCTTACTAGAAAGATTTGTGTATCTAAAACTCAAATTGAAGAGGAATAAAAAGGAATAGCAAGAAACGATATCTAAGCTATTACAACACTCTCCATAATGTTGAAATATAAAGATTGCAACATTCGCATTCACAAATACATCCCACAATAAACCATACATCTACAAAACACAAAGAATTATAGTGGTTCGCCTGTGTGTACACTAACTGTTAAACAACAGCCACACAACTACTCCACTCCTAATATCCTCACACAATGGATATTAGCATTCACTATGAAAATAAGTTTTTCCTGGTTCACCTAAAACCCTCACAATTGTGTCTTTCAAGTGGGCTTACACAAATCAAAAAACCCCACACTCTGAGTTTCCTGGATTTCCTCAGATAACTAAAAGAATGAGATTTTTCTGGCTCAACCTCAAAAGAAACTAAAACAAAGGAAATTACCATAATATAAAATACTTGGATATTCTCCTTTTATTACAGCCCAGAAGAACTAATTCGAAGTAGATGTTCGAATATAGAAGTTCAATGCCCACACTCACTTATGAAATGGTTCTAAGTTCTAGATCGATTTTAAATTAAATCAAGTTGGGCTAGCTCTATTTAATTTTGATTCCAAGAAGTGAAAATTCTTCAATCCCTTTTTCAAATCAGATTAGAATGCAGAATACAAAATTAAATATAAAAATCTAATAAAAGAGAATATTAAATATGTACAATATAGCTTAAAAAGTTTACAAACTTATCTCTCAGAGTGATGTCTTGATTATACTTGAACTGGATTACTAAACTCTGAAAATCGTGCTCTATTTGAAAGTGCAGAAGTCACACTTTCGACTGGTCCTATGGACACTATGACTGGTCATAGGACCAACAGATTTTTAAAATTTTGAGCGCAATCGGATAAAGCTGTTCCACGACTAGTCGTAGGCCTTGCGCGACCGGTCGTGTGACCTCCACGACTGGTCGTGGTCATGTGGAACCAGAAACAATTGCTGGAGTTTGAGTCGTAGCTACAGGCCTGCTCGTGAACAAGTCATGCACTGTACACACGACCGGTCGAGCAATCTCCAGGACTAGTCGTGGTTTAACAAAAAATTCTAAAAATTTGCAACAATCTTAGGATTGGTCTTAAAATTTCATGGATTGGTCGAGGCAGTGCTAGGACTAGTCGAACAGAATCTAGGACTAGTCGAAGAACAATTCAAACACTTATAAAATGATTCAATTTGCATTATGTATTCAAAATGACCTACCTTAAGCTCAATTTAAGGTCTTACATACCTTAACCACGATATATGAACATTGAATCTTGTTTTCTTCAGATGATAGATGATCTTTGAAGTTCATGAAGCTTGAGATCTCGACACATGATGAGGCTTGTGCTTGAGATCTTTTGAAGCTTAAATTTGTAGTACGTGTGTTTTACTTCACCTTGAGTCTTGAGTATGAGCAGTTCACTTGTCTTTCGATGTCGCTTTAAAACATTGACCTTTGAAGCTTAAAGGAGTAAACAATGTACTTGATCTTGCATTTCTTTGAAATAGATCTTTGTTCTTAACTTGAAGCATTGTCCTTGTACATGTGATGCATTGCCTTGAACATATATATCAATGTGCTACATAAGACACAGATTGTGGTTTTGATGCTACAAAATTTGACAATTAAAGGAGTAAGAAACTATAGTACTTACAATTCTGCCACCCTCAAATTTGGAAAGGCTCTCTCCTTGGGATTAAAAAAATTTCATTTTCTTGGCATGACAGTCAATTTTAGTGTGATAAGTACTAAGCCAATATATTCTCAGGATAACATCATACCCCTTCATCTCCATCACTACTACATTTACTAGCATTAGGATTCCTTCAAATTCAATTTCACAGGATTTACACATTTTTTCTAAGGTGACGTTTTTTCCATAGGCGATTCTATTGAAATTGGTTTAGTAAGAGTTACAGGTTGCTTGCTTAACCATTTAACTATCGCAGTTGAAATAAAAAAAAAACAACGAAGCTTCAAAATCAAGCAATATTGCAATGGGTTAATTGTGCAGCATGATCGTACCTTCTATGGCGTTGATATTTATTCTAGTTCTTTAGTAGAAGTGATGGTGTAAACTTTGGCTTTTATGGGCTATTATTTGAACAATTGTCCTCATTGAGAGTTTGTAGGCCGTGATGATTGTTGAGGATGATTCTGGTGATTTTGAGGTAGTTGAGATGATGCAGAGTGTAATGCCTGAGGGTATGAGTGCAACGGTCTAGATGTCTGGGGTGACTAAACAAAATGGTGAGTTGGTGCAGGGGATGATAATCGTTAAGATGTCTCATAAAGTGGCGGTAACTCTGAGTTGAGTCTTGCAGAATTGCACCTTATACCCATATTTTCCATAATATGTGTAATTCCCTACAAATTGTTGTTCCTAATTATTTGATGTCATGATCAAGGCGATTGTCACGCCCCAGACTCGGTAACCGGACCTCACAAGGAACCGGATGACCGGTTCTGGTCGCAACAGCCTCCATAGTACCCCATTCTCGGCTCCTGAGGCAGGTTCCGATCCTGGGATCCTACAAGGAGGATTTCCACAACAATATAATCATTTCCAATACGAGCATACCCAAGATCACAGCAAGTAAATCTGAGAATAACAAAGGCACACATCACAAAATCCACTATGAATTTGAACTTTTACAAGCTTACATCAGGTCCAAAAGGACATACATAAGATAACAGAAGAAAGAAGGAACAGAATCTGCAACACTGGGTTCTCGGCTCGCACACCTATCCAAGCTCTGCTGCTAAGACACCAACTTACGATCTCCTGCACGCATCAATCGTGCATAAGCTTATAGAAAGCTTAGAGGGTGGTGAAAGTGTGTGACAATGGTGCTCAGAAGAAGATAGAGAATGCAGAAGGGGGTCACTATCAATACTAATACCACGAGCCTTACCAAGGCTACCATGAACACAAAAAGATATACCAAGGCAGTATGATAATGCAGGAAGCCATACCAAGGCTATATAGTGCAATGCATAATGTAATGCAATGAGTACTGGGCGCATGCCAAGGCGATGCAATATGAGGCTTACACAGCCGATGCAAATGCAATAATGCGAAGTAATGCCAGTGCTCATATCCAATCCACATATCAATTACATTTCCATCATAAGGAAATCACCGGGGTCCATTACACTGCTGGATGACTGCCGCTCTACAGACCCCGCACAGTCAAACGAGCGTAAGAGACCTCACTACCAGCCTGTGGACAACCAATCACCAGCAAGGCCTGAAGGTAGCGGACCCATTCACGAGCTGGTCAGACTCAGCCTAGCAATGCCCTCTTACATTAGGCGAGTAAGGCCACACCCCTATCCAACCGACTACACGACAGTGGGAGTCACGGCCTAACAGTATAAGGCCCTCGTGCGCTCATATATACCACCCGGTCACGGCGCTGGAGCAGATCCTTGGTACCATGGAAGTTTTGGGAATTTCACCCATGGGCATCCTATGCACCCGGTATGCTCAAGTAACATTTTCGGTATCCAATCATGGCCATCCACGATGTATCTGTGGAGGCTACAACCCTGATGAAGCAAGGGCGATAATGCTCATATGTTATGCAATGCTAGATGCATGAATCACGCAATCAACCATGCATCAATCCCAAGCATCCAACGTGCTCAAGAGGGTATACTACGTCCCTCGGGGAAAGTATCATGCAATGCCCAAGGACATAATATGACCACACACACATAGTGTCAACCAAGCATACAATGATGTACATGGGCCATGAAGATGGGTCTAGACACATTATGCAGCGATATACAAAGTAGTACACTCCTCCTATCCAAGAAGGGACCAAGACTAGGTACTTAGACAATATCCTTAAGGAATCCAACCTCTAGTGGGGGCCCATTTACCTGGGGTAGCCCACGAGACTAAGCATACAAACTATGTGTCTAAGTAATACAGAAGTGAGTCTAGCAAGAGTTAAGATGAGTATCTAATCACATTTAGATACAACCGAGCCTAAAGGGGTCCATAATGGGGATATTCAACCGCCATTCCCCAAAAAGGTATATCAACCATGAACTATATGGATAGAAGGCCCAAGGCCTATATTTAGATAAAAACACAGGTAACCACATACATATATATTTCTCATAATAGGCCATGAAAAAAAGGATATAATACCACCTTTAACAACATGGGCCCCAAGAGAAAAATCAAGGCCCAAATGCTCAATTTCCAATAGTCATGGAATCCATGCATTAAGTTGGACTTGGTGGGCAGCCCGCGTACACAATATACGGCCTGAAAATAAGTTTAAGTTAGGAGGAAATGGGCCTAACTACATCAGCCCAAAAACTAGCAAATTAAGTGGGTAACCAAGGGCCCAATACTATCCTTATCTTAGCCCACAAGTCCATCAAAATGGTGGAAGTCGGTCTAATATATGGTTGGGCCAAGCTAGGACGTTCCAACCCACTCTGGGCTAATGGGATGCCCCAAAAATCCGATCTAAGATGGGGTCCTCATGTGATCACTAAAGGTGACCCAAAAGAATGCATTGATTAAGCCCAAAGATTATAAGAAAACATAAGCATGTAACACGTACACAAGTTCTCAATATGGTGGGCCCCACAGCCAAACAAAGTTTTAACCATACAATTTTAATTTAAGGCCCTTTGAAAAACTTTTGGCCAGTTTAACTTCCAAGACCCACTAAGGTCCAGAAATCAGTTGACTATGTAGAAATAATCTCATGAAAGCCAACTATATTCGCTGGGGGACCCCACCAGATGGAGAGTGCGTATATATTATGAAAAGATCAAGTGAACCTGTTACTGGATTGTGAGTCCAGCAGTAACCCAAGACAGACAGTGCATCCATAATCGGGTGATCCAAGGCTTGGATGGCCTGGACTAAACATGCGTTAAGGTAGGTTCCACATACATACACATTAAGCTCTAAACAATGGCCTAGGGTCCATGGTGGGCCTTTAACCATCCATAAAGAAACCCATAGGCCTACCTTAGGATCACCTAGGAGGACGTTCAACCTCAACTGGCTTCCAAGAGGTAGCCCGCCACTACTCATATAATATAAGGTCTAAAGCCCACGCAATGCATGACTTAATGGGCCATACACCAAGCCCAACTTATAGGCCAGATAGTGGACCCTTAAGTAAGGTTTGGGCCCAACCACAAAGGTCATAATTCCACATATTGTGGTGGGCTTCATGGGCAGCCCAGTAATTCATTTACATGAGCAAGTTTTACATTTAACACAAGTGAGTTGGGCCTCACTTTTGGCCCAAGTACAAGGTCAATTTAGTAGGCAGCCAAGAGCCCAACTCCTTGCATATTATTGCCCTTAATCCCATCACAATAGATGGGAGAGTATAGGCCTAAGATCAATGGGCCTATCCAAAAGAATTGAGTCCATAAGGCCTACTTGTTAATACAAACATGCATATACTATATCACATAATGGGCCCCAAAGAAATGGCCCAAAACAAAACCCATCCAATTCACACATTATAGTGGACTTGAGGGCAGCCCATAAGTCCAAGAATACATAAGGGCGAGACCTATACCGATAGGGTGGGCCTTGCCTCATTAGACAAAGACTTAACAAGGCCCTCCACAATATACATTTATGTGGGCTTTGCAAGTCAGCCCACAATTAAACACTTCATGAGGGCATCAAGGCCCATTAATACACATGATCAGCTTATAGACAGCCCATTGGGCTCATAATTCAATAAGGTCAGCCCTTGCACAATCTTGGGCTTAAGAAAGAATCTCTCAGCCCATTGAGCCTATAAAACTATTAAAATTTCTGGTTAAGGCGAGCCCACAAAATCACCACAAAGGTGGGCCTCAAGGGGGCACTCATTAAACCCAAAATATCTAAGGAAGGAAAGAAAGGAGTGTGTGCAACACTCTCTCAAATCTGGTGTGCCACAATAGTACCTAAACAATCAACCATGTAGTAAATTTTGGGCCCCTTGCTAGAATTTCAGCCCCCCCATTTCCTAGGCCTGGTGGAGTCCAGAAATTTATTTAATTTAGATGGGTTACTGACCCATGGTGATTCACATATATCATAGTGGGCCCCACCAGATAAGAAGGGAGATATACAACACTTACTTCAAGTGGGCCATGCCATTAGAATGCAGGCCCAGCAACCCAAGGTAAGGGTGTGCCTGGGTATTTGACCCAAAACTGGTCCAAATTGCATGTCACACCACGGTCGGTACAGAGGCCCGATGGCCCTGAAATTTTATAGGGTGGTCCTTCCATGGGTATAACACACCCCCATAAAATTTTATAATTTTTGGACTTCTAAAACTATTTTAATTAATTCAAATAAAACAATCTGTCCTGAATCTCGGACTGATCTGGACACCATATAATAGTGGGCCGGTCCAGCCACCACCATGGTATGTACAGGTGTCCAATGGCTCCAAAATTTTACAGGTAGGTCCTGACATGAGTTTAACATATCTCTGTAAAGTTTTATAATTTTTGGATACTCAAAAATATTTTAATAAATTTTAAGGATATAATCTGTCCAGGGTGAACTATTGCTGGAATGTAACTGTCCTGAATTTGGGTCATCCAATGGGTGGGTTCTGGGCCTCCAAAATTCCTGAAATTTGGACCCAAGGTCCCTCATCAAGCCTAAAACAAGATTGGATCTAGAAATATGGCCCAAATTCTTAGAAAGTATTTTTAGAATTTTATTCTTTTTGGACTATGCTGCTGGACTGAACAGCAGAAATTTTTGGCAATCCAGTATGTTGGCCCACCCTTTTGGATGCCCAAATGGGATCCCTTGGCCCTGAAATTATGTAGGTAGGTTCTACCATGGTTGTGACACCTTCCTACAAAAATTGAAAATTTTTTTGGAAAGTAAAAATATTTTATTTAACCCCTGCAATTTGTGTACAGATAACTATTCCTGAAGAAATCTACAGCAAAAAAAAATATTGCTGGAAATGTAATTGTCCCTATGTTTGGGACCACATGGAGTTGGCCTGGAACCACCCAAACCCTTGAAAAATTGGGAAAAAGGTGTTCCTACATCTGGACAACAAGTGGGGTCCACTGGGGTAGTCCACTTATTCCAGAAACCCAGGTAAAAATGCTCATTTTCAACTTATAGTGTTGCTGAACTGTGCAGAAATTTCTGGACAGTTAGCCCACTTTGGCCCATCCCATGGGTCTCAATCATGAGGAAAATGATGTGGGCCCCATTCCACATCAAAGTGGGGTCCATGCACTGCAAAATCCTTAAGAAAATTTAGGAGAAAAGGGCATATAAACAGATCCAAACATTAGCTCAAAAGTCATGGTCCAACTGGGCCTGGAATTTGGACAGCAACATATGTTGTCCACATTTCAGCCCATATAAATTAATCAAAGGGTTTATGGCCCTGATTCAACATGTGGGGTCCACCTTGATGGGTTAACAAAATTTTAGACCCATGAGCTCACTCAGACCTCCATGAAAATGTCATTTTAGAGGTCACCCAAACCATGCATGCATGGTGGGCTTGGACATCTAGTCAAAGTGGGCTTGGACTTCCCATCTAGCTAAGGGTCTGAGATGTTGCTGACCTCTCCTTGGTGGGCCACACATCATCATAATACACAGGAGAAAAAAAAATGAGAGAGAAAAGGAGAAGGAAGAAGCAATCAGCCATTGGTGGAAGGTCCCACCACTAATGGACCTTCCACTCCACAATCTACACCATCCACCATGTATATACTTACATGCAAGCTATTATGTATCAAGATAATTTGCTGGAGGGTAGGGACACCCTCTCCACATGCATGCAAAGGCCTAGATGGCCTATGAGATGCAAGAATAAAGGAGAATGCATCATGGTGGGTCCATGGAGAATGGCCCACCATGGAAGGGAATGAGTAGGATCTAGGCCCATGGCCTTCATCCTAGGAGCCATGTAGGACCTCCACCATGGATTGGTGGGTCCTACATGCTTCCATGCATGTAGCAAAAGGGAAGGGAGAAAGGAAAGAAGAAGAAGCACCCACCTATATCAACCTTGAAATTTACATCACCATCATCTAGAGGCTTCAAGCAACATGGATCAATGGTTAAGATCAAATGAGAAGGGGTAGATGAGGAGGTATTTTAGGGAGAAGGGGCTGGAATGGAGGGAAGATGGGCTGGAGAAATGGAGGGGAGTTGCTAGGGAAGAAGAGAAGAGAGAGAGAAATGAGAGGGAAAAAGAGATAGTAATGATTTATTTGTAAGAAAAGAAATGATTACCTTAGGGAGGAGAAACCAAAGTTGTTAGGGGTAGGGTAGGTCTCTTGGTAGTGTTTGTGGTTGGTAGTGTTAGTTATGGATCTTTGTGTAGTGTGTGGGTAGTGTACCTTGGAACTTGTGCCAAGGGAGGTGGTGGTCCACACATGCATTCCACCTAAGTGGGCCACATAATCAATGGTCATATAATGAAATGTACACAACTTTTGATCTACATATCGGATGGACGCACAAGACGCGGCGTTGGAACCGCGGTGACGATGCGGTCGCAATGGCATAGGTTTCAACTCGATCCGAGTCGGGTCTACATGACCGGACTCAAGGATGACCGCAACACTATCTGAGGGTCGCGGGTCACCGAAATTCAACCGATAGGACCGCGAGACCACAAGAAATGAAATGCACACTTACACACACACACATGCACACATGCGAACTCGGGTCGGGTCTCACAGCGATGGTCCGTTTCCTCTTTCTTGACAGTTACTGCCAATTGGGTATGGCCCTATTATGATGGTCTTTCATTTAGTCGTGCGTCTGTTAACTGTCTCTTTTGGCTTGCAGGGCCTTATTAACAATCTCAAAATATTTTATGATATTTGTGCAACAAAATCTGCTTCCAATGAACTGGTTAAGACCTTCGAATTTATGAACTTTATATTCTTCATTTTTCACCACCTTTTGGACATAAGGACTTAATTCTATTATTTTGCCTTGTACTAGGCCATTGTTATAGCCTATTGCTCCAACTTTGAAAATTTTGCCATCTTCTAAAGACGATAAGACTTGGGGAAGTATTTCTCATAGAACTTGCTTCTAAACTCGCTCCACATTGACATGTAAGCTACTGCGATAATCCTTTTTTCTACTCGCCACCATATATATGATTCTCCTACCATATATATGATTCTCCTTATAGTATAAATGTCATCATCCTGACCTTCTAGACCTTTGCATAGTCCATTTATTTAAGAATTTTCCCAACTTGAGTCAATTGTTCTTCTACTATCGTTAGATCTGGAGCTCCCTCGAACATAGATAGTCGTAATTTCATGAATTTCTCTAATAGGTCTACTCCACTGAGTTGCTCGTACCTTACAAAAGTTGGATTCCTCTGTCCTAAAGGAGTCTGACCTATGTTAACTATCATGTTCATTTGGGTTACAATTTGATCTTATTGTTGTTTCATCATGGCCACCAATTGAGACATTAATCCAAATGCGACGTCCCATGGCTATGAATTGGGTTCGGCAAAATTTGCGTGCATAATGATTGGTGATAATGGAAGTTGCGCACTAAGTGTCTTCTTTGGGGCCATCACATTCTATTAAAGAACTAAGATTCATAAAGAAATTATATATGCTGCCTATCTTAGTCCAGCAAAGGGTTAAAGACTTAAAAGCATTGGAAGTTTTTGTATTTAATTTTATGTACAGTTCAGAGTATTGGTAACACCTAATTAGTTTCTAAGTTATTTATCAATTAGCATTAAAAAAGGTGAATCTTAGATTTAAAATTTATAATTTTAGGGAATTTCCACTTATGCAAGTGTGTATGGGGACATAATCTACAAGCCACTCTAACTTTAATGAAAGCCTATCTCTGATCCCATTATGTCATGCGCTACACTTTAAATATTGAGTGTGCACCCTTATACCCGAGTTGTAGTTTATTCCTCATACATTAAGTGTACATGAGTCCGCCCATTATACAATTATTAAGAAGCACGATTTACATGTATTCTAGATCATCACCACATTAACATTTATACATCTAGTTGATTCTGCTTCATTTATTAACACTTCATCCCTAACATTCACATTCATAAAATAAATTATCAAAACCAGTCTAAGTCCACCCACTTAGAACTTTATTCAAGTAAAATAATCAATCTTCATCTAACAAGGTTATGGCTATAAATGGATTTCAAATTTAATCAAATCAATAGTAACTAAAATGAATGAAACTAAAACTCCAAGAGTCTTCCGCCAAATATGGCCATTAGTCTTGAGTTTCATCGACCTACCTGACCTCATTTTCCAACACCTAATTAAAACGTCCTGCATTGTCCATCTCTATATGGTTATTAATCCACAATGTTAGCTGGCCAGGCTAATGAGTTAATCTAGCATAGTTCATACATAGCACAATATAAGATAGCACGATATGTATGCAATATGAACATGAATGTAAAAATGTTATAAGGTGCATGTCAAGTGGGATGATCATCTACTTACTTAAGTTGGATATCCATCAACTCAAAAATTGTACTCTTTAGACATCCACTGTAGGTAAGCATTGTCAATCTGAACCTGTTAGACATCAACCTACATAGGCATGTGTAATCGTACATCTACTTCGTGAGTAGATTTTGTACAACCTGACCTGAGTTCAATTATATGCATGTGTGTGTAGGTATGTATTTCGTTTCTCTTATTCCCATGGTCCTACCGGTCAAATCTCGACAACACGCGACCCTCGGATAGTGTGCAGTCATCCTTAAGTCCGGTCATGTAGACCCAACTCAGATCGAGCCAAAACCTATGCCATCTTTTTCGCATCGTCATTGTGGTTCCGATGATGTGTCTTGTGCATCTATCTAACGTGATTGAAAGTGCACCTATTATGTGCCCTGGTTTGTTAATTACGTTGTAAGTTGAGTCAGTCGGACGACAACACCTAACAAGAAGATTAAGTCAAGCGTCTACCTCATCTGGATGTGTGGAAGCTCGCCAAAAGGTAAATCATAGCCTCACATCCTATGTCCCAAAACACCAGGTGATTAACCCTTAAAAAGAACTAGAACATCTTAGGGTTTCAGTGTAAGAAAACTTTTTATCAAAAAGAAAAATCAGTGAAGTTTTTCTTACACTGTCGATTATATCGATTACCCCTTCGATATGATCGACCAGCTCTGTCGATGTCCTCGGCATCTCAATCGATACAATCGAGTGAGGACAGAAAGTGTCCAGCAATCAAAATAATCATCTGGACGATTTATCGATATATCGACTTAAGAGTCGATATCATCGATATTCGAATATCGATCATATCTTAAGCGGATCGATATAATCGACAGACTGCTTTCCGGTGCTCCTATTTTTCTAAAAAAAACTAACATATATGCTTCGATATATCGATGACTGTCCGATTCAATCTGAACTCAAATATCGATCATATTGGGAGTTAGTCGATCATATCGATTGTGGGCGCTTGGTTCTTCCAGCATGATTTTCAGGTTATTTTTTATGATGATCGGGGTGCCAGTCGATAAATTGATATTCATATATCGATTATATCGAGACCTAGTCGATTGGATCGAGTTTGAACATAAATCGTCCAGCAAGCTTTTAGTTAGTGTATACGATTTATCGATCATATTTGTAGAACCTGAAAATTTTCAAGGCTTCTCTTTTATTTTTCACCTGTCGATAGATCGAACAATCACTCGATAGAATCAGAGTTTGAAATCTGATAATATCGATGTATGTCTCGATCCCATCGACCAGTTGGCAGAAGGTTTTCAAAAGCGAAATGACAATTGAGTTCTTATCATCGAGAGGTCTGCCGATACAATCGGGAGTATACGCTCGATCATATCGACGACTACTCGATGATATCGAACTTTGTCATAAATATGACCGTTTATATCCGTTGGAACCTTTTGCCTATAAATAGAGAAAGTTATCTTCCTTGCTGGCAGAGAAAGAAGAGAGTGCTTTTGAGAGTTCTAACCTTCCTATCATTTACCTTAAGCCCTTTCTCTTAGGAAGTTCATCCTCCAATCCACCCTCATCATTGATATTTCATAGAGTGGATTGGGGAATGAACTTCCGCATTCAAGGATCTTTCAGTTACTACTGTAATGACATATCATTAAGCTGGGATGTCTTGAATGCATAGATGATGGGAACCTCTCTATCTTCCTTATAGGAAAACCTTTAGAGAGTGGTAGTCCATCATAACCTTGACCCAACCTAAGCCTAGTATAGATACATCTTTATGTTGCGAATCAAGGGAGCTGAAGACTCGTCATCAACAAGTAGAATGTCTTCATCACTGCCCTAAAAGGGACGCATCAACTTATCTGTAAGTACTAAGAGTCCAGAGGACACTTACGATCATTCCTTTTTAGGATTGAGTTTTAAGTGTTGCTCACCATTTGAAGTCTTCGAAGGAGGCCTCCGACGGGAGTGTACGTGCGGGGTGCGTTGTGTGGACCCTTGCTCTGTGGAAAGCATAAACATCTGGTTAAGATTACGCCAGCAAAACTCTAGGGTTTGAGGTGAACCGAGTAGAAACCTCAAGGTGCATTGTGTGGACCCTTGTCCTATGTGGGCATAAACATCTGGTTAGGAGTACGCCAGCAAAACTTCATGGTTTGAGGTGAACCGACTAGAAACCTCTGTAAAGGTTGAAGGTGAACTTGATTTAAAACCTTAGGTTTGAGGTGAACCATGGGAAACCTCCTTAGTGAAATCCGGTCACTCAAGGGTTGAGTGTGGAAGCTGGGAGTGGAGTAGACAAGTCATCGAACCACTATAAAATGATTGTGTTTGTGATTAATAATGTCTTTCATTTATGTGATTGCCTTGCATGTCTTTATATATGATCACATCCTATGCACACACAGTCATATCTATCACAGTCTCATCTGTATATTGTTTGTCTTTTAAATAGATTGTGATTGGATCCTCTATCAGGGTTGGAAGCCAGTAGAGTTAATTTTGAGTAATCCTAATCTGTACTCTGTATAGGATTAGTGTGATAAGGATTTTTAATAATTCATAAAAACTTTTAAAAAAAAAATCCTATTCACCCCCCTCTAGGATATATTGACATATCTCTACTTCAACTTAAGCGGTCTTCGCCGCTTTTTCAATTGGTATCAGAGCCGGTCTCTCTTTAAGGGCTTCACCGCCTAGAGAGTGATCTTGACTCAAGTAGAAATATGGCCAAAGGAGAGGGCTCATCTGTCACTAGACCTCCAGTATTTGATGGATCAAATTATGCATACTGGAAGGCTAGAATGCACTACTTCCTGAGATCTTTGGATCATGAAGTTTGGGATGCAGTTGAAAAAGGATACGTGGTACCATCCGAACAAATTGTACTTGAAGATGAAACCACAATCACTAAACCCAAACCTAATGAGAAGTGGATGGCGTTCGACAAAGAACAGCGAAATGCTGAAGCAAAAGCAATGAACGCCATGTACTGTGCCGTGTCCCAAGATATTTTCAATCAAATAAGTATGTGTGGGACATCCAAGGAAGCATGGGATTTACTGGAAACAACCCATGAAGGCACAAGCACTGTGAAGAGATCCAAACTACAAATCTTAACTTCACAGTTTGAAAATCTCAGGATGGAAGAGCATGAGACATTTATGGAGTTTTACACCAAATTAAACATTATTTGTAACTCCATGGGTGGTTTGGGAGAGAAGGTTTCGGTATCTAAAATATGTAGAAAAATCTTAAGATCCTTACCAGAACACTTCAATCCCAAGGTAACAACAATTGAGGAGTGTAGGAATATTGATGAAATGAAAGTAGAAGAACTAGTAGGTTCCCTACAAACCTTTGAACTACACTTCACACAACCCCAAAAATCTAAAAACATTGTCCTAAAAACCTCCAAGAAACCAAAACATGAGGACAGTGAGAGTGAAAAGGAAGATGAAGATGAGGAAGTGGCTCTGCTGGCACAAAGATTCAGAAGATTCTTTCAAAGGAATCGCGGCCGTCCCTCTAAAGGTAGAAAGGTGGATGACAAACCTTTAGCAGGAAAATTTGGAAAAAGAAACAGAGAACCACAATGTTATGCCTGTCATGAGTATGGACATCTATCTACCGAATGCCCAAACAGAAAAACCAAGGGCAAGGCGATGGCCGCCACATGGGATGATACGGAGGAGTCAAATTTAGAAAACAATGACTCAGGAAGTGATGGAGATCAGAAACCTTTGAAAATTCTTATGATCTCCACCACTTCAATTATTCCCATGGAATCTGAAAGAAAAGAAGAACAACTAGCCACTGAATCATTTTCATCTGACAACGAGGAAATTGAGGAAGAAGAAGATAAAGAGAAAAATGAATTACAAAACGCTTACAATCAACTTTACATCCATAGCGTTAATATTGTCAAAAGACTTGGAATAATTGAAAACAAAAAGGAAATGCTGCAAATAGATTTGGATAAAGCTTCAATCATTAATACTCATCTAATCACTGATTTGCAGCAATGCCACTCAGACAATGATAGACTTAAAAGAACTAACAACTCATTGAAATCTGAGTCAAAGAAATTAGAGGAACAAGTCAAAAAACTAAATGAGGAAAACCTGATTCTTCAAGATAAAAATTATACACTTCAAAATGATCTAGAAGAATCTAGAAAAATTACCAAAATAAACTATAAATTTTCCCAGAGTGGTGAGAAATTAGAAAAACTATTAGGAATGAGAAAATATGGAGAAGACAAAAAGGGATTAGGTTATGGAAAGGCTAGAACAAAAACTGATGCACAACCATTTAGAAAATCTGTTGCATCCAGTAGTAACACCAAACCTATCCCAGCTCATTGTAAAAATAAGGAGTCAGTTTATGAGCTAAATAAAAGAAGTGTGCAATCATCATCCCTTGAGATAGTTGACAGGATGGAGGAGCAGTTAAGTCATGTGGACAAATCAAATAAGAAGAACAAATCTACCACAAGTAAAACTCGTGTCACAAACTGGGTTATTAAAGAAAAGACAAAGTGCCTTGTTACTCAATCAGATCTTTTATCAGGAAATATGGCTAAATGGTACCTGGACAGTGGTTGCTCAAGACACGTCACAGGTGACAAATCTCTTCTTTCAAACTATAAGGATCTTCACAAAGGGATAGTCACCTATGGAGATGGAACCACTGCTGAAGTAATTGGTCAGGGAATTATAGAAGGAATTAATCTGTTTAAGAATGATAATATTTTTTGCATAAAAGGTTTGACACATAACTTACTGAGCATCTCTCAAATCTGTGATAATGGGCATGTGGTAAATTTCAATAAAGAAAAATGCGAGATTCTAGATCAAATAGGGAAATCAATTATGAAAGGTCTTTGTACAAATAACCACTGCTACATTATTGTAGGAAAAGGAAGGAATGATATTGGGAAACACTGAGAAAGAAGAAATTAGTCTAGGTTATACATCAAAACCTGGATATCGGCTGAAATGATGCAATTTTGCTGATATTCTCTGCTGGGAACTTCAATAAGATACTATTTTGTATATGAACAATCGTTAGACTAAAGAAAAACTCAAAAAGACTCACCTTCTATAGGAGTGTCGAGTGAGCACTTATAAATGTCGATCACATCGACTGCTAAATCGATATCATCGACGGCTCTCCGAGTAGCTGAAACGTTGGGACGATTGGTCTTCTCAGAACTCTTAAAATCAGAAGATCCGAAATCTCACTCTAGAACTGTGTCTCTAGCATAATTCTCAGTCAAAATGTCTAAAGTCAAAGGATCACTTCGTCCACAATATGCATCAATTGAAAGAAAGAAAGGTAAGCAGGATGAAATCGCCTCCTTTTCTTTGTTCAACTTAAAATTTATGGTAGAACGAACGGTTCAGACAAAGAGTATTGAACCATTCAGGATCATCGATCTTCTGAAACAAATCGGATGGGAAAATGTTGTGAATCTTAGGGGAACATTTCAACATAATTTGGTACATCATCTTATGAGCATGATCTTCAATGTTGACAAAAATCCTCCAGTCATCTCAGTTGCGTCAGTCAATCGAGTCAAATACATCACACCCAAGTTGATAAGTAGAATGGTTGACATAAGAATCACTGGAATATCTGTATCCGATCGAAATATGAATGGACTCGGTGTATGGGGAGAAGTTACTCGAGCACTATGTAATGGTACTACAATTCCCCAGAATTCAAAGAATATCCTCCATGTTAAGCATCTTGATCCTACCTACAAGATCTTTCACAGTATTTTGAGCACAAATGTCTATCCTTGTGAAGTCTCGAGCAATTATCTCTCTCCATACATACTCAACATTTTGTATGATATACATCTTGGAATTTCTCTATGTCTCCCAACTCTTCTCCTACATCAATTAATTCGAGTGTCCATAGAAGAGTCCATCATTATAATTCCCTTCCCATGCCTTCTGTCTAAGCTTTCATGAGAATTCGGTCTGCCACCAACTCATGATCTGCCTCACCCATGTCTATGGTTCAATTATAAAGACATTCAGAGTCTGTATCTTCATGACAAATCTTGTGTTGAAAAAATTCAGGAAATCCAGGTGCAAAATAAGTTACAAAGACTTTTGGATGATCAATCCTACATGATGAAGAAACTTGATGACTGTGAAGCCTATCTTTCAGACGTCCGACAAAGATTGGGGTCTCTGCAACATGCTACAGGACAGATTCTGAACGATCTATCTTCTCCATAAAGCTTAACTAGGAAATCCTTCCATTTATCACACATTGACAATTCTTCTGGAATACTTTGGCATAAGGTTCTTTTTGAATGCCCTGTGATCATATTTATGTGTGATAATTTGCTGACTTACAGACTAGGACAAAGTGGCTTCTTGACTGTCCATACCCTATGTAGGTCGCTAATGTCATAAACTCATATGACTTGAATGTGTCTATTTCATAGTTTCATTTTTGAGATGCTTGTTTCCAAATAGTTTATGAATATATTGATTCTGGCAGGGTATCACAATCTATCTTTTCTGCTCTATCTATTGTAAAATGCATGTGTCTCTATAACTATGATACTTTTCTTTATATGCATTCACCCTTGTGGTTCTCCCATATGCTTCAATCTTCAGTCAATATCACGTCTTATACCTTTGTCAATGACTGACAAAAAGGGGGAGAACAATTCAAACACCCTAAGCGAAAATTGTATATCTATGTTGCAGGTGTTAGGGGGAGCAGCCGCAACAAGAAAGGGGGAGTTTTTGAATTAAGGGAGAGAATTTATTTGTTGTGTACATGGGTGTTTAGAATTTGTAAAATTATGTTAATACATGTACACATAATTTATGATATATCTGTCAGATATGTTCCTAGGGTGTTTTGGGGATTTTGTCACGTAATTGATAAAGGGGGAGATTGAAAGTGCATCTATTACATGCCTTGGTTTGTTAATTACGTTGTAAGTTGAGTCAGTCGGACGACAACACCTAATAAGAAGATCAAGTCAAGCGTCTGCCTCATCTGGGTATGTGGAAGCTCGTCAAAAGGTAAATCATAGCCTCACATCCCATGTCCCAAAACACCAGGTGATTAAACCCTTAAAAAGAACTAGAACATCTTAGGGTTTCAGTGTAAGAAAGCTTTTTATCAAAAAGGAAAATCAGTGAAGTTTTTCTTACACTGTCGATTATATCGATTACCCCTTCGATATGATCGACCAGCGCTGTCGATGTCCTTGGTATCTCAATCAATACAATCGAGTGAGGACAGAAAGCGTCCAACAATCAAAACAATCATCTGGACGATTTATCCATATATCGACTTAAGAGTCGATATCATCGATATTCAAATATCGATCATGTCTTAAGTGGATCGATATAATCGACAGACTGCTTTCCGGCGCCCATATTTTTCTAAAGAAAACTAACATATATGCTTCGATATATCGATGACTGTCCGATTCAATCTAAACTCAAATATCGATCATATCGGGAGTTAGTCTATCATATCGATTGTGGGCGCTTGGTTCTTCCGGCATGATTTTCAGGTTGTTTTTTATGATGATCGGGGTGCCAGTCGATAAATTAATATTCATATATCGATTATATCGAGACCTAGTCAATTGGATTGATTTCAAACATAAATAGTCCAGCAAGCTTTTAGTTAGTGTATACGATTTATCGATCCCATCGACAAGGTCTCCGATATGATCGATGTACAAATTCTGATGACATCGACTGCTTCCCCGATCATATCTGTAGAACCTGAAAATCTTCAAGGCTTCTCTCTTATTTTTCACCTGTCGATAGATCGAACCATCACTCGATAGAATCGAAGTTCGAAATCCGATAACATCGATGTATGTCTCGATCCCATCGACCAGTTGGTGAAAAGTTTTCAAAAGTGAAATGACAATTGAGTTCTTATCATCGAGAGGTCTGCCGATACAATCGGGAGTATACGCTCAATCATATCGACGACTACTCGATGATATCAAACTTTGTCATAAATATGACCGTTTATATCCGTTGGAACCTTTTGCCTATAAATAGAGAAAGTTATCTTCCTTGCTGGCAGAGAAAGAATAGAGTACTTTTGAGAGTTCTAACCTTCCTATCATTTAACTTAAGCCCTTTCTCTCAGGAAGTTCATCCTCCAATCCACCCTCATCATTGATATTTCATAGAGTGGATTGGGGAATGAACTTTCGCATTCAAGGATCCTTCAGCTACTACTGTAATGACATATCATTAAGCTGGGATGTCTTGAATGCATAGATGATGGGAACCTCTATATCTTCCTTATAGGAAAACCTTTAGAGAGTGGTAGTCCATCATAACCTTGACCCAACCTAAGCCTTGTACAGATACATCTTTGTGTTGCGGATTAAGGGAGTTGAAGACTCGTCATCAATAAGTAGAATGTCTTCATCACTGCCCTGAAAGGGACTCATCAACTTATCTGTAAGTACTAAGAGTCCAGAGGACACGTACGATCATTCCTTTTTAGAATTGAGTTTTAAGTGTTGCTCACCATTTGAAGTCCTCAAAGGAGGCCTTCGACGGGAGTGTACGTGCAGGGTGCGTTGTGTGGACCCTTGCTTTGTGGAGAGCATAAACATCTGGTTAGGATTACGCCAGTAAAACTCTAAGGTTTGAGGTGAACCGAGTAGAAACCTCAGGGTGCGTTGTGTGGACCCTTGTCCTGTGTGGGCATAAACATCTGGTTAGGAGTACGCTAGTAAAACTCCAGGATTTGAGGTGAACCGAGTAGAAACCTCTGAAAGGTTGAAGGTGAACCTGATTTAAAACCTTAGGTTTGAGGTGAACCATGGAAAACCTCCTTAGTGAAATCCGGTCACTCAAGGGTTGAGTGTGGAATCTGGGAGTGGAGTAGACAAGTCGTCGAACCACTATAAAATGATTGTGTTTGTGATTGATAATGTCTTTCATTTATGTGATTGCCTTGCATGTCTTTATATATGATCACATCCTATGCACACACAGTCATATCCATCATAGTCTCATCTGTATATTGTTTGTTTTTTAAATAGATTGTGATTGGATCCTCTATCAAGCTTGGAAGCCAGTAGAGTTAATTTTGAGGAATCCTAATCTGTACTCTGTAATAGGATTAGTGTGATAAGGATTTTTAATAATTCATAAAAACTTTAAAAAAAAATAACAATCCTATTCACCCCCCTCTAGGATATATTGACATATCTCTACTTCAACTTAAGCGGTCTTCGCCGCTTTTTCAGTTGTGTGCATTTCATTTTCTAGCACTTGATCATGATCATGTGGCCCACCTAGGGGTGGTGTGCATGAATTTCTAGGTGGTCCCATCTTTTGGCATAAGTTACAACACACACACACAGTACACACACACACTACCCAAATCACATATTCTACACTACCCATCACTCATACACTACCCACAACCCTAACCTATAGCCTCCCTTAGGTCCTCTTTTGCTAGCCTATCATCATCTCTCTAACCAAAGCCCCATTTCTCAAGAGAAAAGGCTGAGATTTCTCTTCCCTAAACAAGCTACAATCATTTCTTTCCTACAAACACCTCTCTCTCTCTCTCTCTCTCTCTCTCTCTCTCTCTCTCTCTCTCTCTCTCTCTCTCTGTCTCTCTCCCTCTCATTTTCCCTCTTTTCTTTTTCTTCTTTCTTGCTAGAAGAAGGTGGGACGTCCCCATCTTTCCCTTTCCATTTTTTAGCCTCTTCTCTCCCTAATCTTTCTAAATTCATCCATCACAAGTTCATCTCACTCATCCATCCATCTCCCTTAGAGTGCTAGAAGCAAGAAGATCCAGGTTTTTGTAAGGATCAAGGTGGGTTCTCTCCATATCATGTAAATCTCTTCTTCTTAATGTAGATCCTTCCCTCTTTCTCATTTGGGATGTGTAGGACCCACCAACTAATGGTGGAGATCATACACAACCTTTTAGATGTGGCCATTGGGCTCATCTTGTGCATGCATGTCCATGCATGGGGATTCCCTTGATGGATTCCTTTCATGGTGATTTCTTCTCATTCCTTAGGCATGATGGGTCATCTAGACCCTTGAATCATAGTTGAGATGGAATCCCAACCATTCATCTTAGATCTGGGACATGCATGATGAAATCTATGTTGTACATTGTATATGTATAGTATATGTGGTTGTGATTGTATTGGGGAAGGGTTAATAGTCACGGAGCCTTCCCCCGATGGCCAGATATCCTTCCTTTCCTCTCCCTTCTCTTGTATTTCTGATGATGTATGTGTGGTTCACTTAGTGGGCCTGGATTGTCCAGGAAAGCCCACCAAGGGTGGGACGCCCATACCCAACCTACACTATGGTTAGGGTGTCCCATTTGCCACCCTAAATGTTGCATGCAAGAGTGGAAAATTTTGGATTCGATCTAAATAATTGTGGGGCCCACTAGGGTGGGTCATGGCACCAAACTTATGGGCTAATCCTTTCCTTAAATAGCTTCTACATTTATTTCAATTCAAGAATGTATTGCTGTCTAGATTTTTAGGACAGATTTCAGTTGGTTTTGGGCCTGAAATTGGGACTGATTAGGGGCCTTTTCATAACCATCAAATATACTTTTCTGAAATATAGGGATCTCACCTTGATGTCCCTCAAATTTTAGCCCCATCTGACCCTTATTGAGGTCCCAAAGGTGTAGCCCAAGTGAGGTGGTTAGTTTGTAATTTCTGCACTGTTCTAGCAACATATCAGTGTGGAATTCCTTAAATATAAAATAATTTTTCCACTGGTGTGCCACATCCATGGACCCCACTTTGTATTAATTGTAGTTGTATATCTTTTATAAGTTCTTAAAATCCTTGGAGCATGTTTTGTTGGATGAGCTCTAGATTTCGTATGGAATTCTAAAGTGAATTCTCTTGGATCGTTTCTTGTTGGATCTCAAAGGTATAGGACCCAATAGAATTGTCACTATGATTCATTGCTGATTCAACTTCCCAATCTTGATGGTTCCATTGATCATAGGTAGGGAACTGCGAATGACGAATTGGATTGGGTTGAGGCTGGGGTGAACTTGCCTCCACTATCTTATCAATGCGCAAATTAAGTGCTTCTAATGTTTTTCTAATTTCTCCAAGATAGCCCATGTAACTTTGATGTGAATCCTCTTAGATCGTTTTTGGTTGGATCTCAAAGATAGAGGATCTAAGAGAATAATCATTATAATATGTTGTTAGTTCATCTTTTTAATTTTGATGTTTCCACTGATCATAGTCATACGGATCATAGGTGGGAGAATCTGATGGTTGTTGATACATATTATCACCCATAATATAGTCTCTCATTGTTTTCTTCATGTCTGATGGTTGATAATACTTTTCACTCCCATAATTTTGACAACCCCAATATTCACATACTATTTCCTTAATCCATGGAGTGTAATTATTCTCCCGCATATGATAACGTAAGGACTTTTTAACCAATGGAGCATTATATTCCAATTGGATCTCAATGATGGTTTCAGAAAAATTTTGAGACATAGGTTGATTTCTATCATAATCATCATACATCCCTTCCTAATATCTCTTAGCTATCTCAGCATACAGACATTCTCACTCTTGCATGGTGAAACCCTAACTCTATATCTATGCCTAAAAAGAAAAATCCTACAGCAATATGGAAAGTAAGTAGAGGGAAGAAGTTAGAAAAACGTTACTAGATTGGAGAGTTCTATGTTAGGAACTTACAAAACAAAAAACAAAACAAGTCAGTTTCTAAAAATAGAAATTTTAAAATTAGAAAGTTCCTAAAAATAAAAAGTAGACTAAGTTCTACAAAGAAAATTTTCTAAAAACAGAAAATAGAAAGTTTCTAAAAATATATTAGGAAAGTTCTAATTGTAAAATTAAAAAGTATGTTAGTTTCTAAAAATAAAAAATAAAACCTAATCCTAAAAATAAAAAAAAAAAACCCTAATCATACCCTAATTCCAAAACTAGCTAATCTTAGAAAAATGCAACCGTTAGTCCCTGACAACGGCGCTAACAACTTGTTCACCACCCCAAGTATCGGGTCGCGATGTAGTAATAATCTCGGTGAGACCGAGGTCGAATCCACAAGGACTGAAGCTTGTACGTAATCTAAAGTAACTAGAACTAGAACTAGAAGAAGATGCAATCTAAATCTGAAGAAGTTAAGAGAATAATTGTGAACTTTTAACTAAAACTTATAAAATTCAAAGGTGGGAAACTAGGGTTTCTAAGGATCCACTTGGATAGATCAAGGAGATCTATGCTTGATTCACGAACACAACTAGAACCAGAGTCCTATCTTCATCCAGTTGGAAGATATTTCATTAAAAATTAATTCTAAACTTCCTTTGATATAGTCCTCAATAGATGAGAGGTATGAGAACTAACATTGATTCTATCACAAAACCATGTCCATGAGACAAAGCAAACAACAAAATTTACTAATCCACAAACACTCTAAGATAATTATGAAGATTAGAAGGATTCCATCATCCAACCATGAACAAGGGGAGATGGTGAACAACAGGGTTCCTAATTTCATAATCATAATAATGCAAAGAACATGCTCAAAACTATTACAGATCCGTTGTAATTTAAGTCACAACAAACTATTAAAAACTAAAAGAATTCCTTATAATCAAACTAGAATCAAAGATAGTTCAACTAAAATATGAATCAAAACATAGAAAACAACCCATCATGCTACAAGCTTCACCTCTTAGCCCTAGCTAAGAGGTTTAGCTCATCATAGATATGATGAAACTAAGATCTTAGAAAGCATTAAAGGAATAAAGAAGAACCAAAGAAGGAAGAAGGATGGAGACTCGATGCCATCGGCTGCTCCACCTCTCTCTTTCTCTCTCTCTCTCTCTCACACACACTCTCTCTCTCTCCCCCCATGTCCAAGCTCCACGTCTAAGGATCTGATGATGCTCTTCATGTCTCCACGCTCTCCTTTTATAACATAAGGAGTCGTTTGTGCATGAAAGAGGTGGTGGCTAGAGTTTTACGCAACAACCTTTCGCAGTGAAAGAAAATGCTTCCAAAGCACAACCCACTTGCATTTGGAGGAGTTTTTGGGACGGTTGGTGGTCCCAAACTTGGTTCCATCTCCTTGGATGGGGTCAGGACAGTATTTTGCAGCCTATGGATGGTCCAGATTAGCCATCTGATCATGATCTAGGCTACACAACTTCTCAAAAGTTCTAGTTTTCCCAGACGTGTGTTACGCATACAAGGGACTTGTGCTGAGATCCTCGGTGGGCCCCACAGTGATATTTTCATAGAAATTCACCCCATCCATTGGATTCCTGGTGAGATTTTAATCAGAAATGGGTGGTTTTGATCGAGTTTTGGTGTCGCCCACTGTATCAAATCATGTTGTCGTTCATCATGCGTTTAACGATGATCCTTGTGTGTGCACGTGCATCAGAGGAAAAGATCACCATGGATATGGTCAGCACCCCCTGGACACAATGAACGGCTCTGATCAACGAACCAGTCCATGGTGGTGGGCCACGACGTGCCATAGCGTCTTAGCGTGTGGACGCTGCGTAAACGAGGGGGAGAGGATCGGGTCAGTGGTCCTTTGATTGGATCCCTAGTCCAGTGCGCTGCATACTCACGTGTGCAGTGTGTGCACGTGACCTAATGTGGGGTCCACAATGATGTTCATGAGAAATTTGCTCCATACATCCATCTTCTCATCTAATTTAAGGAGTGGAGCCTAAATTTGAGGCATATCCAGATATCACGTGGGCCCCAAATCAGCGATTTATGGCTAATCTTGTCCTTTAGGCCACTTCCACAAAGAGCCAATGGCTGAAATTTTACGTGTACGGTTACTTTATCAGGCTGGATATAAAGTTTCATGCCAAATAGATGGTGGGAACCCTGTGATCATGCATTCAGGACGATTCTCAAGCTTCTTCATCTTCAATTACTTAATTTTCTCAGATCTTTGGCGTGTGAATTCTTCAATCTCGGACTCGTAAGATCTGTCCCTTGCCTTGGTGATTCTTGAGTATCAAATCGATGCTTTTAGTACCTTTTTCAATCCAAGCTTCTAAATTCACCTTGCAACACAAACATCATTAAAATAAAGCGTTAAGCATTATCATGTTCATAAAACCAAGTAATAATTAGGGTCTAATATGTAATATTTGACCCTCAACAATTACCATTAATGATATAATTAGCTAATATAGTTATAATAACCATTATGATGGTAATGATTAGTGCGATCCATTGTCAATGATGATATAAAAAAAATTGGTAAATAGAATATTATGTCTAATAGTCGTGGTTTTGTTTATGATAACTGATACTAGTATATATAACATGTTAATAGCTATTCATGCTTAATAATCATGATTATTATGGTAATACCAATGATAATACTAAACCAAACAATCTAATGAGGGAGGAAAAGTTATCTTATGTTAGTCGATTTAGTTTAATCTAATTTGAAGTTGAGCCTCACTTCTTGACTCAGTCCTCTTCTCTCTTCCTTTCTTTCTTTTTTTTTCTCCTTCTTCTTTCCTTCCTCCTCTACTTCTCCCTTTTTTTCCATCATGCTAGAATGTCTAGCAGTGAGTCTGAACAGACCAAACCTAACACGACTCAATTGGACTCGGTTTCAACCGAGTCAACTCAGCAGCCACTATAACCCAACTCTGTCTTATTTTTCTTTTGTTCATTTTCCCCATCTTTTCTCTTTCCTTTCTCTTGCTTTCTTCCTCATGCTTTCTACTTTTATGCTGGAATTCCAACAGTGAACGTCCTAACCTAACCCAGGTGAGTCGAGTCAACTCGCCAGCTACACAGCCCACTCACCGTACTCCTCTCTCTCTCTCTACCTGATTCTTATCCTCCATCTTCTCTTCTTTCTCCTTCCTTTTCTACTACCTTCGGAGCCACCGACATGCTTAGACTTTGACCAACCCTAGCCATAAAGCTCATGCAAGCAGCGGCCTGACTCACTCCACCCGACTCGAGTCAGTAACCAGAAGAGAGTCACGGTACAGCCGCACCATCCCTGCTCCCTCTGTCTCCTCTCTTTTTCTTATCCTATTTCTATCTACTTGTTTCCTTCTTCCTAAGCCCTTTTCTGATGGCCCAACAAGAACCAGACTCGGCTTGGACTCAAAATGAGTCAGTGCAGCTCGATGGAGAAGATGGTTTGGCCGTCAATGGAGAATTGAAATCCAACGACCCTTGCTCTAATCTGTTTCGCTTGGAGGTAAAAGAGAAGTCTAGGTAGGCTAGTAGGTGGAGTATTTCGAAGCTCTGGAGGTGTTTGGCGAGTGATTTCAGAGATAGAAGGTGGCTTCCGTTAATGCCAGATTAGAAACGGAGCTTAGTTCCTTTGATCTAGAGCTGTTAAATGATCCGGATGGGTTCAGAGGAGCTTGTTGGATGTAGGTTTTGAAGGTTTAGGGAGGTTTGGGTGATGAGTTCGTTGGGAGGAGGAGACGACTCTTTTCTAAGGTTATTGTAGGAGCGGTCAGTAGGATCGATTTATGCTCGATCCCAACCTGTCTTATAATGCTTCCCTAATGTTCCTAAACCGTTGGATCAACAACAAGTGTTCTGAATTTTCTCTGGCCAAAACCGCCTCCAAATATGGTGGGCAAGAACCAAAACCAGCCATGGTTTTGTTTGCAAACCCTAAACCTTATGAAGGGTTAGTGAATGGCTAGGATAACACCTAACGAACAGCTGAGATTAAGAGAAGGGAGCTCACGCAGGTCTCTTGCAAGGCGACAGGAGTGGTTTCTATTTTTTTTAAAATGCATCACATGTAGTCCGATTGTGCCACAATTCGTGTGCATTTACATGTGTTCTATTGAGCAAGAAAGGACATGTCTTGATCAGAAGCCCCGTCTGAGTAAAATGGACAGTCCAAATCATGTGTCTAGGTCATGATGGTGGCCCACTGATAAAAGCAAACAGCATTAGTACATTTGAAATGGACACTAGCAGGACAGCAGGAGGATACTCTACTTATTTGGGAAACTATCAGGTCAACCTGATTTGACCAACCCCTTGGTTCAGTGCACAGCGAGAGCCCTACACTGTGCACATGTGTAACTACATGTGGGGTCCACAAGTGGGTTTGATGAAATACGCACCATCCATTCCCTTTGGAGGCCCCAATCAGGTCCTTTATCCAAAGGTCAAGTAGATCCAAGACTTAGGTGGGCCCCACAACCCATTTTGTGTGGTAAAATGGCATTTTCTAATGACCTAGTGGCTAGATTTTATCTGATCTTGATCCATTCCTATTAAGCAAGATATTAAGGTCCAAAGGCTATTCTCATGGTGGTTAGTTGTGGGATTTCAAGCCCTTATAACGAGGTATTCAAGTCTTAGCTTGTGTGTCACTCGCAGATTGGTTTTTAAGTTGGTGAACAATGGATTTGGTGATTTGAGCCCCGCTAATGATGTTTTCCAAGATCCATACTATGCAAGAGGTTATATGGGTTCCTTGTGGTTTTGAGGTGTGATCCTGAGGTTAAATATGAAATCAGACGATATGATTTGTGTTTTCAAGGGTGGAACATCTAATAGGATGTTGTAAACTGATGAACAATGGATTTTGTGATTTTGACCAATAAATTTATTTTTATATGATTTAATTGTACTCAATAGGCGTATCTTAAAATATCATCATGATCAAGATTCTAACAATAAGATTATTTATTTATTTATTTAAGTACAAGGTAAATTTAATCATGTTATGACAGTTAAATGGACATTTTGATCTCAAATCTTATGATTAGGTTGTGAGTTGTCATAGTCCAAAATCGGATGGTAGAAGGGTCATTAGGATCTTGGGCAGATTGAACTAAATTCTTAAAGGTCTGGTTGTCATATTCAAAGTCAAATGGTTAAGATGGATAGATTGAGGGCGACTATTCAAGTAAGCTAGGTTAGCATTCATACTAAGTTAGATTATACGGTAACACCCAAGTTCTGAAAAGTACAGGGTGTTACATGTCTTGCCTTACATAGGTAGATTGAAAATCAACAGGCATAAAATTGGTGTGAAGACTCTATTCGTCAATACTACTCAAGGGTTGATAACTCAGATGGTGGCCTTAACTGGATGGTTTCAAAATACCAGAGTCATATCGTGCAACTCATCCATCGCCCAAATCATATCATTATTCAATTCAGGGGAGTGGTCTAAACATATCTCATAAAATTTGGAAGGGTTAGTTGAAAGTGGTTCATCCTCCACATCTAAATTGGACATGTCAGATGGGTTGAGTAGACCATTATAGTCAACAACTTCATGAACCCATTGATCATTGATATGGGCCAAACTTGATATTGAATCCAGGGGGATTCGAGTTATACATTTATGATTGTCATCCCAATACTCATCATCTTCCAATTCAGTGTAATACACACATGGAATGAGATTTCTTTCCTCACACTTTATTCCTAGATTGGGTTGAGGTTTGAATAAACTAACCTCTTCATCATCATTGAAACCAAGTGTGTCATGTGAGTGAAGTGTGTTAGTATCATTATATTTAAAAGACACCCACGTCTCTTGATCATTCCTTTGGACCGTCATCGAGATTAACTCTTTAAAAAATTGAACCATATGCTCGTTAACACAATCCAACTTTTCATTCTCAATTTTAGTACTCTTCACAAGCAAGTTAGGATCACTTTCCTCGCATTATATTTCCAAATTGAGTTGAAGCTAGTATGAACTAGCCTCTTCCTCATTAATATGTGACTGACGTTCTTGAATGGCAGGTTCAATTGCCTCTAGTGATTTCATAACACCTGGAATTGCTTGTGCGACATATTCGTTAACTTGTTCTTGAGCATCTATGTGTTTCTGAATTGATTCTTCTTGGATTATTTCTAGTTGAATCTCATAAGTGGGGAATCCAAGGGAGTAGTCATTAAAATCAATTGGTTGTTCATCTCTCTAATATTGATGCTTCCACTGATCATTAATGGAGAGTTGGGAATGAAGAATTGGATTTGGTTGAGGCTGGGGTGAACTAGCCTCCATTAGCTTATCGAGGCATAATTCAAGCACTTCTATTGTTCTTTTAATACTAGCAAAATTGTTTGTGTAACCCTAAACTGAATCCTCTTGGATCGTTTCTGGTTGGATTTCAAAGGTAGAAGGCCCAAGAGAATTGTCTCTATAATATATTGTTGGTTCAACTTTCCAATATTGATGTTTCCACTGATTATAATCATACAGGTCATAGGTGGGAGAATATGATGGTTGTTAATACATATTATCACCCATAATATAATCTCTCATTGGTTTTTTTCTTGTCTCATAAGTGATTATAATTTTCACTCCCATAGTTATGATAGCCCCAACACTCACGTATTTTTTTCTTAATCCATGGGGTGTAAGCATTCTCTTGCATATGATTGCGTAAGGATTTCTTAACCGATGGAGCATTGTATTCTGTTTGGTTCTTGATGATGTTTCCAGAAAGATTTTAAGATGTAGGTTATTTTTTTAACATAATCATCTGTCAACCCTTCACAATTTCTCGCATTCTCTAAAACTAGCTCAACATATGATGTTCTCACTCTTGCATATACATGGTGAAACCCTAATCCTAAAAGAGAATAAAATAAAAATCCTACATCAATATGTAAAGTAAGTAGAGGAGAAGTTAGAAAGAAGTTACCAGATTGGAGAAGGTCTATGTTAGGGTCCTGCAAAAGAAAAAGGAAAGTGAATTAGTGTTTATATATATATATATATATATATATATATATATATATATATATATATATATATATATATATATATATATATATATATATAAAAGAAAAAGGAAAGTATATATAAAAGAAGGAAATTTTCTAAAAATAGAAAATAGAAAGTTTTTATCCTAAAATTAGAAAGTAGTTTCTAAAAACAGAAAAGGAAAGTTTCTAAACCTAGAATTAGAAAGCAAAGTTATTTCTAAAATAACTTTAAAAAAAAACCTAACCTAAAAATAAAAAGTAGAAAAATCATAATCTTAACCTAATTCCAAAACTATATCTCAGAAAAATACAACCATTAGTCCCTGACAACGATGCTAAAAACTTGTTCACAACCCCAAGTGTAGGGTTGCAATGTAGTAATAATCTCGATGAGACCGTGGTCGAATCTACAAGGACTAATCTTGTGTGTATTCTGAATGTAACTAGAAGTAAAACTAGAAGAAGTTATAAACCTAAATCTGAAATATTTGAGAGAGTGATTTTGAATAAGGTAATTAAAACTTATAAATTTAAAAGTGATAACTAGGGTGTCGAGGATCCACTTGTAGCAATTGGGAAGCTACCTTGCATGATTCAAGGACACAACTGGAATCAGAGTCCTATCCTATTCAGTTGGTAAGAAGAAATTTATTAGATCTCTAAACTTCTCATGGATCTAATCATCAATGGATGAGAGTTGTGGGGATTCGAAAGTGATTCCATCACCTAACCATGCCTAAAAGACAAGGCAAACAACATGATTTACCAATCCCACAACCAATCATAAGAGAATTGTGAAGGTCAGGAGGGATTCCATCATCCTACCATACCCAAGAGACGATGGTGAACAACGTGACTTACTAATTTCACAATCTCAAATCATAAAAAGAAGATATTTCAAGCTATCGTAGATACATCGTAATTTATCTCAATAAACCATTAAAAATTAAAAATATTCCTTATAACCAAACTAGATTCCAAGCAAGTTCAACAAAACATGAATCAAAATAAAGCAAATATCTTAATCATGCTACAAGCTTCACCTCTTAGCCCTAGCTAAGAGGTTTATCCAACCATAAACATGATTAAACTAAGAACTCTTAACAAAATAAAAAGATCAACTAAGGAAGAAAAAGAAAAACTCCCGAACGGCAGCTCCACCCTTTTGCTCCATTCCTCAAACCCTAAAAGATGCCTAGGAACATCTTAGGAACTCCTATTTATAATTGTGCAACACTCACTTAAAAGTCAACCTTGAATTTTTACAAACTGACCTTGGAACCACCTTAATTTTCCACAATTCGTGTGTTGTCTACATAACCTTAGACTGGTCGAGGACGACGAGAATGAAAGGATTTTGATTGCTGGAGTTTGAGTTGAGAATTCTTTAACTAGTCGAGCCGGGGCCTTAGACTGGTCAAAGGACGGCTTAGATAGTCAAAGAAGGTAGATTTTTAGGGTTCCTTTTCTTCACTTCAAGTCTTTAATTCTCTTCATTCCTCACTTAGTTTTCATACATGTTTGGCATGTGAATTTTTCATTTTTAGTCTCATAAGATCCATCCTTTCTTTGGTGATTCTTGAGCGTTAAATCCATGCTTTTAGCATCCTTTTCAATCCAAGCTCTTAAATTCATCTTGCAACATAAACATGATTAAAATAGAACATTAAGCATTATCATGTTCATAAAATGAAGTAATAAATGAGGTCCAATATGTAATATTTGACCCTTAACATGAACCTAATTTAAAATCTCTAATAGTAAAATCTGATATACTCATGGGTTAAGTGTGTCTGTCAAGAGTGAAGTAGAAAAACCAAACCACTAGACATTTTTATGTTTGGAATTATCTTTTGAGCACTTTTCTAATTATGCTTATATGATTAATTAATGAATTATATGTATGCATGATTAGATGAATGTTAGGATTTGATAGTTAGCACACCCCACACACACATGTACACTTTCATGTTTATAGACTAGTTGTTTAGCATGTTGTATCTATTGTATTCTATGTGATTAGACCCATTAATGGCTTGGAAGCCTTAATGTAAAATTACTTAGCTTAAATGACATATTATGTTAGTGCATTGATTTTTACACCTTATTTGTCAATCATGTGAGTCGTTGTGTCAAGTAGTCGATTGAACCTTTAGAAAGTGAAAAACGAAGACACAAGTAGAGTTAAGCATCAAGGAAGAAACTACAGGTAAAACATGTGCCTTAGTGATCCTAAACCTTCACCCAAAACAACCCAATAACCTTTAGATGATCTCAACCTAATAAGAATATTAATTTGATTATCTCTTAGCCTGAGGAGACCAAGAAAAAGATGATAAACAAGGCTATAAGAGGTGTGTATCTGCTATGTAGAAGATAGCCCAAAATGGCATATACCAGACCATGTTCGATGACATCAAGTTGCCATTGAACGGTCTTCAATGGCATCAAAGTCTTGGCTGATGGCATCGATTAAGAGTTAGGAATGTCTAGCAACCAAACTAAATTTTTGCTACAAATCTTGATGGCATTGAGGACCCTTCGATGGCATCGATTTGATATCTGAAATTTTCCAGCAAGGTTTTTTAAATTTTCCCTTGATTTGCTCAATGGCTTCGATGACATCAAAACATGAAGTTTGATGACATCGAAGGTTGAGTCGATGCAATCGAAATGGGTCCAAATCTGTCCAGCAAGAAAACATCATTTTTATTTGGTGCATAACATCTTGGCTAAGCATTTAGAACATTAAGGGAGATGAGAAATACATTGTCATCGAAGATTTTAAGGAGAATGAACCATTGATCAACTCAAAACTAGTGTTTCGCTATCGCGAGAAATGTAACGATTCCAAACAGAATGTATTTGATGTGGAGGCTCGCACTAGAGCCATAGAGGCCACCATGAAAGGTAAATGCTTTCTTATCAGGATAGCTTTCCCTTTCTGCTTTTGGACTCTCGGTGAGGCTATGATAGGCGTACGTTTTGTTACTACCGATAAAGTATAAAAATCTTGCAGAGTGAAAAACTTTGTTTCAGTCTTTCCTACATATAGCAAACGCAGAGTTAGGGAAAGATTGCATCTTGAAATATTATGTGTGATCGACCCTCTCACTTCTTTCAACGGAACTGGGCTTTTCACAATAGGAGATCGGGCTTTCCTTCTCTTAAATGTCACTATTATCTATTCCTCATCATCTTTCTATACTATGGGCAAAGTAGAAATCACCCCTACCATTGTTCATGACTGCTTGTTTAGAATTACAACCGATTCAACTTTCTTCGGTGCCTCTTTAGATGATATTTTAGCCTCACCCATGTAGTCTATAGTGAAGTCATTGGGCGTTAGGTAAATAATCACATTATCCAGAAGAGAAACCATTACAATTGTATGAGGATAAAGGTCTGAAAATTAAAATGAATCAGCATTAATTATCCTGATTAATTCAAATTGTATTTTATTTTAGAGATGGAGGAATGTTCCTGTCGAGAGTTGCCATTTTGGTGTCTTCGCAAGGTCTTTTAGCGACGAGCATCTTTCAATTCCTTTAATGTTATCATCAGGCATAGACATCGCAACGAGAGACTTTGGATTTGATCCTCAGTGGAGTCGCCATTTTCTTTCGATCAGGAACATGTTTTAGGGATTGGCATATCTATGTTCCAAGAATAATAAAACATAAAAAAATAAATAATTCTCATCATCAATAATTTTATTAATCTGAGTTTTTATTACACTCCTGAAATTTTCCTTAATTCTAAAACAAAGTACAACTAACTGTCAACTTCAAATGATGATTAAAAACAACAATTCCAGCAGTATTTTGACAACTATAAAGTGTCCGTCGAAATAAAGAATAGTTGTGTGAGTTTGAAACACTTGCTTCATACTGATATATGAGCCAAAAGACTTGAATTGAGAATCTATAGCCTTGGTTATGTGGACAATAACAATTTTGCTAAACCATTTACATAGGACCACTATTGCATGGTCCCGCAACGTAGCCCTATTGCATCATCTCGTAACAAGCTCAATTCTGGATACATCTACTTCCTCATTCTTCTTCCACTCACAGAATTTTTGATATCTAAATTCTATGATTCTTTTATTCCAAGAGCTCTCAAATGTTCTAAGTTAGTATGTAAATGAGAGGGGTGAAGAGATATTTATAGGCATTCGCACGTGTGAAGCCCCCTTTCCACGTAATTTATCTTTGTTGCACGACCGCATTTATATTCCTGACTCTAGCCTATTGGTTGCACTGACCATCTTGCACAGTCACGCAACTTATTTTATACCTCAATAGTACTCATTTGTAATTCTCTATCTAACGCTTAGTTAGTAGATCAATTAGATTATCTCTTACCATCTTGGATTAATTTCTTAACTAGGTTATGCACCAGATATAAATGTATGGATTTCCCAATGTAATTTCTATTGTTAACCAGAGCTATAGTAGCTTGGCTATCACAATGGAACACAAGTGTCGTCGCAAGTTTACCCCACATCTATAAATCTGTAAGAATATTTTTTAACCATTCTGCTTCTTCACTCATAATTGTAAGAGCAACAAACTCATACTCCATTATGAATTGATAGATAAACTCGAACTCCATTATGAATTGAAAGATATAAGTTTGCTTCTTAGACTTTCAGGAAATTGTGACTCCTCTAAGAGTGAACACATAACCACTTGTGTACTTGGATTCAATTGAATCAGATATCTAATTCATATAACTATACCTTTTTAGCATAGTTGGATATCTGGTGTATCCGAGTCATAGTTACAAGACTTTTTCAAAAATCGTAATACTCTATTTATGGCATTCCAATGATCTTCACTGAGATTACTAGTGTATCTACTTAGTTTACCAATTGTATATGCAATTTTAAGTTTAACGCAGTTCATTAAATATATTAAATGTTCAATAACATTACAGTACTCAAGTTGTGACACACTATCACCATCATTTGTACACAATTTCATATGAGGATAAAAGGGAGTGTTTGCCAGTGTACAGTTAAAAAGATTATATTTTCTTAGGATTTTCTTGACATAAGGTGATTGAGATAAAGTGATTTTATTACAATTTTTCATCATTTTTATTCCTAGAATTACATTAACTCCTCTCAAGTCATTTAGTTGAATTAGGAACTTAAGAAGGATTTGATCTCGTTCACAACATCAATGTTAATACAAACATATGTTAACGCATACATTCTCAAAGAATTTATTATACACATATTTATATGATTCATTGATTTGAAAATCATTTGACAATAACACTTTATCAAATTTCTCATTCAATTGTATTGAAACTTGCTTAAGGCTATAAAGAGATTTAACTAATTTGCATATTTTATTTCCATGAACATTTATCGCAAACACTTCAAGTTGGTCCATGTAAATCACTTTCTCTAATTCTCTATTTAAAAAGATAGTTTTCATATTCATTTGGTAGATCACAAGATTGTGGATGGAAGTAATAACAATCAATACACATACAGTGGTGATTTTTCTAACTGATAAATAAGTATTAAAAGAAATCAGTGCCTTCCCTTTGCTTATAGCCTTTAGTGACATGCATATCCTTGAATTTTTCAATAGGCACATCAAATCTAAGCTTAGTCCTAAACACTCATTTTCCAACTATAAGTTTGTTAAGTATGATTGTATAAGATAAAGTTCATTATATCATATTATGCCTTCTTTATAAAAGGTCACATTTAGAGAGCTCTTTGCCTTACTCCTTACAAATAGAAGTTAGCTCCAAAGCTAGTCTTTATTCTGGCCCTCTTACTCCTTATAGGTTCCATGGGGTCATCTATTATGTCATTCTTTATATTAATCTTTATAACTAGGTTTGTTGCTACTATGGAAGAGGTAGCTTTAAATGTAACTGAAAATATATTTCCAAAGAAGTCTGCATCTATGGATTTAATAATAAAGTTAACATTAATATGATTTTGAGGCTTTAATTAACTCCAATATTCTATATACTTTAGTATTTTTTGTATAATCAATGAATGCACAGTCAATGGCTTTATTCCCTCATATTATTTTCTTGGGTAAAGATAGTTCTACCTTGTCTAAACATCCCCACACTTTGAGTTACCCCTAGATTTGGAGCTTTGTTCTTCCATAGCTCATAAGGAGTTATATATGAGTGCTTGTGAGGTACACGATTGAAAATATGCCATTAGTAAGAATGGTTTCTCTCTATACGCTAAAGGGTGAACCAGAACTAAATAGCATAGTATTCACAATATTCATTAAAGTTCTATTTTTCCTTTCAACTATACTATTATGATGTTGTGAATATGCAATAATTATCTAATGTGCAATCCATTTTGTTTTATCTCATGTATAATCTATATACTTCCCTTTCTAATTGATTCTCAAATTCCTTCACATGTGTCAGAAATTTTTCTTTTACTTAATCTTACTCCTAATAAGATATATATTTTTATATCTGGACTAATCAACTATGAAGGTTATAATTGTAAGTGCTATAGTTGATAGCCCCTTTATATTGTCAATTTTGTGGTGCCAAAGACACTGTTTGTATGTTTTGAAGTTTGCAAATGTGAAGAACAAAGCTCTACTCAAGATATGCCAAGTCACAACAAAAGTCTCACAAGATCAGCTTTGATAGACAAGCACTGTTCACAAATCAAGACTCAAGAATGTGAGAATGTTTGACTTAATTCAAGATCTCGAGAAGCTTTCAAGTTCGACATCGAGATCTCAAGAAACTTTCAAGTTTAAGCTACACTAAGATTTAAAGCTTCATTATTGTCAAAGGTCACTCATCTTTAAATTTCAATGTCCTTACTTCACTATTGAGGTATGTTTGACCTTGGGTTGACCTTTAGAGTAGGTCATTTTGGATACATAATTCATATGTTTTATATAAGTAAGTTTGGTCTGTTCTAAGACTAGTCCTGAACTTTATTCGACTAGTCTTAGCACTGCCTCAACCAATCCAAACTATTTCTAGACCAGTCGTAAGTTTGTTGCAAAAATTTAAATTTTTTTGTTAAGCTTCGACCAATCCTGGGAACTGTTAGACTAGTCATATGAATAGGGTCGACTACTCCTTCGACCAGTCATGAACCTACGACTCGAACTACAGCGTTGAAATTCAACTAGCTTCGACTAGTAGTGAGAAACCTTCGACCAGTAGTAGACAACCTACAACCAGTCGTGAAACCGCCTTATCTTATCGCGCTCGAAATTTCAAATATCTGTTGGTTCTACTACTAGTCGTAGAGATCTTTGGACCAGTCGATGCTGTTATTTGCTCACCTATAAATAAAGCACGAATCTCAAAATAATTAAAAAAATTGAACCTAATTTAATTCAGCCTTCTGAGTGATAAGTCTGTGCTCCATTTAAGCTAAGTGTGCATATTTAATATTCTCTTTCTTTAGCTTTTTAAATTGATTTTGTTTCTTGTATTCCAATTTGATCTGAAAAGAGGAAGTTTTATTTTTCTTTTTTTGAAATCAAAATCAATTAAAGCTAACCCATCTGGTTTAATTTAAAATCAATTAGAACTTAGACCCATTGTATAATAAGTATTGGGCATTGAACTTGACAATCGAATCTCTACTCCGACTTGGTTCTTCTGGGCTGCTACAACGAATGAGAAATTTAAGTATTTTACATTTATGTAATTTACTTTCATTTAGTTTTCTTTTGAGATTTGCCAGAAAAATCTCATTGTATTGGTTATCTGTGGAGAGCTAAGAAAACTCAGAATTGGGATTTTTTTAAAAAATTGTGTAAGCCCACAAAGAAAGACACAATTGTGAAGGTTTTAGGTGAACCTTAAAAACCTGTCTTTGATAGTGAACGCTAATATCCATTGTGTGAGGATATTAGAAGTGGAGTAGCTGTGTGGTTGTTTATTAACAGTTGGTGTATTCACAGGTGAACCATTATAATCCCTTGTGTTTTGTAGATGTTTGATTTATATTTCCTATCGTTTATCATTCAGAATTGTGGGATGTATGTGTAGATGTGAATGGTATGATATTTTCATTTCAAGTTTAGTGGGGAATGTTGTAATAGTTTAGATTTATATTCCTGCAATTTATTTTATTTCCTTACTATTTATTTATTCCTCTTCGGTTTGAGTTTTTGATACAAAGATCTTTCTAGAAATAAGGTTGTCCTACCATAAACTCTGGTTTTTGGTATAAGGTTGTCCTTAGAACAACTTTTGTATCAATCTCTCAAGATTTGAATTTTGAGGTTGTATTTTAATTCAGCATTGAGAATTGATTTATTTATTTGGCTATCACTCTTTCTTAAATTCCGTTGTATTTATCTTAAATTTGGCCTAGTCTTATTCACTCCCCACCGCTCAAGGACATATAGCTTAGCCATTTCAAGTGGTATCAGAGCCTAATATCTCACTTTTAATTCTTTTTTCTTGGATTTATTTCCTGAGCTAACGATTTAAGCTATATATATATATATATATATATATATATATATATATATATATATATATATATATATATATATATATATATATATATATATAAGATGTCAAATTTTGATAGCCTTTCAGTCACTAGGCCTCCACCTTTCGATGACACCAATTATGCCTATTGGAAAGCCAAGATGAGGATCTTCCTCAAATCCATGGATGAAAGTGTGTGGCTAGCCACAGTGAATGAATGGATCCCCCCTACCATAGAAGTAACCGGGATTGATGGTTCAAAATCTATGAGAATTACACCTTATTTCTCTTGGACCACACTTCAGAAAAGTGAAAGTAGTGCAAATGCAAAAGCACTAAATGCAATTACTTGTACACTATCACCAAATGAATTCAAAAGAATTATATCCTGTGATTATGCAAAAAAAGCTTGGGATATATTAGAAATGACACATGAGGGTACTTCAATTGTCAAGAAGTCTAAGATATAAATCCTCACAATTAAATTTGAGTAAATACGTATGGAAGAAAATAAAATGTTCATGGACTTCTATACCAGATTGAATGACATTGTAAACTCTATGTGGGGTCTAGGCGATAAAATCCTTAAAAGCAAGATATGTGCTAAAATACTACGCTCACTTCCTGAACAGTTCAATTCTAAAGTAACCACAATCCAGGAACTTCGTGATACGGATAATATGAGGGTTAAGAAATTAGTTAGCTCATTATAAACTTATGAGTTAACCTTTAAAGCTCCAAAAGGTAAATCTATTTCCTTAGAAATTTCAAAAAATGGTTTTCAAGAAAATGAGTTAAACTCTGATTTAGAAAACTCTTAAGATGATATGGCCCTTTTAGCGAAAAAGTTTTATAATATTTTTAAAAGTAAAAAGAGGGTTGATCTTCAAAAGAAAAATGATAAAAAGAAACCTAAATCTAAAATTAGAAAATCATTGAAAGACAGTTAATGTTACAACTGCCATGAGTATGGGCATTTGGCTAACAAATATCCTAATAAGGGCAAGTCAAAAAAGAAATTTATGATGGCTACTTGGGATGAGTCCTCTGATTCTGAAGCCTCCTCTGAATCAGAAGATTCTGAAACCGAGTTGGGCAATGATGTTAAGGCCCTTGTGAGTCTAGGCAAATTCACTTTTTCAGATAATGATGACTCAACTAGGGAAGAAAATCTAAATAGTGAATGTGAAAATGAAGATGATCTTCAAGATGCATACAATGCCCTATACAAGGAAAGTTATAAAATTGTTGTGAAATTGAAACTTCAAAAAGAGAAAATTTTAAAACTTAAGGAAAATTATGAAGCTCTTGTTTTAGAAAAGTCTCATATTTCAGATTATTTTGAAAAATCTAAATGCTATTTAGAATCCAAAACCTCCTAGATTGAAAATCTAAATTATGAAAACGAACAACTTAAAAATGAAGTTTCTTCTCTCTTGAGTTTAAAGGAAACATGGAAATATGCCCAAGGAGATCCTAAATTATAAAAACTCTTATCTGGATTAAGAAAATATGGCGATCAATCCGGTCTGGGCTATGTAAGAGTGTTCCATCTAAACCGAAGAATACTAGTAAGACCCGTATCTTGGTCCGTACCTTTCCTTAGACTTCTGCGGTCTTACCGGTCGAATTACGGCAACCTTCGACCCTTAACCGATATCGACGCGCGACCCTGATTCATATACCGACAACCCGAGTCGACTCAACCCGAGATGAATACCATAGCGACCGCGCCATCATTACGGTTCCAATGCCGCGACTCGCATGCCGAGGCGATACCCTGGTCAAGAGATGTGGACCGACGTTCGGTGCGAGAAAACGCCGCGCGTTGCGAAAACCAAGGGAATCTCTACGATGTGTCACATCAATCCCATCAATCCCATCAATCAATCAACCCATCAATCCATCACATGTCAAGTACACATCACTTTCATCCCTTTTTCCAAGCAACCACAAAAGTCTCCCAAACCCATACCTCTCTTACACAAAAGGCCATAAAAGTCAAAGATTTCTTACAACCCCATCACCACATCCATCCATCACTCTCTCTCTCTCCCTTTACAACTCTCTCTCTTTCTCTCTTTCTCATTTCAAATCTCCAAGAAAAAATTCCCAAGCTCCTACGTATGAGCCTCTCCCTCATCTTCCTAAAATCTAAGTGTGGCCCACCTCTTCATCCCAAGATCTCTCATCTCAACCATCCATTCCTCATCTCATCCATTGAAGTTGAAGCTAAGGTGCCAAGGAACCTCTAGGAGAAAGAAGATCGGATGGTGGGTGCCTCTATAGGGTAGTTTCCTTCTTATTTTTATGATGGGCCAAGTGAGGCCCACCGATCAATGGTGTGGATCTCACTTGGGACCCTAAAATGTGGTCGATGGCCTATTTGGATCATCATGATCATTCCATGATGGGGCCATTCTCCATGAACCCCCCATCATGATGTTTATTTCATTTGAAAGGTCATCTAGACCATCCATATTGGTGGGGAAAGGATCCCCACCGTTGATTTTAAGTTTTGATGGCCCATGTGCTAAATGACCCACTTGATGTATGATTCATTGCAAGAGAGGGCTCATAGTGGCGGAGCCCTCCATCACAAGCCGTGTCCCACTCTCCATGTCTCTCTCCCTTTTATTTTATTTTCTTTTATTTTGATATTTTTTTTTGAGATTGCAATAGGGTGTGTGGCCTATTTAAATGGACCCCACCATGAGACCGTTATTTTTTTAAAATCACCAATGTGGCCCACTTTATGTGTGGAATATCCACACTATTTTCCATGCGGTGACCCACCTAATTAGGCCCACCACAAATACTTGAAGAGGCCAACCGTCCAGCGTCTGGGACGCTGGACGTCCCTGTACAAAAATAAAAAAATAAAAAAAGAGAAAAAGAGAAACTTTTGGGGTGGTCCCCTTGTGTAGGCTCCACCTTGATGTATATTCCCTATCCAAGCCATCCATCCTCTTACCCATCCCGTTTTAGGCGTTGAGCCAAGTGATGGGGCTGGTTGGAAGGTCTGGTGGGCCATGACATTAAAAAATTGCACCCTTACCATTCAAGATCATTATCTTGTTTTATTTTACTGTCCAAGCATCAAAAAAATTCAAACTCTAGACTCTTTGGGCTCGTCTTGGGCCAGGGGAACTAATGGACGAGTGGATTTAGGCGATGTGGACCCCACCTTCGAAAATCCTCAAAACTAAGAATTTTAAAAAAAAATAGGGAAGAAGGAAAGAAGCAGCGTGCTGCTGCGTCAGAGCCGCTGCAGGCGCTGCCTACAGCGCGTCACGCGAGCGGACGGCGTCCATGCATGCCACCCACGGCTGCTGCCGTGGGCCCCACCATGATGTATATTTTTAGATCCACACCGTTCATGAGGTGGGTCCCCTCCTCAGGTGGGCCCCCTCCAAATTTTGGCTCGATCCAAAACTCAGACGGCGCACACCGCAGGAAACAGTGGAGTTGAATATCTCCCATTGAAATCTTTTTTCGGGGCCCACAGAAGTTTTAAACCAAGCTGGAATTTGTATTTCTCCTTCAACCAGGTCTGTTTGACCTTATCAATGGGTTGGATGCCAAATACATATTACAGTGGGCCCCACATGGGACCCACAATGATGTATATATTTTAAAGACCACCGTCCAGTGGATGGTGGCTCCCACCTTGATGTAGTATTGCCTCCACCATCCAGCGGATGGTGGAGCCCTCCTTGATGCGTGTGCCACCCCCCTGTCCAGCGGTAGTGGGACCTGCCTTGATGCTTGTGATGCATCCAGACCGTCCATCCGCTTGGTGGAGCCATTTTAAGGCATGAGTGGTTGATTGGGTGGGCCACTCATGTATGGGCTAGGCCCATTTGAATTGAAAAAGGCCTATGGGTTAGGCCCACTTGAAACACATAAGGCCTATGGGTTTAGGCCCACTTAATATGTTCCAAGTCCATAGGACTAGGCCCTTTTGGTGTATTCCAAGGCCCATGAAATTGGACCCATTTGATGCATTTTTAAAGCTCATAGAAGTGGGCCCATTTGATATATGTAAGGCCTAGGGGTTTAGGCCCACTTTATTATGCATAGAAGGCCTAGGGTTAAGGCCCATTTGGCGTACATATGAGGTTCAATTGGTGTGGCCCATTCGTTACCTTTAAGACCCATGAATTAAGTTCATTTGATGTAATCCAAGGCCCACGGGTTTTGACCCATTGCAATGCACATAAGACCCATTGGTGTGACCCATTTATGTGGCCCATCTGATGAATAAAAGGCCCATAAGATATGGCCCATTTGATATATATGTAAGGCCCAATGGGATGAACCTACGGTCCATTGCAATGTGTAATTCACATACAGTCTATCTAGCGCTGTTTACAAAAATTGTGCCTTGGGAGCAATGTTGGTTTGACGTCCACATTGCGAGTATAATGTTGGTTAGATGTCCACATTACGACTCTCCTTAGGGCCCATTACTGGGCCGTACTTGCTGTGTATAGGCCATCTAGGCCCATCTGCGTTGTAAGAATGGTTCATCACTCATTTACATGTTTAGTATACTTTCATGGCCCATGTCATACGCATCATATGTATGCTTGATTTGAGGATTGACTGATCATAGCATATGCCTTCGGGCAGGTTGTTTATGGGCTCCTGGTTAGGCAGTGTTGCCCTACATGAACGCATGATGTGCGTAGGATTTGTTGTATGACTGGATAGCGTGAATCATGCATTTCGCATTTGTGTGACATGGTTGCTGTAGGCCCTAGTGACATCAGGGCCGTAGCCTCCGCAGACGCATCGTGGTTGGAAGGATTGGATATCGAAAATCTTATTTTACATGGGGTGCTATTGATATCCCTGGGTGAAAGTCCCTAAACCCTTATGGTACCAAGAGGTTGCTCCAACGTTTAGACCGAGTGGGTAGATGAACGCTGAGTGCCGAATACCAGATGACTGTGCTCTCCACTGTGTCGTGATCGGTTGGAAGGGGGTGCGGCCTTACCCACCCGAGTGTAGGGGGCAATCCTAGGCTGAGTTTGACCAGCTCGAGGAATGGGTCTGTTATCGAGGAGTCGCGCCCGATATTGGCAGACGGATAGTGAGGTCTCTTCGACTTACCTTATTGCGTGCGATGTGGCGGCAATCTGGTTTAGAGTGTACTAGACCCCGGTGATATCCCATATTTTGAGCTGTATTGATTGATGAGGATCTGTATGCTTGAGTTGCATTGCACATCGCATGGCCTTAGGATGGCCGATACCATTCATGTCTTGCATCGCGTAAGCCTTGGTACGGCTCATGATATTATGGATCCATCTGCATATTCCGTATTACTCTGACATTACATGTTCATATTACTACCTTGCGCACACACTTTCACTACCTTCTAAGCTTTCTATAAGCTTATGCACGACTGTCGCATGCAGGTGACGTTGGTTCGCAGCAGCGCTGAGGCAGGAGCACGTTACAGATCGTTTTGGAGTTTTTGTTCTTTTTCATTGTATTTCCCTTTATGCTCATTGTACTTGTAAAGTTTTTGATCATAGTAGAAATTTAATGGAGTTCTTGGTTGTTGTTTGTGGGTTATTCCATTGGTTATGCTTATTACGAATCAAACTGACATGGAAACTCCTCCTCGTAGCATCCCAGGATCGGAACCTGGCAAATGGGAGCTAGGAGCCGAGAATGGGGTTCTACGGAGGCTGTCGGCGCCGGAGTCGGCGATCGGGAATTTTGTGAGCCCGGTTTCCGAGTTCGGGGCGTGACAATACTCCTCCCAACTTCGTAAAGGGAGAGACCTTAAACTCAAAAGGGAAAGATTAAATGTTTTCTAAAAACTCTAAATCTTTTCAAAAATCTAAAAACCATATCAACTATAAAAAGCAAAACCATAGTCCTTTGGCTGAAAAAATAGTTGATTTACTTAGGGAGCTTCTAAAGTCTAACTCACTAAGTCATACTTATAACTCTTACAAACGAAAGAAGACCAACTATCCACATAAATCCAAAACGGTTATGAAATGAGTTCCAAAGGGTACCTGCTTGGTTGCCCACATAGCTTTCAAAGCTACAAGCCATTCGAAGTGGTACCTAGACAGTGGATGCTTAAGGTACATGATTGGTGATAAAGGTTTATTCACTGATCTTAAAGATATGACTGATGGTTCAGTCACTTTTCGTGATGGCAACAACTGCAAGATTATGGGCCAAGGTACGGTTCAACTTTATAACCTTCCTTTGTTCAAGAATGTTTTATATGTTGAAGGACTAAAACATAACTTGCTAAGCATATCTCAAATATGCGACAATAACCACAATGTAAGATTTTCTAATCAAAGTTGTGAGATTCTAAATAACAAGGGTTCGGTAATATTAACTGGACGTAGAACGTCTGAAAATTGCTATATCGTAAGTGAATCTAGCTCAACTAGTCAATCTTGTTACATGGTCCATACAGACGAGAATGATTTGTGGCACAAATTTCTTGGACATGTACACTACCAAAATTTATATAGATTGAGCAAACGAGAACTAATAAGAGGTCTACCCAAACTATAGAAGATAAATAAAATATGTGGTGAATGCCAGATTAGCAAACAAATAAAGAACTCACACAAAAAAGTGAATTCCAATGCCACATCAAGACCACTCGAGCTTCTCCATATGGATCTTGTAGGACCTACCAGGATGAAAATTCGAGGTGGCAAAAGGTATATCTTGGTAATTGTAGATGATTTTACCAGATATACATGGGTAGTCTTCTTAAGGGACAAATCAGAAACCCTTGAAGAAGTGAAAAGGGTTTCCAAAAGGATTCAAACTGAAAAAGGATCTCAAGTCAGTAAGATTCATAGTGATCATGGATCTGAATTTAAGAATAGCAGTTTTGAGAAGTTCTGTAGCGACCAGGGAATATTACATGAATTCTTAGTGCCCAAAACTCCACAACAAAATGGTATAGTTGAAAGGAAAAATAGATTTCTTCAAGAAATGGCTAATGTCATAGGATGAAGCTCTCTAAGAATCTTTAGGCTGAAGCAGTCAATACAGCTTGCTATATCATTAACCGTGTTTACACTAGTAAAGGTAATAATAAAACGACTTACGAAATGTGGTTCGATAAAAAGCCTACTGTCAAATACTTTCGAGTTTTTGGCAGCAAGTGCTATATTTTATGAGATCGTGAAAATCTAGAAAAGTTTGATACGAAGAGTGACGAAGGGATCTTTCTAGGATATTCTTTAAACAGTCGAGCTTATAAGGTTTTGAACAAAAGGACCGGTGTGATTCAAGAGTCCATCAATGTGGTCATTGATGATCACTTAAACACACCAGTCTCAAGTCTAGATAATGATGAAGTTCTTGTAATTGATAAACCTGATACTTCATCTAGACTAATTCTGAATTGAGGACTGTTAAAGATCATCCAACCACATAGATTCTTGGAAACCCTCTCACTAGTGTTCGTACCCATAAACAACTTGAGGATATATGTAATTATGTATGTTTTACATCCCAGATAGAACCATCTAACGTAAAAGAAGCTCTTGCTGATGAAAACTAGATTGTTGTCATGCAAGAAGAACCTAACTAATTTGTAAGAAATGATGTTTGGTATCTCGTACCTAGACCTAAAGATAAACACATCATTAGAATCAAATGGATTTTCAAAAATAAGTCTGACGAGCTTGGCAATATAATTCGAAATAAGGCTTGGCTGGTTATACAAGGTTACACTCAAATTGAAGGTATTGATTATGATGAAACTTTTGTACTAGTAGCTCGTCTAGAATCAATCAAACTTTTTATATCCATTGCTTTTTTAAAAAATTTAAGATTTACCAAATGGATATGAAAAGTGCATTTTGAAATGGCGATTTGCATGAGGAAGTCTATGTTGAACAACCGATGGATTTTGAAGACCCCAAAAATGTTGATCATGTGTATCACCTTAAAAAGTCGCTTTACAGCTTAAAGCAAGCTCCTAGGGCATGGTATGAGAAACTAACAAAGTTTCTATTAAGCCATAATTTTCAAACCGGATGTGTTGATAAAACTCTATTTATTAGAAAGCATAATGATCATATTTTAATAGTACAGATTTATGTTGATGATATCATTTATGGATCTACCTGTACTATCATGACTATTATTAAGTTTATAGATTTGATGAAATCTCAGTTTGAAATGAGGATGGTTGGGGAATTGAATTATTTCCTTGGGTTGCAAGTAAAACAACAACTTGATGGGATGTTCATTTCTCAATCTAAATATGCTATGAATTTGATTAAGAGATTTGGATTTGAGAATAGCAGAAACTTTGATACTCCTATGAGTACAAATTTAAAACTCTCAAAAGATTCTGCAGGTAAAAATGTGTATCTGAAATTATATCGGAGTATGATTGGTAGTTTACTATATTGAACTACTAGTAGACCCGATATCACTCTAAGTGTTGGTATTTGCACTAGATATCAGTCTGATCCTAAAGAATCACACTTGACTGCTGTTAAGCCGATTATGCGATATGTCGCAAGTACTGTAAATCTCTGACTCTGGTATCCACATGAGACTAATGTTTAATTAGCTGGGTCCTCGGATGTTGATTGGGCTGGTAATATTAATGATAGAAAATCAACCAGTGGTGGTTTTTTTTATATCGAAAACTTTTTAGTTTCTTGGTTTAGCAAGAAACAAAGTTCTATATCACTCTCTACTGCTGAAGCTGAATATATCACAGCTGCTAATGTGTGTACTCAGCTTGTTTGGATGAAATGCATGCTAATTGATTATGAAATTAAACAGGATTTAATGTTGTTATCTTGCGATAATTTCAGTGCCATAAACATTTCAAAAAATCCAATTCAGCATTCACGTACTAAGAACATTGACGTTAGATTTCATTATATTCATGAATTAGTGGAAGAAAAGCTTATATCTTTGGAATATATCCTTACCAAGAATCAACGTGATGACATTTTTACTCAACCGCTCGATAAAAACAGGTTTAACAAATTGAAATTGGATCTTGGTATGTGCAGTCTAAGGTGATTTCTTATGCCTATTTGTAACATAATGTATATATATGCTAGTTTAGATTTCAATTTTTGTGAATAATGCAGGAAATCTATTTTTTAGTGTGGTACTTGACCAATCGAGGATTTCCTCGACCAGTGGTGGTATGACCGATCGAAGAAAACCCACGACCAGTCATGGATCGCGGTGATTGACTTAAATTTGGGGAAAATCACTTTCTTCCTCATTTCTTCTCTTCGACGAGCCGACGCCTGACCAGTCGAACCCACCATTCAAAATCTTCAAGGTTAGTGCTCCATTTGCATTTTTCTTATAGATTTGTGTCTAGATTACTTCTATTTCTCTCTTAAAGTTATTTATTTCAAATTTCGTTGAGATTTGGTATTGTTTTTCTTCACCCAAATCTGATTTGCGAAAACCTACTTCTCATTCCTTTGTAACTCTTTGTTTCCTTGAAATCCTTGTTGTAAATGGAATCTAGAGGGAAAAAGACAACTTCCCGTGGTCCATCTTTCTCCAGATCGATTCCTATCACTAAGCGTCATCTTCAGGCTCCCGAGGATGATCCGACTTATGTTCAGGACATTAGATTGCATAACGTTATTGTTGAACATCCTGTTGATATTAATCATACTGCTCCTTTTGATATCCTTCCTATGCTCCAAGTTGTAGGCTGGGATAACTTCTTGCATTGGGGTGGGCCAGCATACCAGTCCATTGCCCAGTCCATATTCGCTTGCATAAGTGATTTTTCACTAGAAAATTTAACTTTTAAAATAGCCACAAGAGAAGGACTATTTGACGTTGATCGTCATTTGATTTCAGCTCTTATGGAAATTCCTGTGAATGAGGGTATTCTCATCCATACTTTATCTAAAAAACCATCAGCAATTGAGAAACATATGCTCACTACAGCCTTATGCGATTTGGACGTACAATGGACACATAAAGGGAATGCACTCCCCTTAAAGTTTTTGTTACCCAAATACAGAGTTCTTCACAAGATTTTTGTGTCCAACTTGTATCCTCGTTTGGTAATAAATCTAAATTGACGTCTTTCATGGTTCATGTTCTTCATGCTATTTCCAGAGGAGTTCATGTTTGTTTATCATCCTTGATTTGTCATTCCATTATTCAGTTTCGTATCCGTCTAGGTCATAGTGACATACTTTTTGCTTATCTGATGATTGTGTTGGCTACATATATGTTAGTCGATATGCATGTTGGAGAGGCCCCTATCCATCATCTTATATGTAACAATTCTAATATCAATAAGATGAAGCGGGATTTCCTTCCTGGCCAAGGTGATGGTGTTGGTGGTGCCGAAGATGGACATGAGGAAGAAGCTGGTGATCTTCCTCCTAATGATATTAACATGGTTGATATTTTTAAAGAACTTGAATCTGATTCTGCTAATGATCTAGATTATGAACCATCTAAGTTTGATGCGTGTTTACATGCATTGGAGGAGAAGGTTGAGAATACGAATATTAGGGTAGAAAACATGAATGTTGCCCATGATTTACAGTTTAAGTATATGTGCATATATCTTAGGCACTTGAACAAGGGCATGCATCAACTTGATCCTTCCATCCCTGCTCCTTCATCTGGCTCAGATTAGTTCCTTTTCTTTTTTTGGACTGTAATAACATTATTACTCTTCTGTTCTCTCTAGTTTTTAGATTGTAGCTATCTTTGAATTAGCTCTGTTTATGGATTATGTGTGTTGTTTATGCTATTTTCTCATATCTTATCTTTATAACTCTCATATATCTCTTTTATTATTACTCCTCAGCCATCTATTTTGTGCTTCCTTTGTTATATTGTGTCAAAAAGGGGGAGAATGGATGTCTATGTCATGAGGAGGGTGTAGTAGTATTGCATATTTCTTGTGTTGTATGTTACTCAGGGGGAGTATGTGCAGAGGTGGAATATATGTTGAATTGATTTGTTGGTTCATGCTAATATGAATATGTGCCAATTGATAATAATTGGTGCATGACTCTTTAATATTGTGTGTTTTGTCACTAATTTGACAAAGGGGGAGATTGTAAGTGCTATAGTTGATAGCCCCTTTATATTGTCAAATTTGTGGTGCCAAAGACACTGTTTGTATCTTGTTATGAAGCTTGCATATGTGAAGAACAAAGCTCTACTCAAGATATGCCAAGTCACGACAAAAGTCTCACAAGATCAGCTTCGATAGACAAGCACTGTTCATAAGTCAAGACTCGAGAATGTGAGAATGTTTGACTTAATTCAAGACAATTATAATTCAAGATCTCAAGAAGCTTTCAAGTTTGACATCGAGATCTCAAGAAACTTTCAACTTTAAGCTACACCAAGATTTCAAGCTTCATTATTCTCAAAGGTCACTCGTCTTAAAATTTCAATGTCCTTACTTCATTATTGAGGTATGTTTGACCTTAGCTTGACCTTTAGAGTAGGTCATTTTGGATACATAATTTATATGTTTTATATAAGTTTTGTCGATTTTAAAACTAGTCATGGACTTTGTTCGACTAGTCTTAGCACTGCCTCGACCAATCCAAACTATTTCTATACCAGTCGTAAGTTTGTTACAAAATTTTAATTTTTTTTGTTAAACTTCGACCACTCCTAGGGATTGTTCGACTAGTCGTATGAACAGGGTCGACTGCTCCTTCGACCAGTCGTGAACCTACGACTCAAAATACAACGTTGAAATTTGACTAGCTTCGACTACTCATGAGCAACCATCGACCAGTCGTAGACTACCTACGACTATTCGTCAAACCGCCTTATCTTATCGCGCTCGAAATTTCAAATATCTGTTGGTTCTACGACCAGTTGTAGAGATCTCTAGACCAATTGAAGATGCGATTTGCTCACCTATAAATAGAGCACGAATCTCAAAATAATTAAGAAAATTGAATCTAATTTAATTCGGCCATCTGAGAGATAAGTTTGTGCTCCATTTAAGCTAAGTGTGTTTATTTAATACTCTCTTTCTTTAGCTTTTTAAATTGATTTTGTTTATTGTATTCCAATCTGATCTGAAAAGAGAAAGTTTTATTTTCTTTTTTCTAGAATCAAAATCAATTAAAGCTAGCCCATCTGGTTTAATTTAAAATTAATTAGAACTTAGAACCATTGTATAGTGAGTATTGGACATTGAACTTTGACATTCGAATCTCTAAACCGACTTGGTTCTTCTGGGCTACTACAACGAAGGAGAAATTCAAGTATTTTACGTTTATGTAATTTACTTTCATTTGGTTTTCTTTTGAGATTTGAAAGAAAAATCTTATTGTATTGGTTATCTGAGGAGAGCCAGGAAAACTCAGAATTGGGGTTTTTTTAATTATGTAAGCCCACAGAGAAAGACACAATTGTAAATGTTTTAGGTGAACCTGGAAAACTTATCTTTGAGAGTGAATGCTAATATCCACTGTGTGAGGATATTAGGAGTGGAGTAGTTGTGTGGTTGTTTATTAACAATTGGTGTACACACAGGCGAACCACTATAATCCCTTGTGTTTTGTGGATGTGTGATTTATATTTCCTATCGTTTATCATTTAGAATTGTGGGATGTATGTGTGGATGTGAATAGTATAATATTTTCATTTCAAACTCAGTGGGGAATGTTGTAATAGTTTAGATTTATATTCCTGCAATTTATTTCAGTTCTTTGTTATTTATTTATTGCTCTTCGGTTTGAGTTTTTGATACAAAGATCTTTCTAGAAATAAGGTTATCCTACCATAAACTCTGGTTTTTGGTATAAGGTTGTCCTTAGAACAACTTTTGTATCAATCTCTCAAGATTTCAATTTTGAGGTTGCATTTTAATTCAGCATTGAGAATTGATTTATTTATTTAGCTATCACACTTTCTTTAATTACGCTGTATTTATCTTAAATTTGGCATAATCCTATTTACCCCCTAGGACATGTCACGCCCCAAACTCAGAAACCGAGCTCACAATATTCCCGATCGCCGAATCAGGCACCGAAAGCCTTCGTAGTACCCCATTCTCGGCTCCCAATGCCCATTCATTAGGTTCCGATCCTGGGATGCTACGAGGAAGATTTCAATAGTAGTTTGATTCGTAATAAGCATAACCAAAGGCATAACCCACAAACAACAACCAAAAACTCCATTACATTTCCACTATGATAAAAAAATTTACAAGTACAATGAACATAAAGAGAAATACAATGATAATGGATAAAAAACTCCAAGATGATCTGCTATGCACTCCTACCTCAGCTCTACTACAGTCCAACGTCACATGTGCACAATGGTCGTGCATAAGTTTATGGAAAGCTTAGAGGGTGGTGAAAGTGTGTACGCAAGGTAGTAATACAATTATACAGTATGAGAGTAATGCGAAATATGCTGATGAATCCAAGAATACTAGCAGTATTAAGGCCATGCGATGCAAAGCATGAATGATGTTAGCCATACCAAGGTCATGCGACGCGAGATGCAACTCAAGCATACGAATCCTCATTTTAAGTCCACATATCAATACAGTTCAAAATCTGAAATATCACTAGGGTCTAGTACACTCCAAGCCAGATTGCCGTCTCATCAGGAGCAATAAGGTGAGTGAAAAAGACTTCACTACCCGCCTGCCAATATCGGGCTCGACTAGTCGATAGCAAACCTATTTCTCAAGCTAGTCAAACTTAGCCTAGCTTTTCCCCCTCCTCTTGGGCAAGTAATGCCACACCCCATTCCAACCGACCACGACACAGTGGAAAGCGCAGCTTCCTGGTAATCGGCACTTGGCACTTATGCACCCACTCTGTCTAGACGTTAGAGCAACCTCTTGGTGCCATAAGGGTTTAGGGACTTTCACCCAGGGATATCTATAGAACTCCATGTAGAATAAGATTTTCGGTATCCAATCCTGCCGATCATGATATGCCTGTGGAGGCTACGCCCCTGATGTCGCTAGGGTGTACAGTAATCATGTCACACAATTCGAAATACATAAATCACACTATCCAGTCATGTAGCAATCATACGCATATTGTGCACTCATGCGGGCATCACCGTCTATCTGGGTGCTCATAAATAACCTGCCCGAAGGAATATTCTATGGTCAATCACTCCTCATATCAAGCATACATATGATGCGTATGAGCATGAATCATGAGCTATACTAAACATGTTATATGGAGATGAATTTTGTTCATAGCGAAGATGGGCTTAACAATGGGCCCTAGGGAGAATTATAATGCTGATATTTAACCAACATTATTCTTACAATGTGGACGTCAAACCAACATTGCTCCCAAAGCATGACCGTCATAAACATCATTACACAACCATGGCAAAGACACATTGTAATGGACTTGTGTACATCCAATTGGTCCTCAACTCATGGGCCTTAAATACAACAAATGGGCCGCATAGCATGAGCCTTATGTATATCAGGTGGGCCGCAATGGATGGGACATAACAACATCAAGATGGGCCTAATCATATGGGCCTCATATATATATATATATATATATCAAGGTGGGCCTCCTCAAATTACAAGTGCGCCACATCACATGGTTCATATACATATCAAATGGGCCACACCCAAATATAAGTGGTGGTAATGATTTCCACCATTAAAAATTCCCCAAGCCCACCATAACATTTATTTCCCATGTAATCTTTTCATAAGGTCACAAAGAACTTGGTGGGCCAAGGGTCTAATGGTGGACATTCAAACCCATTATATAATGTGGTCCACCTGGTCCTAGATTTGTCATATTTTTGGTCCCAAGCCTTGAAATAAGCTTTCAAAATGGTTGGATAAATTGGATGCAACACATACATCATGGTGGGTCCCACCGTCCACACCACTGGACGGTGGTGTAAATAAATCCCATACATCATGAGGTCCCATGTGGGGCCCACCATAATGTTTATATGTTGTCGAACCTGATAACAAGGTCACGCAGACCTGGATAAAAGGAAACACAAATTCCATATTATCCAAAACTCCTGTGATACCCAAAAAGGGTTCAAAGGCAGCCGTTCAGTCACCACTACTTCCTATGATGTGGGCAACCCGAGCCATGTATACGGCTGATTTTTAGAGGGGGGCCCATTTCCTTAAGGGGCCACTTAATTAATGGTGTGGGTATTCAACACACATCCATGGTCGTGGGACCCTGTCCGCCCACACGCCCGTACGCAACCGGTGCTGCCTGCACCTCTCGCAGCAACAGCGCCCTGCTGCCTATAATATATATATATATATATATATATATATATATATATATATATATATATATATATATATATATATATATATATATATATATTAATGGGGGTTTCTGAGGTTTTACCTCAGTGGGGCCCGTATCAGGTGAATCCAACACAACCGTTGGGTCCCGTGGCTTAATACAAGCCAAACAAGCCCAATATTGAAAATATTTTGGTGAATAGAAACAGCAGGTGTTTCTTCATCGGTAACCACCACAATTTCCTATACTATGGCCCACCAGATGCTCAGATCAGCTTCATTTTTCGACTCAACGCCTAAAATGATCCATGGAATGAGATGGATGGAGTGGATCGAATCAATGCATTAGGATGGGGGCTGTGTGAGTGGTTCACTCCAAGTTCTAAATCAAATTGACATTTTTGTTTTCATTTCAGCATCCAGCGTCAAGGACGTTGGACGGTTTGGGCGAACACAATTCTAGGGGGGGCCTTGCTCAAGTGGGCCATCAAATGGTTAGGTGGTGTGGGCACAACATATGTATAAAGTGGACCCCACCTACAGATGGCTTAGGTAAAATACATGCTTCGTGGTGGCGTCCATCCAGGTGGGCCACACGACCACATCATCACATAAAATAAAAGAAAGAGAAAGAGAAAGAGAAAGAGAGAGGGACACGTGTGATGGAGGGCTCCACCACTATAAGCCCTCCCTTACAATAAATCATACATCAGGTGGGTCCTAATGCATGTGGGCCCACCAAATCAAAGATCAACGGTGGAGATTCCTTCTCCACCAAAATGGAAGGTCTAGATGACCCTTATTAATTAGAAAGTAAACATCATGATGGGGTCCATGTAGATTGGCCCTATCATGGAATGATCATGATGATCAAAGAGGGCCATCGACCACATCTTCGGGTCCAAAGTGAGATCCAAACCATTGATCGGTTGGCCTCACTTGGCCCATCATAAATACATAAAAATCTAGCCTATAATGCACCCACTGTTCGATCTTCTTTCTCCCTTGGCTTCCTTTGCTCCTTAGCTTCGATTCTAACGGAAGAGATAGAAATTTGGATGGTTGAGATGGAAGATGAGAGGGTAGGAAGTGGGCCACATACAACACTCTCTCATGGAGGTTTTGGAAAGAGCTTGGACGTGTGGTACTCTCTCTTGCTTGGAAAGTGGTTTAAAAAATGAGAAAGAGAGGGTTTTAAAGAGAGAGGGGGATGGGTGATGGATATGGTGGGTGATATATGTGTAAGAAGCTTTTTGACTTTTGTGGTAGATGGTGTAAGTAAAAGCATGGGTGTGTAAGAATCTTTTTGACTTGGGGGATTGCTTGGGGAAGGGTGTGAGGTGATTTGTACTTGACGTGTACTTGACCCTTGATGGGATTGATTAATGGATTGAGGTGACATGTTGTAGAGATTCTCTTGGGTTTTACAACACGCGACATTTTTCCTCGAACCGAATGTGGGCCCACATCTCCTAGCCTACGTATCACCTTGGCACACGAGACGCGGCATCAGAACCGCGGTGACGGCATGGTCACTAGGGTACAAGTCTCAGGTTAAGTCAACTCGGGTTGACTATGTGTGACTCAGGATCGCGCACAAATACCAGTTAAGGGTTTAGGATACGGGGCTTACAGCTCTCCTCTCCTAATAAAAATTTTGTCCATGAAATTTACACCATCATCGTAACTAGACACAACTCATGAGAAAGAAGAACCATAGCATAATCATATGAAATCAGATACAGTATACAAAATACAACACATAATCAATCATCAAAGAGATAGGGATAGCGTTCTCGAATCTTGGTCTCGCGATCCCAAGAAGCCTCCTTAACAGAATGGTGACCCGACTGAACCTTCACCAATGGAATGACCTTAGTTTGGAGGACCTTCTCCTTTCGATCAAGGATACGAACTGGCTACTCTATGTAAGAAGCATCCTCACGAACCTCTAATGACTGTCAATCAATAACAGGAACGATGTCTGACCCACACTTCCTCAACATAGAGACATGAAAAATTTTATAGATGCCAAACAACTGAGATGACAAGGTAAGCCGATAGGCCACGATGCCAGCGCGCCCAGTGATCTCAAAAGGTACTATGAATCTAAGGGCAAGCTTGCCCTTTGCTCCAAATGGAACTACACCCTTCATGGGCGAGACCTTGAGATACACGTGCTCCCCTACATCAAACTCCAAGGGACGACGCCGACGATCAGCAAAACTCTTCTGCTGGCTCTGAGCTGTGCGCATCCTTTTCCTGATAATATCAATAGCCTCTAACGTCTATTGTACAAGCTCGGGACCTAGGAGACGATGCTCCCTAATCTCGGTCTAACAACTCAGTAATCTGCATGGTCTACCATATAGTGCCTCAAAAGGAGTCATGCCGATAGTTGCCTGATAGTTGTTGTTGTATGCGAACTCAACCAATCACAGATGCTTATCCCAGCTACCCCCAAAATTAATCGCGCAGGCCTAAAGTTGCCTGATCTGGTTGACCCTCTCGGTCTGGCCATCAGTCTGCGGATGATACGCGGTGCTAAGCTACAAATTAGTCCCCACCTCTCTTTGAAAGCTTCTCCAAAACTCAGACGTGAACCTCGGGTCTCAGTCAGAAATGATTGAGACTGGAACGCCATGTAGTCTCACAATCTCCTTGATAAATATCCTCGCAAGCCGGTATATAGACCAAATCGCACGCATTGCAAGGAAATGTGCCGACTTCGTCAGACGATCCACAACAACCCAGATGGTGTTGTAATCGCACTGAGTCCTCAGCAAACCCATAATGAAATCTGTCAACATGTTCTCTCATTTCCACATCAGGACACTCAACGGCTACAATAGACCAGGAGGTCTCTGATGATCGACCTTGAAATGCTGGAACGTGTCACACTTGGTTACAAAACTGGCGATCTGGAGCTTCATCCCCACCTAAAAATACTCTTGCCTCATGTCATGGTACATCTTCATCGAGCCGAGGTGGATAGAAAATCGTGATTGGTGTGCCTCGGTCATAAGATCTCTATGCAACTTAGGAATATCCGGGACACATAATTGGCCTTTGAAGCGAAGTCCACCGTCTGAACCAATCTGCCAATCTGTTTGACTATCGGATGCCGCCTCAGCCATATAACCCTGCAACGACTCATCAACCTGATGAGCCTCGATCACCCTTGCAACAAGAGAGGATTGAATTGACAGGCTCAATAACTGCACGATAGAAGACTGGAGGCTAAACTCAAAATCATACTCTGCGATATCTTCGAGCATCCTACACTCCCGGACCATCATATGCACCACCAGGCCGCGTGACTGACAGCTGAGGGCATCTGCCACCACGTTTTCCTTGCCTGGGTGATACTGAAGATCGAAATCATAGTCCTTCAAGAGCTCCATCCAGTGCCTCTGCCTCATGTTCAGCTCAGACTACGAGAAGAGGTACTTCAAGCTATTGTGGTCAGAGAGGAGATCGAACCTAACCCCATATAGATAGTGTCTTCACACCTTCAATGCGAAGAAAACTACAGCCAACTCCAAATCATGTGTGGGGTAGTTCAGCTCATGAACCTTGAGTTGACGAGACGCGAAGGCCACTGGTCTCCCATGCTGCATCAGGACAGCACTCAAACCAATATGCAAGGCATCAGTGAATATAATAAATTCATCACTCCCAGAGGGAAGAGTGAGGAAAGGAGCGGACGTAAGGTGGTCCTTCAACTCCATAAATGCTTACTCACAGGCGTCACTCCAAATAAACTCTGCGCCCTTCCGAGTCAGCCTGGTCAGTGGGGTTACAATATGAGAGAGCCCTCAATGAAATGCCAGTAGTAGCCCGCCAAACCATGAAAACTGCGGATCTCAGACACGTTCGTGGGCTGGCCCCACTGACGCACTGCCTCAACCTTTAAGGAGTCCATTGCGACGCCCTCTCTCGTCACCACGTGATCGAGGAACTTCACCTTCTCCTGCCAAAACTTGCACTTCTCCAGCTTTGCATATAGTAGTGTGCACGGAGGGTCTGCAAGGTAATCTCCAGGTGCTGATCGTGCTCCTCACAGATCCTTGAATAGATTAGAATGTCGACAATGAAGACTATAACAAACTGATTGAGATATGGGTGAAAGACCTCATTCATCAACTGCATGAATACCGCGAGTGCATTCGTCAGTCCAAAGGACATGACCTGAAACTCAAAATGACGTAACGTGTTCTGAAAGCCGTCTTCGGAATGTTCTCCTCTTGGACCCAAATATGATGATAACCGGAACACTGGTTTATCTTTGAAAAGAACTGTGCACCCTGCAGCTGATCTAACAAATCATCAATCCTCAAGAGCGGGTACTTGTTCTTGTTCGTGACTTTGTTGAGCTCGCGGTAATCTATGTAGAGCCTCAACGAGTCATCCTTCTTCTTCATGAAGAGTACCGACGCTCTACACGGTGGACTGTTCATATGGATAAAGCCTAACTCATGCAACTCATCCAACTGCTTCTACAGCTCCCACAACTCCAAAGGTGTCATACGATACGGGACCTTCAAAATAGACGCAGTACCGGGCATGAGATCAATCTGAAACTGGGTGAGTTGATGAGGTGATAATCCCGGAATCACCTGGAACACATCAGAAAAATCACAAACCATGGGCAACTGGTCGATACTCACCGCTATGGGATCCTCTATGGCACACGACATCAAGCACGACAATGGTTCTCCTCTGGGCTCGACAATGAACTGGAATTGTGGTAAGCCGGGTATATAGAATGTGACTGTCCACGCGGAGCAGTCCAATATGGCATAGTACTCAGTAAGACAATCCATACCTAGGATGACATCGAATTCGAACATCGACAAATCAAATAAATCAGCAGACAAAAAGGTATCCCCAATTAGAACGGGACAAGATGAGCAAAATCGGCCCAACACTGCATTCTTCCCCAAGGGAGTCGATATTGATAGACCCTCACGAGCAGACTCCAACGGTAACCCAGTTGATCGGCAGAAACTCTTAGCCACAAAAGAATGCGATACACCAGAATCAAACAACACACGTGCAGTGCATGCAGATACTAAAAGTATACCCTCGATGACTCCTCTGCATGACTGCGGGTCCTGCTGAGCTGCATAAAACCTAGCCTGAGTCGGCTGAAGAGGTGATGTCCCCTCTGAGCATTTTTCTGTTGTTGGGGTCGCTGAGGCAATCGAAACTGCTGCCTCTGCTGCTGCAACCTTAGAGGCTGGTGCTAGTGCTACTGCTAAGGTGGCCTTAGTGGTGGGGGCTGCTGTCGCTGCTGCTGTGGGGGTCTTTGCTGCTGCTGTGGTGGAGGATGCTGTGAACCACTCTGCTACTGCTGGGGGCGAAAACACTCCCACATACGGTGTCCCATCGCACCACACCTAAAATAAGTGCTGGTGAACTGCCTCGGAGGTGGTGTTGGAGGTACTGTTAGTGCTCGGAAGGCTGGACAACCTGTGCACCTCTATGTTGTGGTCAACGATGCTGAGAGTCATCAGAAGGAACCCACCTCTTCCTATCTCTCCTCTGACCATGATCAGACTGAAAATCGACCCACTCAGCCTAAAAAATCTAGGCCTTCCGTACCACTCCCTCGAAAGTCGAGAGCTCATGCCCAATAACACAGCCTCGAAGACCCTAACGCAAGCCGTCCTCGAATCAGCAGGCTCTCTACTCCTCATCATCTACCAGGTATGGTACAAATCTAGACAACCCTACAAAGTGAGCTACGTACTGAGCCACAGTCATATCACCCTGCACCAGGGCCTCGAACTCCAACGCTTACTATCGTCAGATGTGATCAGAAAAATATTGTCGGTCAAACCGATCCATAAAATCCTCCCAGGTCCACACAAAATTGGTGCCTACTGCACGGGAGACTGATGCCCACCAGTGCTCAGCCTCACCATGGAGAAGAAATACTACTAATTAGAGTAGCCGCTCAGTCGTACATCCCATCGTATCAAATATGTTCTCCACATCGGAGCGCCATCTCTCAGCTACTGTAGGGTCTGTCTCACCCTAGAAACGCGGGGGATCGAGCCGTCAAAACTCTCGAAGAAGGGTGGTCACGCGCTCTTGCTCTGCCTGGTATGGTGAAACGATGGGGTGCCTGCCCTGCCCCTGAAGGGCGACCGTCACAGCTTGTAACATCTTCTATAACTGGGAGGCACTAACAGATATGGTCGGATTAACACTGGTCTCTGAGGGAGGAGAAACATCCTCAGGATGGACAATAGGAACCTCTGGTGGTGGAGTTGGCATCGTAGGAGGTAGGGTGAGAGCCGCAGGTGGTGGAGCGGGAGTTGATTGGTCACTCTCCTCCACGGCATGTCATACAGGAAAGAGCAAAGGCGCTTATCAACTTAAAAAACCCTCGAAAGCACGCACGTTAAGGTTCTATGATGGAAGATCACTAAGTTATCCAAACTTCGGGACAAAGTGATTCTAAACTCATAGTAGATATGTAATGTTGTTCTCAGTTATTCCCAAGTTATGCTTTGATACCAACTTCTGTCACACCCCAAACTTAGAAACTGGGCTCACAAGATTCCCGATCGCCGAATCCAGTGCCAATAACCTTCGTAGTATTCTATTCACAGCTCCGAGCGCCCATTAGCCAGGTTCCGATCCTGAGATGCTACGAGGAGGATTTTCAATAGTAGTTTGATTCGTAATAAGCATAACCAAAGGGCATGCAATGCGAGATGCAACTCAAGCATACAAATCCCATCTAAGTCCACATATCAATACAACTCAAAATCTAAAATATCACTGGGGTCTAGTACACTCCAGGCCAGATTGTCACCCCATCGTGTAAAATAAGGTGAGTGAAAAAGACCTCACTACCCGCCTGTCAATATCAGGCTCGGCTTGTCGATAGCGGACCCATTCCTCGATTTGGTTAAACTTAGCCTAGTTTTGCCCCCTCCTCTCGGGCGGGTAATGCAGCACCCCCTTCCAACCGACCATGACACAGTGGAAAATGCAGCCTCATGGTAATTGGCACTAGGCACTCATGCACCCAATCGGTCTAGAAGTTAAAGCAACCTCTTGGTACCATAAGGGTTTAGGGACTTTCACCCAGGGACATCTATAACACCCCATGTAGAATAAGATTTTTGTTATCCAATCCTTCCAACCATGATATGCCTGTGGAGGCTACGCCCCTGATGTTGCTAGGGTGTACAGTAACCATGTCACACAATTTAAAATGTATGAATCACACTATCCAGTCATGCAACAATCATGCGCGTATCGTGCACTCATGTGGGGCATCATCACCTATCCATGTGCCTATAAACAACCTGGCCAATGACATATGTTATGGTCAATCACTCCTCATATAAAGCATACATAGGATGCATATGAGCATGAATCATGGGCTATACTAAACATGTCATATGGAGATGAATTCTGTTCATAGTGAAGATGGGCTTAGACGGCCTACAAGTATGGATGTCGAACCAACATTGCTCCCAAGGCACGACCGTTATAAACATCATTACACAACCAAGGCAGAGACACATTGTAATGGACTTGTTTACATCCAATTGGTCCTCGACTCATGGGCCTTAGATACAACAAATGGGCTGCATAGCATGGGCCTTATGTATATCAGGTGGGCCTCAATGGATGGGACATAACAACATCAAGATGGGCCTAATCATATGGGCCTCATATATATATCAGGTCGGCCTCCTCAAATGGCAAGTGGGCCACATCACATGGTTCATATACATATCAAATGGGCCACACCCAAATATAAGTGGTGGTAATGATTTCTACCATTAAAATTTCTCCATGCCCACCATAACATTTATTTCTTATACAATCTTTTCACAAGGTCACAAAGAACTTGGTGGCCTAAGGGTCTAATAGTGGATGTTCAAACCCATTGTATAATGTGGTCCACCTAGTCCTATATTTGTCTTATTTTTAGTTTTAAGCCTTGAAATAAGCTTTCAAAATGGTTGGATAGATTGGATGCAACACATGCATCGTGGTGGGTCCCACCATCCACACCACTAGACGGTGGTGTAAATAAATCCCATACATCATGGGGCCCCATGTGGGGCCCACCATAATGTTTATATGTCGTCCAACCTACTAACAAGGTCACGCAGACCTAGATAAAAGGAAAACCAAATTCCATATTATCCAAAACTTCAGTGATACCCAAAAAGGGTTCAAAGGCAGCCGTTTAGTCACCACTGCTTCCTATGATGTGAGCCACCCGAGCCATGTATACGGCTGATTTTTGGAGGGGGGCCCATTGCCTTAAGGGGCCACTTAATTAACGGTGTGGGTATTCAACACACATCACAGTGGGGCCCATAGCCATGGTCATGGGACCTTGTCCGCCCACATGCTTGTGCGCAGTAGGCACTGCCTGTGCCTCTAGCAACAGCAACATCCAACTGCCTATGATATATATATATATATATATATATATATATATATATATATATATATATATATATATATATATATATATATATATATATTTAGGGTTTCTGAGGTTTTTCCTCAGTGGGGCTCGTATCAGGTTAATTCGACACAACCGTTGGGACCCATGGCTTAATACAAGCCAAATAAGCCTAATATTAAAAATATTTTGGTGAATAGAAACAGCAGGTGATCTTCACCGGTAACCACCACAGTTTCCTATGCTATGGCCCACCAGATGCTCAGATCAGCTTCATTTTTTGGCTCAATGCCTAAAATGATCCAGGGAATGAGATGGACGGAGTGGATCAAATCAATGCATTAGGATGGGGCCTGTTTGAGTGGTTCACTCCAAGTTCTAAATCAAATTGATATTTTTGTTTTCATTTCAGTGTCCAGTGTCAGGGACGTTGGACAGTTTGGGCGCACACATATCTAAGGTGGGCTCTGCTCAGGTGGGCCACCAAATGGTTAGGTGGTGTGGGCACAACATATGTATAAAGTGGATCCCACCTACAGATGGCTTGGGTAAAATACATGCTTCATGGTGGGGTCCATCCGGGTGGGCCACATGGCTACATCATCACATAAAATAGGAGAAAGAGAAAGAGAGAGGGAGAGAAAGAGAAAGAGAGAGGGACACGTGTGATGGAGGGCTCCCCCACTATGAGCCCTCCCGTGCAATAAATCATACATCAAGTGGGTCCTAAGGCAGGTGGGCCCACCAAATCAAACATCAACGGTGGAGATTCCTTCTCCACCAAAATGGAAGGTTTAGATGACTCTTATCAACTAGAAAGTAAACATCATGATGGGGTCCATGAAGATTGGCCCCATCATGGAATGATTATGATGATCAAAGTGGGCCATCAGCCACATCATAAGGTCCAAAGTGAGATCCAAACCATTGATCGGTTAGCCTCACTTGGCCCATCATAAACATATGAAAATCTAGCCTATAACACACCCACCGTTTGATCTTCTTGCTCCTTTGGCTTCCTTTACTCCTTAGCTTCGATTCCAACGGAAGAGATGAAAATTTGGATGGTTGAGATGGAAGATAAGAGGGGAGGAAATGGGCCACATACAACACTCTCTCATGGAGGTTTTAGGAAGTGCTTGGATGTGTGGTACTTACTCTTTCTTGGAAAGTGGTTTGAAAAATGAGAGAGAGAGAGAGAGTTGTAAAGAGAGAGGAGGATGGGTGATGGATGTGGTGGGTGATGGATGTGTAAGAAGATTTTTGAATTTTATGGTAAATGGTGTAAGAAAAAGCATGGGTGTGTAAGAACCTTCTTGAATTTGGGGGTTGCTTGGGGAAGGGTGTGAGGTAGTGTGTACTTGAGATGTACTCGACCCTTGATGGGATTGATTGATGGATTGAGGTGACATGTTGTAGAGATTCTCTTGGGTTTTGCAGCGCGCGGTGTTTTTCCTCGAACCGAATGTGAGCCCACATCTCCTGGCCTGCGTATCGCCTCAGCACCCAAGACTCAGCATTGGAACCGTGGCGACGGTGCGGTCACTAGGGTACAAGTCTCAGGTTGAGTGGACTCAAGTTGACGGTGTGTGACTCAGGATTACGTGTAAATACCGGTTAAGGGTCAATGGTTGCTGAAATTCGACCGGGAAGACCACGAAAGTCTACGGAATGGTACGGTCTAGGACACGGGGCTTACAAGATATATAGCTTGGCCATTTCAATAAGATATTTATTTACTCCTTGTGTTATAATATTTTTCAAGTCACATATATCACTATGAATCAAATTCAAGACTTGAGTATTTCTTTCAACTTGCTTGAATGATTTTCTAAAATATTTGGATTGTACATAGATTTCACATCTATTTTGATTTTCTCATTGCACTTTAGGGACAAGCTCCGTATTAATCATGCTTTCAAAAGAATAATAATTCACATGTCCTAATGTAACATGACACACATCAAAAGTATCAATCAAGTAGCTGAAAGAACTAGCAACATTTCATTCATAACATTAAGCTTTAAAATGTCATCACATACATAACATTTTGCAAAAAAAAAAAAAAAATATTTTTTAAGATTATAAATTTTTCAAATTCAAAGACTTAAACTTGTTTTGTTGAGTGTAAAGCAAGAGAATATTCTTCAGAAGATCCGGTACATGTAAAACATCTAAAAGAGTTAACACATTTCCAGAGGTGTGCTTCAAGCTAACATTTCCTTTACAAGTGACCATTGTCTTGGACGATATTTTTCATGAAAAATGTCTATTTGATCATCTACCTTCTTGATAGAGGAAAATGCTCCTCGATCATATGAAAGGTGCTTGGTGGTTCATAAGTTAATTTATCACTTATTCATGTTACAAGCAATGAGTTCTTTCGTGATGACCCCCATAAATACCTCGAAAATATGTGCATGGGTTTTCTCCTTTTATTCACCTTTGCAGAAAAACTGTATTCCTTAACAAAGTGACGAATTTTCCCACATAAATAAAATCTTTTACCTTTTTATTTATTTATAGGTATGTGGGTGTTTTTTTCTTTATTGGTCCAGACCTTCAATTATCTTGACCCTTCTGGTTACTTTAAAAAAGATGTGTATCTTGATTGTTTGCCTCTTCCTAAATTCGCATATGGAAGATAAGGTCATCGAAGCTCATATCATTTCTCTTGTGATTTAAAGATTTTTTATATTTGATTATGGAAAATTTTCAATGATTACAATAGCTTAAAAAGCCTTATTATTGGCCACACCTTTGGATGAAACTTAATGAGCAATTTTATTTTAATTTTTGTAAATCATGCACCTAATTTACAACAAATTTATCATCCAACATCTTCAAATTAATATGGTGACTGGCTATATATTTCTCAGTTTCAGCATATATGTTCTAAATTTCTTTTCAAGGAGGTCCCATAATTCTTTAGCGGAATGATTGATGACAATAAATATTATAGTTATCATATGTCATCCCATTGAGAATGTAATTTTGATACAAATTGTCATCATTTTTCCATTTAGATTACTCAAAGGAAGTCACCGGTTCATTTACCTAAAGCAATAAGGCAGGATCTTTAATTACATAAATCAGTTTGAGAGTGGTAAGATAAAACTCCATTTTCTTCTGCCATCTTTTGAAAGTCTTCTCATAAAAAATCTTGATTCTTGGATTTTTGAAAAAAAAATGTCATAATAATTTATTTGTCTTTAAATTATTGGCTCTAAAAAAGAGATAAAGTAGAAAATAAAAATATTATACAGAAGAAATATTAGAAAAATTATCTAGATAGCTTAGACATGTTACAGTCACTGTCTTAAAGACAGATTTGCCCCTTGAAGGAAGATCCTCAATGCATTGGGTCTCAACAACTTTACTCCTCGAATACAACAAATCACTTCCTCGATGAATGATACACGATCATAGCCACGCAAACTCAAACTTGCTCTTTCTGATTTATTGAAAGAAATAATCAAGAGAAAAACCCTAGAGGAAATGAGTGATTAGAAGAAGAGATGGATTTTCTATGTACTATAATGAAAAATGAAATGCCTTTTTAATTATATAAGAGATAGTTGTTGGGCTTGAGGCAGATGGGAGCATCGCATTAATGACAAGTTGATGCATGTTGTGTCGGGTAATTAATTAATTAATGGTACATGACGGCTTTTTTCCCATGTTTGCATGCATGTGACATCATCTATGCAGGAAAAACAAAAGGGTATGAGTCAAAGAAACATAGCACCACACAGTGCCACGCATGTGTGAGTCTACACCCATGATGTACTTTTGGGTCTTTTTTTAAAGAAGAGGTGGAGATCCCCCACCATCAATTTATTAATCGGAAAAATAAGTGAACTCTACACCCAACACATTTTAAGCGGGCCCCACAAAAAAAAACCGGATGGAGCCCACCTATCATATACCACCATGTAAAAAAAAAAAACAAACTAAAACGAGACAAAACTGTTGTAAAACAGATGTCTAAAATCTAATTTTCACCACGCTGCTCAACCAGTTGAGGGGCTGGCTCGACTAGTCGAGGATCCCTTCGACCAGTCGAAGCCTACTTGACTCGAAGTCCAGTGATGATATATTTGAAATTTTTGGCTCCTTTGACCAGTCGAGGGATAGTCTCGATCAGTCGAAGGTGCCCTTTGACCAGTCGAAGGTTACGCTGATGGTGCGAGGATTCTACGTGGATTACGTAAATTTGAGAATTTGAGATGGTTTCAAAGAGGTGCGTAAGTGGAATTTCCTAAAATATAAATAGGGGTCCATAGGGCTTTTCTAAATAATGCTAAGGCTTTCTAATGGTATTCCAAGGGTTTCTAAAAAGGGTTCTAGGGTTATCAAAGGGTGTAGCAAGGGTGAGATTCCAGGTTGTTCGAATCGGGTAAGTCCTTTTTCTTTATAATTTATGCTTTCATAGTGGATTTTTATCTCTTTATGTTATGGTGTATTTTTCAAAAGGGTTTTTCATGTTAAATCTTTGTGTTCTTTTATGTTTGTCCGGTGTCATTGGATTGCTATCCTAGATCTATATCTATGTGATTCCACAACACAAATCCCAGTAAGTGGTATCAAAGCAATCGTTGGGGGACAGATCTGAATCTGAGGGATAAACAGTAATGGTAAGCATTAGGTATGATATTGAGAAGTACTCAGGGAAAAATAACTTCAAGTTATGAAAGATTAAGATGATTAGTTCGTTAATCAAGCAAGGCAAAGATGATACTCTTGAGGAGCGAAAGTCTACTATGACTGATGATGATTGGAATACTCTTAATAAGAAGGCCTTATCCTTGATCCGTTTATGTTTCATGGATGAGGTTTTCTACAATGTCATGAGAGAGAAAACTATGGGTAAGTTATGGGTAAAGTTAGAGGATGTCTATGTAAAAAAATCCTTAGAAAATTGCCTACACTTGAAGTGGCAGTGGTATAACTTCAAGATGACAGAGGGTGGAGATCTGGAGGCTCACATCAGCAACTTTAATAAATTGGTTTACAAATCGCTGGATATGGATGAAGTGATGAAAGATGAAGAACAAGCATGTATGTTGCTGAATTCTCTTCTGGTGTCGTATAAGTCATTCAAGGACACTATGTGCACTACGAATAAAACTATAAGTGTCGACATCGCTATCTCAGCCATTTAAGGGAAGGCTATTAGAAAGCTAAACGATGACATGGGGACATCTTCTGACGCACTATTTACGAGGGGTAGGAATTCTGAACAAAATACAAGATCTTCAAGTTTTAGATCCAAATCCAAGGGAAGGGGTAAAGGAATGGTAAAGTACTAGAATTGTAGGATTAAAGGACATGTGAAGAAGGATTGTGCAAATCCTAAATCTAAGAGAGAATAATCTCAGGCTTCGTACATGGAGATCGACGCTGCCACAACGGATGGATCGAGTGGATGTGATGGTAATATCTTGTCGGTGTCTATGATCAGACACCTATACGATGATCGTAAGATGAGTGGATTCTGGATACAGGGGGATCTTTTCATATGACTCCTCATCGGAGTTGGTTCGCCAGTTATAGAGAATGGATGATGGATAGGTATTTATGGGCAATGACAGTGATTATTGGTACGCTGCGTGTCAAGATGTTTGATGGCACAGAGCGTACTCTGACCAGGGTGAGGCACGATCCTGACATAAAGAAGCGCCTGATTTCTCTAGGTACACTCTAGGCTATAGGGTGCAGGTTCGCAAGTATTAATGGTGTCCTTAAAGTATCTAAGGGGGCATGGGTAATCATGAAAGTGCAACGACTCGATAATGTTTACAAGTTGATCGGGAGCACTCTAAAAGGTGGAGTTGCAGTGGTTGTAGTGAATTTCACCTTTGCATGTGTGTGGCATGCTGGGCACGACCACATGAGTGCGCAGGGAATGAAAGCTGAGACACGTGGATAGAGATACAAAGCAGGTGGAGTAGCCACCTATAAGAAGAATCATATGACATAATCATAGAATATCGGTGAGGTACATGGATGACTCTAAAATCACAGGAGATCTGTCCTCCATTCAGATGGCTCTAGGTGAGCCTGATGCTAAGAAGTAGAAGGTAACTATGGGTGATGTGATTGACTCGTTGTACCAGATCGACACATGTGAGCTGGTAAGCTTTCGCTAGGCAAGAAAACGGTGGGATACAGGTAGATCTTTAGGAGGATACAGCATAGATATAGAGCGAAGTTGGTAGCGAAGGGTTATGCTCAGAGAGAAGGGATTGACTTCTCAAAGATATTTGTGCTGATAGTATAGTAGGTGTCTAGTAGATTCATGATTAGCGCTGGTTGGCCAATGCGATCTTGAGCTAGAAAGAATGGATGTGGAGTCTACACTTTTGTAAGAAAAATTAAAAGAGCAGATCTACATGAAGCAACCAGAGCGGTTCGAAGTTTAAAAGGGTTGAGAAAAAAGTTTACAGGATGACATGTAGATAGCTAATTATGACATGTCTAAAATCAATGTACTGAAGACTCAGTTAAGTAGGACATTCAAGATGAAGGATTCGGGGGCTGCGAAGATGGTTCTCGACATTGAGATTGAAAGAGGAGTAGGCTTTAGTTATCTCAGGACGGGCAGGTATTATTCAAGTATGTGATGGACCAGGCAAAGCTAGAGAGTGTTCCCTACGTGTTTCTCCTCAAGTTTTTCTCAGGACATGTCCCAAAACAGATGAGGAAAAGTAGGATATGTCTCATGAACCTTATTCAAACGTGGTTGGCAGTACATGCCATGGTCTGTATTAAACTGATTATTTCACTAGCCATCAGTGTTATGATCAAATATCCTAGCAAATAATATTGGGTAGTAGTGATATGGTAAGAAGACTACGTCTTTCCTTTTGAGAAGACAGGAGCAAAGGTGGTTGGGCACATGGATTATAATCCAGTAGACATGCTCACCTAAAATGTTCCTACAGAGAAGTTCAAGTTCTGTGAAACTTCTCTGGGCTTGGCGATGGTGAAAAAGAAGGACGGAGTGTGCACGAGAAGTTATGGTGTGATACAGAGATAAAAGAAGAGGTCAAGAAGCTACATGGTTAAAGATTGAAGATATGGTGGAGATTGTTGTAAAACAAATGTCTTAAGTCTGATTTTCACCGTGTTGCTCGACTAGCTGAGGGGATGGCTCGACTAGTCAAAGATCCCTTCGACTAGTCGAAGCCTTCTCGACTCGAAGTCTAGCGATGATGTATTTAAGATTTCCAGGTCCTTCAATTAGTCGAAGGTTTCACAAATGGTGCACGGATTCTTCGTGGACTATGTAAATTTAAGGCGGTTTCAGAGAGGTGCGTAAGTGAAATTTTCTAAACTATAAATAAGGGTCGCTACAGATTTTCTAAGTAATGTTAAGGCTTTTTAAAGGTATTCTAAGGGTTTCTAAAAGGGTTCTAGGGTTATCAAAGGGTGTAGTAAGGGCAAGATTCGAGGTTGTTCGAATCGGGTAAGTCTTTTCTCTTTGTAATTTATGCTTTCGTAGTGGATTTCTGTCACTTTGTACCGTAGTTTTTTCCCGAAAGGATTTTTTACATTAAATATTTGTGTTCTCTTATGTTTGTCTGGTGTCATTGGATTGCTATCCTAGATCCATATCTATGTGATTCCACAACACAAATCCCAACAAAAACTAAACAACAAAAACTATTGACTCCCTTCAAAACCTGCTCAATTTGAGAAAAGAGGGCCTCAAAGTGCCTAGCCCGACCTTATTCAACACTAAGAGGCTGTTAATGTGAGGTAGGAGCTCCTCGTGTTGAAATATACCTTATTAACACAACCTTCGCTGCCCATCTTTACTAGTGCATCAGCTACCTCATTTCCTTCTCACAGCATGTGGGAAATTATGCAGATCCTCTATAAGGTCATTTAACGAATAGCCACCTGTCAATAAGGCCACCTACTTAGGAGGAGGAAACTACATTCTCAATTATTTTAGAATTCACCTCCACAACGATATTAGATAACCTTAAATCGTAACAAATTTGAAGCGCACCCACCATGGCTTGAGCTTTAACTGCATTGTTGGACATTGGGTCTCAATACCAACAATATGCTTCTTTTAAAAATAATAATCTAATATAAAGACTTTAGTTTAACATATCTTTATTCAACCCGCAACTAAACCCAATATAAAAAAAAAGGAGATAAAAAAAATACAAGACAATATATATATATATATATATATATATATAACAACACTGTTCTTTGAAATTACGGTAAGGACCGTTATAGTAGAAGTAGGAATAGGTCAAAGTATGCTAGAGGGGGGTGAATAGGACTTTTATAAAATTGTATGCCTATTTAAAATCCTATCAACCTAATCTTAATCTAATATGAAACCATCAAGATATACTCATTTCAATTCTAATGGCTTTCAAGCCAAGTAGAGGATTCAATCACACGATTACTCAATATTTAAACAAGATATAGCAATTAGTTGATGATGATGGATGAACCATATGAAAGTGTGGGGAATGTGATTCCTATCAGTTCTAGATAATCATGTTATCATGTTTCATGTAAACATTCAAAGTAAACATGGTAAAAGAATATGCACATAGAAATCCTAAACACAGTCGTTTATAGTGGTTCAACTATATGCCTACTCTACTCCCGGCAGAGGCACTCAAACCTTGAGTGTACCAGTTTTCACTAACGGAGGTTTCAAATCAGGTTTACCTCAAACCTTTACAACCTACACAAGGTTGACTCTAGGACCTACACAAGGTACCTAAACATGGCTACACAAGGTAAATGTTTATGCCCTACACAAGAGCATAGGTCCTACACAAAACACTTAGGTTTTATGCCCTACACAAGAGCAAAGGATCCACACAAGGAACCTGAGTTTTATTTCCTACACAAGAGCAAAGAATCCACACAAGAACCCTAGTTTAAGCCACACAGGCCAAGGACCTACACAAAGGACCTGAGTTTATGCCCTACAAAAGAGCAAAGGTCCCCTACACTAAGAACCTAAACGTACTCTCTTGTTGGAGGCCACCTATGAGGGCTTGTAAGGGGAGATATGTACCTATGACCCAATCCTATACAAGGAATGATCAACAGGGTCTCTGGACTCTAATGACTTAAAGATAAGTATATGAGCCCCATTGTGCACAATGATGAAGATGATCTCCCTTGATGACGAAAATTCTTCAACTTCCTTGATCCACAACACTGATGATGCTCCAATATAAGGCGATGGGTTAGGTTAAAGTTATGTTGGAATCTACTCTAATGAATGTTGGTCATTTGAGAGACGAAGAGATTTCGAGTTGTTAAACATTCAAGGGATCCCAACTCAATGATTTGGCATTAAGTTGGTAACTGGATGATCCTTGAATGAGGAAGTTCATTCACCAATCCACTCTATTGAATGTCAATGATGAGGGTGGATTGAAGGATAAACTTCCATGAGAAAAAGGGCTTAGGGTAGGAGATATGCAATTACTCTCTCAAAGTTTACTCTATTTTATCAACACAACAACCAAGAACAAGCTCTCCTTATAATGAAAAAAAGATCTAATGAAAATAAAATTGTCAATTTCTGATTGGGTTCGATGTCATCGAATGTATACTTTCAATGTCATTGAATATCGGTTCGATGATACAAACTCAACTCTAAAACATTCTTGGAACTTTTTAATAGATGAGATGACATCAAACTTGATTTGATGTCATCGAGATTTGAACTTCAATGCCATCAAGTCAGAGTTCGATTCCTCGATATTATATGTGACTTTACACAGGAGCTTGCGGACAAATAAAAGCTTAACTGCGATGACATCGATTTTGATTCGATGTCATCGAATCCCATTTTGATTCATCAATATTTTTAAAAGATATTCCTTAAAAGCTCGCTGGACACTTCTTTGTACTTTTTCGATTTCATCGAGACTCCCTCCATATCATCAAAATTTGAATATCGATATCATCAAGGCTGTCTTGATTCCTCAAACATTTTCATTGATTTTCCTATTAATCCTGCTGAACAAAATTCATCCACTTTCGATATCATCAAACCCTGCTCGATGTCATCAAAATTTAAGTTTAGATAACATCAAATCGTTCGATTACTCGAGCAATATCAGAATATTTTCCTGGAGGATTTTTTGGATAATGCTCTAAGTCCTTTGATATCATCGACTGACCTTTAATGTCATCGATTATTGATGTTCGATATCATCGAATGTATGTTCGATCTATCGAGCATTCGGTCCAAATTACTGTGGTTGCTGAACATAAAAGGCCTAATTTGATATCATCGAGTACTGTTCGATATCATTGATCATGAGCTTTCGATGACATTGATACAGACTCGATATCATTGAGTTCAGCTAAAAAACTTAGAAAATAATTCCTGTTTAAAACTTAAGTTTTCAAACTTTTAATTCAGGCTTTTAAGGCATTATATACTTGAGTGTTTTAGGACATGGGATGTGAGGCTTAGTTTACCTTTGACGAGCTCAGAGTACTCATCCATTCGAGGCAATGGCTTAAACGTTCTTCATATGGGGCTCACTTAACTCATCGACTCAACCCTCACGTTAATTGACAAACCAGGGCACTTTCAATCTCCCTCTTTGTTAATTGCGTGACAAAATACAAAATACCTAGAAAAACACCCTAAATTGTCTGTACATCGATTTCACATAATTTTTACAAGTATTCTAATAAGTTCACACACATAGAATCTTCAAGTAGCTGCTCCCCCTATCTCCTTGCAGCTGCTCCCCCTATCACCTGTATCACCATGCATATAAACCATACACAATTGTTCTCATGGTGGGATTTGTTCTCCCCCTTTTTGTAGTCATTGATAAAGGTTAGAATACACCAAGTGCAAACATATTGACTGAAGTTGAATTTGAAGATACTGGAAGAATCAGTATAAGAGGGCCATGTGGGGAAGCCGCATTCCAGAAAGCCGACAGATTTCAATTTATAACATGTAATCACATCTCCAAAATGCATAATATAAATAGCAGTGTATACTAAGAGATATTATCAGCACATATGCATTTGAAAATAGAGCATTGAAATCATCATTTAACGTCCATAATTAAACCCTTTAATGGGCATAAAAAGACTGATAAACCAATCACCATTCCATAGTCATCATTCATCCCTATGAGCATATAATAAGCAATATTCAGCATCCTGCAGACATGATTCATTTACATAGACAATTTAATATTAAGCTCAGAAATCTTAGCATTCATCCATAAAAGCAATCAAAAGAGCTGCCCAAGCTTGACACTGGTCAACTATTTGAACCATTCAAAAAATCATCTAGCCCATCCATGGGCATATTCATCAAAAATAAATGTTCAACTATTTTTCCCATTCATGGGCAGTATCATTCAATATCCTAAATAGTCAAAATATCCCAACTCTTTTAACATTTTTTTTTCTGTGTGGTCTTTCTAAGGACCAGACAAACAACCAAAAATGTCAGCCTATGCAAGTCAGCAGCCATCACATACACTCACAGGTACTTAGGACAATCAAAAAGATATATATGTCCTTAGTATGAGTAGTGAACAGGTATATGTGATGGGGTAATCAATAGAACTATGGCGCTGGGGCCGAGTCAGATGGAGCTATATCATCTCGTCGGCACATCAATAAGTCAACGATTTGCTGAGCCGTGCATTGTAATGTGGCTACCATCCGCTCCAAGCCTGTGAGTCGCTTCTCCTGTCGATCAAACCTGTCCTTAAGTCGATCCAGTCCTTGTAGAGTCACCCTGACCCGATCCTGATGCCGCTTTTATCACTGAGTCGGTGTGGAGTCAGGAGAGGTCGGAATTACCCATGGTTCCTACGTTTCTCCTTCAGCCGGTGTTGCTGCTTCCCCCATTTCTATTTCAACTTACGTCTCTTCCTCAATCTATCCTTCTGTGAGTGGATGGAATTTATGGTCCATCTTTCAGATGTTAGCTTTATTGAAATGTTGTAAAGGACACCCAGAATCATCTGTCATGGGCAGTCCCAACTCATTGCACAACACATGGATGATATGTAGAAAGGTAGATGAGTTGCTCGGTAGGTGAGGACAACAAAAACCAAGTGGACTATTAAAGTGGGTAGACGCAGCTTCACACCAGACGCAATGCCATATAGGATGAGGACCATGAAACTAGTAAGATTGGCTCGATTCGTCCCTCTAAGGTATACATTTGTAGAAAAGATCCCATGCAAAACTCGGTATTTAGGGAGCATGTATTTTTCCTTAAGTGCATTCCCTTGATACCAAGGGACATCTCTACCATGAAATAAGAATGTGGTGACTGTGGATCAAACTCTTGGATCATCAAGATCAAGACTAGATAGGCCTATAGGAGAAAGGGTGAGACCAAACAGATTTGCCATGGACTCGGCTGTGATCTCCACGTTCATTTCCCCGACTGTGACAGTGATCGAGGGAGGCTCAAGGATTGGAGAGTGCTAATAAGTGAGAAATCGGTATGTTCATTCGTCATGGCATGGTCCACCAAAATCCAAAATAGGTGACCAATCAACTATAGACAACAAGGATTATCAGTCAAAAGCTCGAATGCATTCCTTATCAACCCGACGTTCATGCACGAGACTCCTCCCCATATATTTTTCCAATACATTGGCATGTGGCAGAGGAATTACTACAGCTGGTGGAGGTGCAAGCACCGCAGACTGAGTCTCACCACGTGATGCCTGTATAGCAGTGGTCCCACGGTGGCGAGCGGGTGATTCAGGAGCTCTGGCTCTTTCTCGTGAAGCCAGAGCCTTTTTTCGAGTAGTTCGTGATGATTCTCCGATTATTAGGGCCTTCCCTTTTTCCTTGGACATGGTAGATTAAGCATTCACAATAGCAAGACGAGAATGCCAGGAAAACCCAAAAATGATCATGATAATGAAAGACCGAAGAGTATTTCCAAAAAAGAACTTCTATCAACCTAGGATAATCAAATGGAATGATGAATACCTTTGAGGAAAGAAGGGAATATACCTCGGGACCTTTGGTTTTGAGTTTGAAGATGGCTGCCCAATACATCACAGTGTGGAGAAACGAAGCCTAGAAGAGGAAATGACAAAAAATGACCTTTTCCTACTCCCCCACTTTTTATCAGGTGGACTTATTCAATGTCATCGAATTAGATTCGATGACATCGATAGTCCCTAATCAATGTCATCAAAGAGGTGTTCGATAACAGACTATCAGGTGTAACGATTTCAACTCCTAGAGATATTCGTTGACGTCGAGCTGTTCTCGTTGCCATGGACAAGTCATTCGATTCATTGACTGACTTATTGAAATGAAAAAAATATGACGTTGTTCTGAGTAATTCGATAGATTTTCAGAGATGTATATCATAAAGTATTTCCTTTATAGTTTGTATACACAGTAAAATTTGTACAAAATATTGTGTGAACCAAAATTATAAACATTTTCTATGTTCATATTCAAAAAGAATTTGATGAGTTATAGAAACCTTGGATATAACATATTAACCACAAAAGTGCATTATTTCACATGCATGTCCAGGCCTCAAAGCCATAACCTGGACTTATTATCGATGCTCAGGTGATAATAGGTAGACGGATCATCCTGCATATTGCCTTTCGGGACATAGCATTGGTCACGAGTACGAAGACCCTTCATAATTGATTTTCCTAATAGGTCTGAGATCTTGCATTCTTGTTTGGAGAAAGTCACCGCATGCTTGTTGTCACATATTTGAGAAATGCTTAGAAGGATGTGTGTCAACCCTTCTACCCAAAGAGCATTCTAATTTTTGAGCATTTGTAATCCAACAATGGTTCCATGTCCCATCACCTTAGCAGTGCGTCCATCTCCAAAGGTGACCTTCCCATCATCAAGATTTGAATAATTTGAGAGAAGAGATTTGTCACCCATGACATGTCTTGAACACCCTCTATCCAGGTACCATTTAGCATCATTGCCAGTTTTAGTAAATGAATGAGTTACTAAACAATTTCTCTTCATTTTTGCTACCCATTTTGTGATGGTTTTTCTAGGAGACACTATTTTCACTTCACTATGGGTTTGTCTGGGTACATTGGGTAACTCAATCATATTCCCTTGTTAAATTAACTCCTTTGTTTTTTGATTCAGTTGAGCCACTTGACTCAATAGTTCCTCCATTATTTTTGTCATTTTCGGTGGAGATGGATGTGTCTTACCCCTTGCCATGTACTTTGGTGGACTCTTTACATTTTGCATTGTTCTTCGGGTTGACGTATATTTACCTATCAAGTTCAAACCGGAATTAAGTTGAGTCCTACCAATAGTAAGACATGTAAATTTGTAGTGACCTGAGTCTCCACATGAGTGACAAATAGGGGTAGAACTTGTGTTACTCCCTGAAGCAGCAGTTTTCTTAGTCATTTGAGCTGCAGGAGTGGGACTTGGTTTCAAATATCTTAATCCTCTCTTGTCTTTTTTGTGGTCTCTGTAAATGCTATCTTATCTAGCTACTAAATTTGTCAAATTTTGAAATGTCAAAATCTCTTGGAATCTGTGTCTTGTGTAGATCAACTTTATATCATCCTTGCCTACATTCAAGTACAAGTTCAACCAGCTCAAGTACAAGATCTAGAAGTTCAAGAACAAGAAGTTCAAGCACTAGATCAAGTTTTCAAGTTTCAATTATATCAAGACAGTGTGCATTACTTAGAATTCAAGATCAAGTAATCTTTTTAAGTTCAAGCTCATCTTCAAATTACAATGACAAGCTTCAAAGTATTTCAAGATGACAAGCTTTAAGTACTTCAAGATAAAATATCAACCGAAGTGAACGATGTTTCTATATTCAATTTTCACCTATAAGGTATGAATGACCCTAGATTAAGCATAGGTTAGGTCATGTTGATTGCATACTTAATTTGGGTCATTATAGAATTTTATAGGCTTTTTCTTGACTAGTCTTAGCCTATGTTCGACTAGTCCAAGTACTGGCTCGACTAGTCTAAAAATTCCCTCGACCAGTCCAAGGTTTGTTACTAATATTTAAGTTTTTTTGTTGGACCCTCGACCGGTCCTGGAGACTGCTCGACTCAAAGTCCAACAACCATTTTTGGTCCCACTTGACCAGTCGAGTAAGCCACTCAAACAGTCATGAAACGGTCTTATCTTGACAGGCTCAAAATTTTAAATTCTTGTTGGTCCTTCGACTAGTCAAACTGACATTTGAGTTAGTCGAGTGAATAGTTTTTTAACTTATAAATAGAGCATGAATTTTAGAGTTTGGAAAGTCATTCAAAAAAAATTAAGATACCACTCTAAGAGATAAGTTTGTAATATTCTTAAGATATATTGTGTTCATTTAATATTCTCTTTAATTTAGCTTTTTGCATTTGATTTTGAATTCTCTATTCCAATCTTAATTGAAGAAGGGATTTAAGTTTTCCCCTTTCTTGAGATCAAAATCAAATCAAGCTAGCCCAAGGTGGTTTAATCTAAAAATCATTTAGAACTTAGAACCCTTTCATAAGTGAGTGTGGACATTGAACATCAACATTCTACATCTACATTGAATTGGTTCTACCAGGCTTCATCACAGGAGAATATTCAGATAAGTATATTTATATTTTTATAAATCTCTTTCTGGTTTTTTAGGTTGTGTTAGAAAAATCTCTCTTTCCTTTTTGGTTTGTCTGAGGTGATCCAGAAAATCTCAGAGTATAGGCTTTTGAATCGTGTAAGTCCACTTGAAAGATACAATTGTGAAGGTTTTAAGTGAACCTTGAAAAACCTATTTTATAGTGAATGTCAATATCTCGAGGTTGAGGATATTGGGAGTGGAGTAGTTGTGTAGCTGTTTTTTAACAGTTGGTGTACACACAAGCGAACCACTATAATTGTTGGTGTTGTGATGAATGGTTGAATGTGGCTAAGTGTGTGAATGTTGTAATTTATTTTTTAACATTTGTGGTGAATGATTGTAATTTACTTTTGGCACATGTGATGAATATTGTAATGCAGTAGAATTTTATTTATGTTTTATTCTTTATTCCTCTTTATCAGTTTGGGATTTTGATACACAAACCGTTCTAAGAATCAGGTTGTCTTACCATAAGCCATTGGTTTTTCGTGTAAGGTTGTCCTTAGAACAGCATCTGTATCAACCTCTCAATACTTGTGCATTTGAGGTTGCTATTCATTTTTGTTATTTGAATTGATAAGTGTTATCTTTGTTGATTTCTTTATTATTTCACATTTAATTATTTAATTTGACAATCCTATTCACCCCCCCCCCCCCCCCCCCCCCTCTAGGACTTTTAGCTCGGCCTTTTCAAGTGGTATCAGAGCCTAATAGATCGATTTTATTTTTGTTATTTGGATTAATTTCCTAAGCTAATCGATCTGAGCTTTTTAAGATGTCAAATTTTGATAGCCTTTCAGTCACTATGCCTCCACCATTTGATGGCTCCAATTATTCCTATTGGAAAGCCAGAATGAGGATTTTTAAAAAAAAATCATGGATGAGAATGTGTAGAAAGCCACAATGATCAATTGAACCCCTCCTACCACTGAAGTAACTGGTACTGACGGATCTAAAACTGTAAAAGTCACACCTTATTTTTCTTGGATCGCTCTTCAGAAAAGTGAGAGCAGTGCCAATGCAAAGGCTTTAAAAATGTTATTTCTTACGCACTATCACTGAATGAATTCAAGAGAATTATATCTTGTGATACTACAAAGCAAGCCTGGGATATTTTGGAAATGACACACGAGGGTACAACAATTGTCAAGAAATCTAAAGTTCAAATCCTCACAACTAAATTTGAGAAAATACATATGGAAGAAAGTGAAACTTTCATGGACTTCTATACAAGATTAAATGACATTGTTAACTCTATGTGGGGTCTTGGTGATAGGATCTGAGAAAGTAAAGTTTGTGCAAAGATACTGCGCTCATTACCTGAACGGTTCAATTCAAAAGTGACCGCGATCCAGTAACTTTGTGATATTGATAATATGAAGGTAGAAGAACTGGTTGGTTCTTTACAAACTAACAAGTTAAAATTTAAAGCTCGTAAAGGTAAATCCATCTCCCTTAAGTTTTCTAAAATTATTTCTTAAGAAAATAGTAATAATTCTGATTTAGAAACTTCTAAAGATGAAAAGGCTCTTTTAGCTAAAAAGTTTTATAAGATTTTCAAAAGTTAAAAGAGGGTTAATTTGTAAAAACCTATTGAAAAGAAAAGATCTAGATCTAAAAATTGGAAATTTTTAAAAGACAGGCAATGCTACAACTGCCATGAATATGAGTATCTAGCAAACAAATGTCCTAAGAAGGACAAATCTAAAAAGAAAGGTATGTTGGCTACATGGGATGAATCTTCCTGCTCTGAAGTCTCTTCTAAGTCAAAAGATTCTGAAACTAAGTCGTCTAATGATGTTAAAGCCCTAATGACTCTATCCAAGTTCACTTTTTCAGATAATGATGATTCAACCAGTGAAGAAAATCTAAATAGTGACCATGAAAATAAAGAAGATCTTCATGATGCTTATGATGCCCTATACAAGGAAAGTTGCAAAATTTCTATAAAGCTAAAACTTCAGAAAGAAAAGTTTTCAAAACTAAAAGAAAATTTTGATAAGCTAGTCTTAGAAAAATCACACATTTCAGATTTCTTTGAAAACTAAGTGCGACTTAGATTTCAAAACATCTCAATTTTAAAACTTAAAATCTGAAACTGAAAAGCTAAAACTAGAAGTCTCTTCGCTTTTAAGTTTGAAGGACACATGGAGGTATGCCCAAGGTGATCCTAAAATAGAAAATTTTTTATCCAGATCTAAAAAATGTGGCGATCGATCTGGATTGGGTTATGATAAAAGTATTCCTCCTAAATATAAGAATTCTCCGCCTAACTTTGTTAAAGGGAAGTCTTCTAACTTAAAAGGAAAAATTCTTAATCAAAATATTCTAAAAATACTAAAAATTTTCAAACCTTAAAACCTAAAAGTAACTATATCAACTATATAAATCAGAATCATAATTCTTTAGCTAAGAAAATTGTTGATTTACTTAAAGAGCTCTTAAAATCTAACTCAGTGAGTAGGACTTATAACAACTATAAACATAAAAAGACCAACTATACTCCTAAACCCAAAACTATAATGAAATGGGTCTCTAAGGTTACTTGTTTGGTTGCCCACATCACTTTCAAAGCTTCGAGCTATTCAAAGTGGTACCTAGACAGTGGTTGCTCCAGACATATGACAAGTGACAAAGGTTTGTTCACTAGTCATAAGGACATGACTGATGATTCAGTCACATTCGGTGATGGTAGTAACTGTAGAATTGTTAGTTAAGGTACAGTTCAACTCTTTAACCTCCCTCAGTTTGAGAATGTTTTATATGTAGAAGGTTTAAAACATAATTTATTAAGCATCTCTCAAATATGCAATAATAATTATAGTGTAAAATTTACCAACCAAGGGTATGAAATTTTAAATAAGAATGGTTCCATAATATTAATTGGTCACAGAACTTCTGAGAACTGCTATATTGTTTGTGATTCAGGCTCATCTAAGCTATCGTGTTACATGGTCCAAACCGATGAGACCGAACTATGGAATAAGCGCCTAGGACATGCACACTACCACAACTTGTATAGATTGAGCAACAGAGAATAGGTAAGAGGTCTACCCAAAGTACAGAAAGTGGATAAAATATGTGGTGAGTGCCAGATTGGTAAATAAATCAGGAGTGCTCACAAAAAGGTGAACTCCAAAGCCACATCTATACCACTCGAACTTCTCCACATAGATCTCATTGGACTAACTAAAATGGAGAGTCGAGGTGATAAGAAGTATATTATGGTGATTGTAGATAACTTTACCAGGTATACTTGGGTAGTCTTCTTAAGAGAGAAATTAGAAACTCTCAGTGAAGTAAAAAGGGTACTTGAATGTATCCAAATTGAAAAAGAATCACAAGTTACTAAGATCCGTAGTGATCATGGTTCTGAGTTTGAAAATGGCAGTTTTGAGAAATTTTACAGTGATTAGGGAATATCACATGAATTTTTTGGGCTCAAAACACCAAAAACAAAATGGTGTAGTGGAAAGAAAAAATAGAGTGCTTCAAGAAATGGAAAATGCAATGCTAAATAGTATGAAGCTTCCTAAAAATCTTTGGGCTAAAGATATAAATACTGCTTGTTATATAATTAACCACGTTTATACTAAAAAACCAAGTAGTAAAACAGCTTATGAAATGTGGTTTGATAAGAAGCCTACTGTCAAATACTTTCAAGTTTTTGGCAGCAAATGCTACATCTTGCGTGACCGAGAAAATCTGGATAAATTTGACACCAACAGTAATGAAGGTATATTTTAAGGGTACGATCTGAATAATAGTGTATCTAGTTCTTAACAAGAGGACTGGTGTAATTCAAGAGTCCATTAATGCGGTTCTAGATGATCACTTGAATACACTTGTCTCAAGTTCAAAAAATGTGAAGTACTTTTATTTAATAAACCAGACTCTTCAGCTAGTTAAAATAACAATGAACTGAGAATAGTTAAAAATCATCCTTCTAATCAAATCCTTGAAAACCCTCTCACTGGTGTGTGCACTCATAAACAAATTGAAGATATGTGCAACTACGTGTACTTTACATCTCAAATAGAACTGGCTAACGTAAAAGAAGCTCTTACTGATGAAAACTGGATTGTAATAATGAAAGAAGAGCTCAATTAGTTTGTTAGAAATGATGTTTGGTACTTAGTTTCAAGACTAAAAGATAAACACATTATCAGAGCAAAATGGATTTTCAAAAATAAGTCTAATGAACTTGGTAATATTATTAGAAACAAGGCTAGATTGGTTGTACAAGGGTACACTCAAATTGAAGGCATTGATTATAATGAGACATTTTCCCCAGTAGCTCATCTTGAATCAATTAGACTATTTATATCCATTGCGTGCTTTAAAAAATTATAAATATACCAAGTGGATGTAAAGAGTACTTTCTTAAATGGCGATTTACATGAAGAAGTGTATGTTGAACAACCAATAGATTTTGAAGACCCTAAGCATGCTAATCATTTCTATCGCCTGAAAAAAGCACTCTATGGTTTGAAACAAGCTCCTAGGGCATGGTACGAGAAGTTGACTAAGTTTCTAATAAGTCATAACTTTGTAATTGGGAGTGTTGATAAGACACTGTTTGTAAAGAAACATAATAATCACATTCTAATAGTGCAAATCTATGTTGATGACATTATTTATGGATCTACCTGAGATAACATGACTGTTGAGTTTGCGGATCTTATGAAATCTAAATTTGAAATGAGCATAGTTGGAGAACTAAATTATTTCCTAGGGTTGTAAGTCAAACAACTCCCTGATGATTTCTTTATCTCTCAAACTAAATATGCTCTGAACTTAGTTAAAAAGTTCAGATTTGAGAGTGAGAAAAATTTTGATGCTACAATGAGTACTACTCTAAAACTCTCTAAGGATTCCAAAGGTAAGAGTGTGGATCCTAAGTTGTATCGTAGTATGATAGGTAGTTTACTTTATTTAACTGCGAGCTGACCTGATATTGCTTTTAGCATAGGAATTTATGCTAGATATCAATCTGACCCTAAAGAGTCACACCTAATTGTTGTTAAGTTGATTTTGAGATATGTTGCTAGTTCAGCTAATCTTGTTCTCTAACATCCACATGATACTAGTGTGCAATTAACTAGTTACATGAATGCTGATTGGGCTAATAACATTGATGATCTTAATCAACCAGCAATAGTTGTTTCTATGTCGGGAACTGTTTGGTTTCTTGGTTAACTAAGAAAAAAAGTTTCGTATCGCTCTCCACAGCTGAGGCTAAATATATTGCTACTGGTAATGCATGCACTCAGCTTGTGTGGATGAAAAAATGCTAAGCGATTACGAAATTACTCAAGAATCTATGGTTTTATATTGTGATAATTCATGTGCAATTTATAGCTCTAAGAATCCAATTTAGCATTCATAAACTAAGCATATTGATAATAGATATCATTTTATTCGTTAACTAGTGGAAGACAAGATAATTTTTTTGGAATATATTCAGACTGAGAATCAACTTGTAGACATAATCACAAAATCGCTTGATAAAAATAGGTTTGAAAAAATAAAATTTGATCTTGGTATGTGCAATACGAGCTGATGATTTGTGCCTATTTGTATCATAATGTATATATTTATTATTTTAAAAATTTTAAATTCAAATCGATGAAAAATTATAAATTTTCAATGGTGCACGACCAGTTGAGTACACACTCGACAAGTCGTGGCTCGACCGGTCGAGTATGTACACGACCAATCATGAAATTCGGGTTTTACTTTTTATTTGGGGAAAAATAACTTTTTCTTCACTTAGTTCTTCTTCTCCAACAAGCCCTACCATGACCGGTCGAACCCATCTTCAATTCCTCTATGGTTAGTGCTTTATTTTTAATTTCTTTATAGATTTGAATTCTTTAATCTTCCATTTCCTTGTTTGTGTTGTTTATTTCAAGGTTTATGGTTGTTTGGTGGGTTTTTTGGTCAAAAATCTGATTTTCTTGAAATCCTTCTTGCCTCTTTTACAATCCTTGTATTCCTTGATTTTCTTATCGCAATGGAGAGTAAAAATAAAAAGAAAGGATCTCGTGGTCCCTCTTCTTCTTGTTCGACTCCTATCACGGTGCGTCATCTTCGATCACCCGAGGATGATCCCAAGTATGTGCGGGATATTCATTTACGTAACGTGATAGTTAAACAAACTGTTAACACTGATCATTTAGTACCTTTTGGTATCCTTTCACTCCTTCAATCTGTAAGATGGGATAACATTTTACATTGGGACGGTCCACCATTCCACTCTACTACACAAGCCATGTATGCTTATATTACTGACTTCTCTATTCAGAATCTTACATTTACAATTTCTACTAGAGAAGGTCCAATTGATGTGGACCGTCACCTCATTTCTGGATTAATGGACCTTTCAGTCAATGATGATGGTATTCCCATCAATATTCTTATAGAAAAATTGTCTAAATCTAAGAAGCGAATGCTCACTAGAGTTTTATGTAATATAGATGCGAAATGGAGTACTGAGAATGCGCTCGCTTTCAAGTTTATGTTACCGAGATACAGGGTTCTTTATCAAATTTTCATTTCAAATGTCTACCCTAGATCTGGTAACAAAACCAAGCTTACTACATTCATGGTTCATATTCTTTATTCTATCATTACCAGAGTCTCTGTGTGTCTCCCTTCACTTATTTGTTATATCATGATTCTGTTCTGCCTTCATCCATGTCACAGTGATATACTCTTTGTTTATCTTATGACTGTATTAACTACCCCTAGTTTAGTGGTTAAACCTATTGGAGAAGATCCAATTCATCATGTTCCTTTCAACAACTCAAATACAAATAAGATGCATATGAAGTTGGCCCCAGGCCAAGTTGATACGAGTGCTGAAGGAGTAGCTGAAGCAAATGAAGAGGAGGATGCTTTCCCTCCAGATGATGTCAATATGGATGACATCTTTAATGAGATGGAATCAGACTCGGCAGCAGATCCTAATTTTTAGCTGTCTGATTTTGATGAACGTTTACGTTCTCTTGTGAAAAAAGTAACGGGTATGCATGTGTCCCAAGAATCTTAATTTAAATATATGCGCAAATATCTGAGGCGCATTACTAAGGGACTTCATCAAATTGATCCTTCCATACCTGCTCCTTCCTCTGGTTTTAATTATTTTGGTATCTCTGATCTGTAATAACTTTTAATACTTGGATTTCTCTTAACTTTTTATGCTTCGGCATATTTTCTTGTTATTGTGAACATGCTTGAATGGTTATCTTTCCAATATTTATGGTATATTGAACTTATTCTTTCTATCATTTCTCATTGCTCTTTTATTTCCATCATTATTTATAAGTCCTTTCATTTTTCATATTGTGACAAAAAGGAGGAGAATTTGTGTTTATATGCCTATTTCATAATGATATTGGATTGTATAGAATGTGGAAATGTGGAAATGTAGAGAAGTGGTTAGGTAAGGTAGCAAAATTTTCAATTCTTCTCTTAGATTTAATGGATTAAGGTATTAAGGGGAAGTATTGATTTGCAGGTTATAACCAGTGCATGATTCTTTGACTAGGTTGTAACTTGTGCATGATTCTTTATTGTGCATAAATGATGCATGATTCTTTACTGTGTGTGCGTGTTATGCATATTTTTATTTATTTGGTTTTGTCACGAATTTAACAAAGGGGAAGATTGTAAATGTTATCTTATCTAGCTCATAAATTTGTCAAATTTTATAGTGCCAAAACCTCTTGGAATCTATGTCTTGGATAGCTTAACTTTATATCATCCTTGCCTACATTCAAGTATAAGTTCAAGCAGTTCCAATTCAAGTTCAAGCAGCTCAAGTACAAGATTTAGATGTTCAAGAACAACAAGTTCAAGTACTAGATCAAGTTTTCAAGTTTTAACTATATCAAGACAGGGTACATTACTTAAGATTTCAAGCTCAAGTAATCTTCTCAAGTTCAAGCTCATCTTTGAATATACAATGACAAGCTTCAAAGTATTTCAAGATGACAAGCTTCAAGTACTTCAAGATAAAATATCAACCAAAGCGAACGATGTTTCTATGTTTAAGGTATGAATGAGTACCCTAGATTGACCATAGGTTAGGTCATATTGATTACATACTTAATTTAGGTCATTATATAATTTTATAGACTTTTTCTCGACTAGTGTTAGCCTATGTTCGACTAGTCCAAGTACTGACTCAACCAGTCCAAAGTTTATTACTAATTTTTGAGATTTTTTGTTGGACCCTCGACAAGTCCTGGAGACTCCTCGACCAGTTGAGCAGGCTTAACTCAAAGTCTAACAACCATTTTTAGTCCCACTTGACCAGTCAAGTGCAGGGCTCGACCAGTTGTGGAATGGTCTTATCTTATCACGTTTGAAATTTTAAATTCTTGTTGGTCCTTCGACCAGTCGAGCTGTCCTTTGAGCCAGTCGAGTGAACAAGTTTTTAACCTGTAAATAGAGCACGAATTTCAGAGTTTGGTAAGTCATTCAAGAAAAATCAAGAAACTACTCTGAGAGATAAAATTGTAATATTCTTAAGCTATATTGTGTTCATTTAATATTCTCTTTAATTTATCTTTTTGCATTTGATTTTGAATTCTCTATTCCAATCTTAATTGAAGAAGGGATTTAAGTTTTCACCTTTCTTGAGATCAAAATCAAATCAAGCTAGCCCAAGGTGGTTTAATCTAAACATCATTTAGAACTTAGAACTCTTTCAGAAGTGAGTGTGGACATTGAACATCTATATCAAATTGGTTCTACCGGGCTTCATCAAAGGAGAATATCCAGATAAGTATATTTACATTTTTGTAAATCTCTTTTTAGTTTTTGAGGTTGTGCCAGAAAAATCTCTCTTTCCTTTTTGGTTTGTCTGAGGTGATCTAGAAATCTCAAAGTGTGGGGCTTTTGAATTGTGTAAGCCCACTTGAAAGACACAATTGTGAAGGTTTTAGGTGAACCTTGAAAAACCTATTTTATAAGGAATACCAATATCCCAAGGGTGAGGATATTAGGAGTGGAGTAGTTGTGTGGCTGTTTTTAACAGTTGGTGTACGCACAAGTGAACCACTATAATTGTTGGTGTTGTGATGAATGGTTGAATGTGGCTAAGTGTGTGAATGTTGTAATTTATTTTTCAGCATTTGTGGTGAAGGATTGTAATTTACTTTCAGTGCATGTGGTGAATGTTATAATAACAGTAGAATTTTATTTCTGTTTTATTCTTTTTCCTCTGCATTAGTTTGAGATTTTGATACACAGACTGTTCTAGGAATCAGGTTGTCCTACCATAAGCCATTGATTTTTGGTGTAAGGTTGTCCTTAGAACAACATCTGTATCAACCTCTGAATACTTGTGCATTTGAGGTTGCTATTCATTTTTGTTATTTGAATTGATAAGTGCTATCTTTGTTGATTTCATTATTATTCTGCATTTAATTATTTAATTTGGCATAGTCCTATTCACCCCCCCCCCCCCTAGGACTCTTAGCTCAACCTTTTTAGTCTCCCCATCCCTAAAAGTCTTTCTAGTTGTTCACTACTTTGGGAGAATTTGTAACTTAGTTCAACAGATTTTTTTTGAATTTTTCCGCATCAAAAATAAGTATGTGATTTTTATTTTTAAGATGCATGTTTTCATTTTTCAATAATTCAATCTATTTGTTTAGTTTTACTGACTCAGAGTTGAGAAATGAATTGATTCTTTCCAGCCTATCATTATCTGAGTGGTATTGCTAAAAATCATTAATTAAGTGTGTATTGATATTTAATGTTTTATCTAGATCTATTTGTGACAATTTATTCTTATTTTCACTAATGCCAAGTCTTTTAAGGATATTGATGTTATGTATGTAGAGTTGATCATAGGCATCTTGTATATTTTCCTTTTCTTCCTCTTCTTCTTTCTCATCATTTGATGGAAATGTCTCTTTGGCTTGTGGTTCATCAATTTCCTCAGTTTCTTTGGGAATATCAGAGGATGAGGAGGCCATAAGTAATTTCAAGGATTTCTAGTTTCCATCACTCTCTGATTCACTGAATTCTAAGTTTGATTCTTCAGTGTCATCCGATGTGGCTGCCATGGCCTTTCCCTTAGTCTTTTTGGTGGGACATTCAGTGGACAAGTGTCCAAATTTTTGGCAATTGTAACACTGAGGCTCTTTAGACCTTTTGAGAAGTTTGCCAATATAGTGCTTGCTATCTAACTGTTTGTCTTTGTAGTTGTAGGGTCGGCCATGGTTCTTTTTAAAAATTTTCTTGAACTGTTGAGCCAAGAGAGCCACTTCTTCATCCTCATTTTCTCTCTCACTTTCCTCCTCCTCATTGATGGTGGTGTGTTTTACAGCTTTGAGGGCATTACTTTTGGATTTGGGGGTGGTTTAAAGTGTAGTTCAAATGTTTGTAGGGAACCTACTAGTTCTTCTACTTTCATTTCATCCATGTTCCTACTTTCTTCAATAGTTGTAACTTTTGAGTTGAAATGTTCCAGTAGGGATCTTAGAATTTTCCTACAAATTTTTTAGACTGGAACTTTCTCTCCCAATCCACCCATGGAGTTGCAGATGATGTTCAGTTTTGTAAAAAATTCCATGAATGTCTCATGTTCCTCCATTCCAAGATGTTCAAACTGCGATGTTAGAAGTTGTAACTTGGATCTTTTCACTGTGCTGGTTCCTTCATGGGTTGTTTCCATTAAATCCCATGCTTCTTTTGATGTGCTACATATACTATTTAATTAAAGACTTCTTGGATCACAGCACAATAAATAACATTCATTCCTTTTGCTTCAGATGTTTGTCTTTCTTTATCGTATGCAGTCCACATTTATTTAGATTTAGGTTTTGAAATAGTTGTGCCATTTTCAAGTAATATTTGATCAATTGGTGACACATATCCTGTTTCGACTATGTTTTAAACGTCATGATCCAAAGATTTTAGAAAATAGTGCATCCTGGCCTTCCAATATGCATAATTTGAGCCATCAAATACAGGAGGTCTGGACATAGATGAGCCCTCCCCTTTGACCATGATTCCCAACTTCAGTCAATATCACTCTCTAGGCAGTTAAACTTTTAAGAGAGACCCGCTCTGATACCAATTGAAATTACTGTAATGATCGCTATAGTAGAAGTAAGAATAGGTCAAATTGTCCTAGAGGGGGGGTGAATAAGACTTTTATAAAATTTTATGCCAATTTGAAATCCTATCAACCTAATCTTGATCTAATATGCAACCATTAAGATATATTCATTTCAACTCTAATGGCTTCCAAGCCAAGTAGAGGATCCAATCACACGACTACTCAATATTTAAACAAGATATAGTAATTAGTATATGATGATGGATGAACTATGTGAAAGTGTGTAAGATGTGATTCTTACCATTTCTAGATAATCAAGTTATCATGCTTCATGTGAACATTCAAAGTAAACAACGGTAAAAGAATATGCAAATAGCAATCCCAAGCACAGTCATTGATAGTGGTTCGTTTATGTGCCTACTCCACTCTCGGCAGATGCACTTATCCCTTAAGTTTACCAAATTTTACTAATGGAGGTTTCAAATTAGGTTCACCTCAAACCTTTACAACCTATACAAGGTTGACTCTAGGACCTACACAAGGTACCTAAACATGCTTACACAAGGCAAACGGTTATGTCCTACACAAGAGCAAAGGCCCTATACAAAGCACCTAGGTTTTATGACCTACACAAGAGTAAAGGATCTACACAAGGAATCTAGGTTTTATGCCTAAGACAAGAGCAAAGGATCCATACAAGGAACCTAGGTTTAGACCACACAAGTCAAGGATCCACACAAGGACCCTAGTTTAGGCCACATAGTCCAAGGACTTACACAAAGGACTTGAGTTTATGCCCCACACAAGAGCAAATGTCCTACAATAAGAACCTAAACATACTCTCCCGTCGGAGGCCTCATATGAAGGCTTGTAAGGGGTGAGATGTACCTATGACCCAATCCTCACAAGAAATTATAAATAGGGTCTCTGGACTCCAATGACTTACAAATAAGTATATAAGCCCCGTTCTGCACGATAATGAGGACGATCTCCCTTGATGACAGAGATTCTTCGGCTTCCTTGATCCACAACATTGATGATACTCCAATATAAAGTGGTGGGTTGGGTCAAGGTTATGTTGGAATCTACTCTAATGAATGTTAGTCATTTGAGAGATAGAGAAACTCCAAGTTCTTAAACATTCAAGGGATCCCAACTAAATGATTTTCCATTAAGATGGTAGCTGGATGATCCTTGCATGAGGAAGTTCATTCACCTATTCACTTTATTGAATGTCAATGATGAGGGCAGATTGAAGGATGAACTTCCATGAGAAAAAGGGCTTAGGATAGGTAATAGGCAATTACTCTCTCAAAGCTCACTCTCTTTTCTCAATACAACAACTAAGAACAAGCTCTCCTTATAAAGGTAAAAAGCTCCAACGGAAATAAAACTGTCAATTTCTGACTGAGTTCAATGCCATCGAACGTATACTTTCAATGTCATCAAATATTAGTTCGATGATACAAACTCAACTTTAAAATGTTCCCAGAACTTTTTGATAGATGATTGATGACATTGAACTTGATTTGATGTCATCGAGATTTGAACTTCGATGTCATCAAGTTGGAGTTCGATTCCTTGATATTATATGTGACTTTACACAAGAGCTTGTTGGATAAATAAAAGGCTAACTGCGATGACATCAATTCAGATTAGATGTCATCAAAATTCAAATTAAATGTCATCGAATCCCATTTCGATTCATTGATATTTTTAGAAGATATACCTTGAAAGCTCGCTGGACATTTCTTTGTCTTTTTTTGATTTCATTGAGACTCCTTCAATATCATTGAAATTTGAATATCGATATCATCGAGGCTATCTCGATTCCTCGAACATTTTCATTGATTTTCCTATTGAGTTTGCTGAACAAAATTCATCCACATTCGATATCATCGAACCCTACTCGATGTCATTGAAATTTGAATTTCAATAACATCGAATCTTGTTCGATTACTCGAGCAATATTAGAATATTTTCCTAGAAGATTTGTTGGATAATGCTCTAAGTCCTTCGATATCATCAACTAACCTTCGATGTCATCGATTACTGATGTTTGATATCATCAAATGTATGTTCGATCTATCGAGCATTTGGTCCAAATTACTTTGCGGTTGCTAGACATAAAAGGCCTAATTCGATGTCATCGAGTATTGTTCGATATCATCGATCATGAGCTTTCGATGACATTGACATAGACTCAATATCATCGAGTTTAGCTGAAAAACTTAGAAAATTTTTCATGTTTAAAACTTAAGTTTTCAGACTTTTAATTCCTGCATTGTTTTAAAGCTTTTAAGGCACTATATACCTGAGTGTTTTACGACATGAGATGTGAGGCTTAGTTTACTTATGACATGCTCAGAGTACTCATCCAGTTGAGGCAATGGCTTGAACATTCTTCATATGGAGCTCACTTGACTCATCGACTCAACCCTCACGTTAATTGACAAACCAGGGCACTTTCATTCTTATTTATGCATGAAGATGAATGAAGAGGACATTCATGGAACACATGCCACCATGGTAGTAATGGCATTTTGTTACTCTTCTAAACTCCATTTTTTATCATGCATGTGTGACCTACCCAATGAGTGGAGTGGACTCTCATGATCTTCAGGCCAAGGCATGTTTCTGATGGCCCTACCTGATTAATCTTTTGGATGATGCACACATAGGCCATGTTAGCACATGTTTAGTACAGATGTCCCTTGGATTTTCTAGTTAGTTTAGTTAATTGAAGTAGTAGGTCTCCCTAAGGCTGCAACTTAGATTCTGGATAACCTAAATCAGACTGACCCAACCCCAATCACAATTGGTTGAACTAGGTTCTCAAGGTCTTCGAGTGGGATTAGAGTTGGAGAAGTCCAACTCCATTTAAAATCATGTTGGATTTGCTTAACTTTGGCTCAGGTAAGGTTGGATCGGGAGGGTAGCGTTTGGGTTCAATACAAAGGAATTTGGCTTGGGTTTAAGATGGGAACCTCAGGTTGGAATTCTAGTTGGGTCAGGCTAGGTTGTCTATTGGGCCTTCTTGAGTTAGGATCAAGACAATTTAGTAAAATCCCATAGGACACAAAACAATACTAGAAATGTTAGCGTATAACTGTATTTTGATAATTTAATGAGAAAAGGAAAATGACTAAAATCAAAAAATGAAAAGTCTTAGATATGTGTGGTGTACATATGTTATGCATTTAAGACTTAGTGACCTACAATGACTCATTTTTGTCTTAAGTGAACTCATAACTCATCAGAGGCAGGTTGGCCAGCTCAATTTCCACAAGTGGGGGATTCAAAAGGATCTGACCTAAATGGAGTCCAAGTCAACTTAGATGAGTCTCGTGGAACTTTTCCAGGTCTAAAAATCCAATTATTAATGGTACATAAATACGATTAAAATACAAAACTTCAAGTAAAATATATAGAGTGTGACGTTGGGAAGAGCATGAAATAATGAAGAAGAATATCGCCGTCTTTCTCAAGTATTCAAGACCTTGAATCCAACACGTGAGATCTTGGGTTCACAAGAATTAAAAGAGAAAACTTGAATATTTTATTGAATAATGTTGATGCTGATATTTGGTCGCCCCGGATAGACCTTCATGTACATGCAAAACTAAGTAACAAGAGGAACCCTGTCTGCAATAGGGGACCCTTCGATGTCAAAGTTAGACTAGACACACTGGGTCAGGTGGAACTAGGATTTTTATGCATACCTTCTACTGTGTGTGGGGTTTGTATTTATAACCCTTTGGTTCTAGCCACATATATGGCAATGAATTCATCATACAGTCATGTATCATACCAGGAATCGTCCCCAGGATACACGATGTTATCCTTGGCGAAGATCTTAGAGAGTTAATCCTTTTCGTACACGAAGGAGATCTTTCAGTGGTCGGCTTTCGAGGAGGTCGTGGTCGATAACTGATACCAACCTCTAAGTTGAGTAGGCCGAGGCCTTACAAACCGAGTCGAATTGTTGATTATGGTCGAGGCCTATCTTCGAGGTCAGGTTGGTACTTATAGTCATTCATTGGTTGCGATAGTGGGGTGTCAGCCAGAGCCGAGGTCACTGCTTTGTAGTTGGTGCTCGAGCTGATCGTGGATGTCATGCCCAATTATATAGACCGAACTCTTACCGGACCTCCTTTTTCAAGTTACTTGCCTTATGTTTTCAATCCCATTTCGGTTGCCTGATCAAACCGATTTTACCCATAACAAATAATAATTCTAAGATTTCTATATTACATCACTTTTGTAAGTGAACAAAATCCTAATTCAATTAAAAATTATTCAAAATAGCAAAAACTTCCCAAATTGTTAATTTTTCCATAAATAGAAATTTCAATAAGATTTTAGGGAACAATCCTGACAGTATTATGAGCAAGTTCTAAAAAGACTAAAATTTTAAAGCTCCAAAGATAGAGAAAAAGAATAGAGAGATGCGACAATAATAGAAATTACTCAAAATAGTAAAGTTTTCCTAAAAAATTTCAATTTTGACCCTTAATACAAACTTTTCTCATAAAATGGACATCCATGACCTACATAGTTTGTCGGTTGACCCCGGATCCACCACTACATAACGATCAATAGGTTTTGCATTTCGTGGCAATGCTGGGATCAAAAGTTATGGGTCTTTTATGGTCAAAACTTTGAACGGTAATTCCACCATATTTGGAATGAATTTGTTCGAATCGGACATGCTTGGACTTAGTTACATCATGTCTTATACTGGGTTTGGTTCTAACGGACTACCTCCGCTTTCATTCGGGCTTCTTTTGGTTCATCTGTGCTAAGAATGTATCCATGACATGCTGTACATCAGTCTTATATGAATGTGCAGTTCGTGGAGAAGTGCTCACTCATAACTAGATGTACCTTTGGCTAATTGGTGGTGTGGGGATCACCATAGTGTTTGTATGACATCTTACTTATCCATGAAAATGGGATGCCCCAAAAATCAGGTCAATCCAACTATTATATGGGGCACACTAGAAAAAGTCATGAACAACCACTCAAAAGACTCTACATTCATGTGACCTACATCTAATGGTTGGATCAACCTGATTTTTTGGGGCATCTCATTTTTTATGGTGGGACAATCTTGCCGGAGATTCGGGATGTCATACAAACTAATTAGTTGGATATACAACTAGCTATGTGTGACGACTTCTCGTATGCATATAGGTATTTATACAGTGGGTTAGTATCTTTCTTAATTTGACTCTTTCAATTTTTATTTTCAAGTAATCCTTATATAAATGATTCATCTCTAATAAAGTCAATAATTCTTTTTTTAGTTCTATCAATGATTTTATTTATTTTTTTTTTTCAAGTAATTATTGTCAAAGTTGCTTCTTCTTCTTCTTCTTCTTCTTCTTTTAAATTTGTTTTTAATTTTTGGTATAGAACACATTTAGTTCAATTTGCTTTAAAAAATGAGTTTTTTATTTTATTTTTATTTTAATATAGGACTCTAAATGTTGAACCAATCATTGAAGTATTCCAAAAGACAAGGTCTTAACTCCAACTGGTTGGACCATAACTAGTGGTCCACCTAGTTAATAACTTCCAACCTATCATGTTAGTGCAACAGCCACCAATTATAGTATAGGTTGTCTACTTCATGTGGATCAACTTGAACAAAATGAGCCACGACCACTCAGCGAGGGGACCATGCTTGTATTTATTACTTTCAATAGCTAGATATTGTTTTCTGTTGCATAGCCCATTCGATGAGTAGATGGGGCTGTCCCGTAAAAAAAGGTGATTCTGATGGTTAGCCTACCTATTGAAGGGCTTTGATCTCTGGCAGGAAATGATGGGTTGAAAATTATACATGAGATGGACCATACATTATGGTCCCAGCGGTTGAACTTGAGACTTTCTCATTTTAAAAAATGAGTTCGGGATGGAGTTTTGCTTACTATTGTTGAGACCACTATACTTGTTTAGGGTTGAAAAACATAGGGCCCATCGTGATAGTTGTGAAAAATCCACCCCGTCTATCCATTTTTCTAGATTGTGTTACAATATGGTCCAAAAGAATGTGGAAGATCCAAAACTCAAGTGGGCCACACTACAGGAAACAGCGAGGATTGAACGTCCACCATTGAAACATTCGTGGGGCTGTAGAAGTTTTGAGTGCTAATATTTTTTGTTTTTCCAGTTCATCCCAGTAGGAATTACTACCTTATGAACGGTGTGGATGGCGTATAAACATCATGGTGGACCTAGGGAGGTTTCAATTATAAATATTTCCATAGCCACTTTTCCTGTGGTGCAGCCGACTTGAGTTTTCAATCTGCCTCATTTCTGGCCCATCACATAGAAAAACAGATGGTGGCCCTACCGAGCTTCTTCTTGCAACCAATCCGCTACCGGTTGAAATGAACGCAGAGGGCTATTCATCGAACGAGACATGACGTAGGTGGGCATCATGGTGGTGTAGGCGCATGTTTTACAGGAACGGGGAACGGATGTAAAAGATCTGAGCCATTTATCAGAGTGGCCTGGATATTCCTAACGTAGCGTGAGAAGTAGATGGTTAGAAAAGACGGCCAGCTCTGTCCATGTTCCATAAAGCCTGGACACCCCTGACGTGGCCACAAATGCATGAAAAATGTACGGTTAGGAAAGAGGGCTAGCTCAACTGTCCATGTTCGACGTACGAAGGGCCCACCAACCGGACACTCGGGCCAGAAAATGTTCATGGCAGGCCACAACCAACGAACGTCCTAGATATCACACACGAGCACTACAAAGTTCGCATGTGTCACGAAGCGTCATCACCATCTCACACCAGCAATCAGACAAAAGCGCCGGAAACAATGTCTTGTCAAGAAAACGGGGCCACATGATTTTAGTGGTCCCTGTCAGCCAATGGTACCACAAGAGAACGTTCTCCACGTGTCGCTATCTATCTTTTGATGAGTGGATATTATAGAGTTCTGATCAATCAGAGTTCTGATCAATCAGCACACAACTGGTCTCCTCTTCCAACAGAGGATATACAAGTGGGGCTCATGGTTCTGTGGATCCAGACCTGTCTGATCGGACTGGTGGACCATCTTACATATCCCGTTCAAGAAAATTTCAGATCTCGAAAAGCCCAGTCGTCACATATTTGGCACTTTTACAGACGTTTCTCTAGACCGAACATTAATAGGACACTGAACAATGGACGGTAAAAATCTATTCTCGTATATATTTCAGAAAAACCACACTAATGTAGTGGAGATTAGATGAACTGTCCAGATTTTTAAATTAGGGTCCCATTCGTACACAATGATGCAGTAGGACACTCAGTACGATGCAGCAGGACCGTAGAACTTCTCTTTCGTGACGGTTGGGACCATCGCTTTCGTCTTTCGCGGAAGGAACGGATGGAATCTCCCGAAGCTTGATGTAAATGAGAAAAGCATTGATACTGTGGGAGAGCATGCCGACCCATCCACATGCACGTAAATGCACGTGAATTTCACATGCGGTACTATAAGCCTGGTTCGTGGGCCTTACCTAGGATGGGCATCGCCCATGACAAGATCGATTTAAACAATTGATTAAACAATCCAACCTCCCATGATTTGGATGGACGCGGATTGGGCACTGAGTTACTCAGTACGCGGATCGACCACTGACTAAACTTTGTGGGACCCACCTTGATGTATGTCTCTCATCCACGCTGTCCATTTGTTTTATCAACTCATTTTAAAATGAGAGCAAAATTAAAGTATATTCAAATCCCAAATGGACTACACCACGGGAAAAATGGAGATAGTTGCATCAACCGATGAAGCCTACATTGATGTTTATTGGTCATTCAACCTGTTCGTAAGGGCATAAAGATAAATTGAAGGGAAAACAAACGCATCAGCTTGATCCAAAACTCTTTCTTTAATAAAAAACTAAATAAAAATTTTTTTGGTTAGCTTGTTAGTACACCCACTGTCAATTCACACTTAAGCTGTTAGCCACCCCAGCTACGGAATCGATACCAAGACCTCATATCCAAAACTTGGGTTGCCCTGTTCAACTCCCACTGTTTTCTATGGTGTTGTCCACTTGAGCTATGGACCTGCTTCAATTTTAATATCATGACCCGAAAGGATCTAATAAAACGGATGCACGGGGTTGATAAGACATATACATCTCAGTGGCACACACACAGTTTACTTAGTAGGTACGGAGCAATTGAAATTTGATAGTCTACTGGTCTAATTAAACTGCCTGCCCAATGATATCAATCAAACGGTTAGTATCCTATGTTTCCGTGTGCCTCATCCTCGATGATACCCTCGATTTGGACGGCTTCAATTGAGAAACATGGATGCAACGTTTACATGGTCAGAAATTGGGTTGATATTGTCGTGATTGGACCCTACTCGAACAAAATAAATGGATGTTTAAAAGACATTGATCAAGAGTCCAAATTAATATATCTATATTACTCACCAGATGATCATGGAGGACTATAGGAGCCAATTGATTAGTAGTTGGGGACTCTTTGGTGTCAGATCTATTCAATCTGTACATAAATTAGGAGTTTGATTGATTGACCACTCTATTGATCAATCGAGTGAGCTTTGAGTTATACAAATTGGTCTATGAACATTTTTTTGACAGCCCGTTCGATCAAAGTATCGAGTCAATCAATCGATCCACAATATTCAAAAAATATTTATAAACTCTTTAGATACTTTTGAGCATGCTTAAGAAATTGAACATGTGGGGCTTGATCGATGCTTTGATCAACGGCATGCACAATTTTACATAATTACATGATTAGTTTTCTATTTCAAGTATTATACTATGTATATATGAGTGTAATTATATGATTAGAGTATTCTGATTGAGATAAACGTTTCTAAGATTTGGAGAGGAGAAAACGAGAGTTATGTGATTGTAATTTCATTCATCTCTTGTACTTTTCATTTTCATAGTAATCTCTTTGTGTCGTAGTTTTTTTTTTTTTTTTTTCAATAAGGGTTTTTCTATGTAAAAATTATGTATACTTGTGCACACATTTTTTGCATTTTCTTATTGTCGTGTGATTCAAACTCGAGGTTTGCTTCCACAGTTCCCCAACAAGTGGTATCAAAAGCTAATGTTGGAATTCGAGTTTGGATTTGAGACATAACGATTAAGGGATCAAATGCGAAATATGAAATGGAGAAGTTCATCGGAAAAAATAACTTTGAACTATGGAAGGTGAAGATGAGAGACATTCTAGTTTAACAAGAGCTGCAACATGTATTCCCTTGTAGTAGGGAAATGTCCAACATTTATGAGTGATAAAAAGTGTGAAGAGTTGGATGAAAGGGGGTAAACCTCGATCCAACTATGTTTGACGGATGATGTCATTTACAATGTCCTTGAACAAAAGACCACCGCAACACTTTGGAAATAGTTAGATAAACATGTACATGACAAAATTGTTGTTGAATCGTCTGTATCTGAAAAAGCAATTCTATAATATGAAGATAGCGTAAGGGTCATATCTTAATGATCATATCAGCGTGTTTAATCATATACTTTGCAAATCATACGAGTGTGGAAGTGAAGATTGGTGAGGAAGACTTACTTGTAATTCTGTTGAACTCTAATCCAAAGTCTTTCAATAACTTCGTAGACACATGGTGACATCTTCATCGCATCTAAATTTGGCTATCTTAACCATGAGTAGATTTTGGATTTGGGGGCCTCATACCACATGACTTTTCTGTGAGATTAGTTCACCGGTTACAGTTAGTGCGATGGTTGTGAACGCTGGGAAACCAATGCCCACACTAGTTTCCGTTATTTTGGCATATGATAAAGGGGGTCGAGCTTGTGTGGATTATAATGTGATAGTGTTGGAGTCGGCATTAGCCACTTGATCTAAAATCCTGCAATCGGCTAGAACTTGCAGAATATGTAAAGCCAAATAATCCGAAAACCCTCTTACCTTAAGCAGACTCTTGATGTGCGGTTTAAGATTCTGAGTAAGGGACCTCGGTTATGGAAAGGGAAGGTGTTAGGAACCCTCTATACCCGTACAGATGTACACTCTCTACTTTGTGTGGTAAAATAGTCTAAAGGGATATAATATTGAAATAGGACTAGGCAGACCCGAATTTCTGATATGGTAAGATCCGAGAATCCGACAGGCCGTAGGGCATATGTTCAGAGAATGTCTAGAAGAGCCTTGAACAGATATGATAATGATGGATACTATTAAAAAAGGACTAGGATACCATGAGTTTTTGATATGATAGGATCCAGAGTTCTGGGAAGTCAAAGAGCATACATTTAATGATAATCAAGAGGAGTAAGGGGTTGAGAAAGGAAGTAATGATATGATATGAGATATAAATGTTAACGATCTTTGCATGATCTTTGGCTTGTACTTGAAGTGGCTTGGATGTTTAGATGCACTATGGTGGAGAATGATTGACCTAAGTGAGATTATGTAACAACCCCAACTTTTCAGGACCCGAGTACACAACCCGTTTCCCAAAAACCCAAGTGTTAACCTTAAAGGATGGTCAAATTCGAGTGTACATTTTTTTTCTTTCATTAGAGTAAGTAAATAAAAATAGTGTGGACAAATCGACATAAAGGAAAATTTCATTATCATTCAAGTATACAAGAAGTTGCCCATAATGACTTATACAAACCAACGTCTCTGAATTTAACAAATACAAGATTTACAAGAATTAATACATGAAGAATAGTAAAAAATATGTAAATATAAGGCGTAAGATCACGCAGCTCCTCTAGGCAAATACAGTCATGCATCCCTGGTGATCGTACCCTGCTCCTCTTCAAGTCTGAACATGCATATCACTTAAGCCACCTGTACTACCTGTACGGTTGTATATTTGATGGATGAGTGGCCAACTCAGTGTGAATTTTCCTCAAGATTACACATCGCCACATTAGGTAAGAAATAATATAAAATATTCAAACAACCAAAATAGAGTAAATGCAGTCTTTATTAGGTGCATGGATGTATGAATGCAATCATCGCCCCGAGGATGCTCATCCGTGTGGACAGTGGGCCGTCACTCATGCAATCATCAAACTTGGGAAACATCATCCAGTCAGAATCATCGAACCTAAAAAAACATCATCTAGTCAGAACAATACGTGCCATGTATGCATGATTAGCCAAGTCATTATTAGTCCATTTATAACCAGCCAATTTATATAAGCTCAAAAGTCACTACGGGAAGCACATGGCCCAGCGTAGGCCGACAGCTCGAGCATAATATCCCATTACCACCATCCCCGGCCCATGAGGCTACCATCTTAGGATATTTAATAGAAACCCATTGACTAGTGGCCAATCATATTACAGTATATGGGGCTTACTACCGCATGATTACACGGTATAAAACATCAAACCCATATAGGAAAAATACCAGAACAAAGCCACATAGGGCGATATCAAACAAGCCACATAGGACAATTATCAAAATAGGCCTCATAGGGCGAGTATCAAAACCATACGATAAAAGACCATCCTTGAAAACCATTGGACACAACAACCCTGGATGGTAGGCCCACATTAATGATCCATTTAGACCACCACTCAATAACCACTAAGTCGAAGGTCCATTTTAATCACAACCAGTAGGGTTACATCCCAAGTATGGGTGTACATTTATCGTTGGGGGTTTCTCACTAATATACCGGTTTAAAGTCCATAAGCAATACACAAATAATCCACAAGCATGAACAAATATACATGATGAACATTAAGCAGGCAATATAGCAATTCAATTTCCACTGGCTAACACATGTGATTATAAGAGAGAAATATCAATTATAAATTTAAATAAAAACTATCACTTAATCTAATGAGAAGATGAAAAGCTCAAGGGGAAGAATCATCACCTGACTAGTCGAATCGCCCATGCCAACTAAGGTCGCTAGGAAGTGCGTGCCCTTAAAATCAAGTCCTACCATAAATCAGGAACTTGTATAATTAGATCCAAGATCTACACACTATCTAGGGTTCAAGATCATAGCCTAGGATTTTAATTATTTTATCTTTAGGGTTTTAGTCCTAGGACCTAGTTGTAGCCTTAACTTTAGGGTTTGAATTGTGGTTGGTGTGTAATAAATTACAAATGTTAATTTAATAATTAGAAAATAATTATTAACCTTAATTTATAATCAATATTAGTTATCATAGTAATAACAATCATTACGATGATAATGAATATTAAGGAAAATATTTAAGAGAGTTAAATAAAATACTTGTATTTAATGATTTCAATTTTGTTTATAATACTAGTTCAACATAAGTAACCTACTAAGGTATAATCATACAAAATATTAGAAATCCCCATAGTAAGAGCTATAATGATAATAACGCATTAAAATAAGTCAGTAGAGACCAGACCATCCAGTCAGACCATTATGAATGCCCAATGTTAGGGCAGACCATCCAATAATAAGGCTTGAAAACATCCATAGACCATCCTATGGGCCTTTTATCTCAGCCAAAATCCAGTCCAACGATGGCTGTTTTTGCATGCAGACAGGCTCAAGTAAATGGGCTGATTTCGGCCCAGGTGTAGCACCACATTAGATGGGCTAGGACTGATTGGTTCGGCCCACTAAGATATGAAACGTGACCCACCTGCAATGTGCAGGGCCCGCGGAGATTTATGGTGTGGCCCACTGGTCCCACAACACCTACACCTTCAGGTGGCCCCCACGTAGCAAGGATGAATATGTACAATATACGTGGGACCCCCCAGCGCTTGGGACATCACCACGATTGTTATGTAGCTGGTGTAATCGTACACCAGCCAACCTCTTCACAGGTGGGTCCCACGTGGGGCCCACCACATATACATGTGAATATATTTACACTATTATATATATATATATATATATATATATATATATATATATATATATATATATATATATTCAAAGGGAAACATCCAGTGCTAGACGTCACTGAGGAACGTCCAGCCCATGGTCCCACATCTGGACCTATCGTCCCTGATGGACGATCTAAACATGAGCGGCCTAAGGTGGCCTTCCATTAGTGCAACCCACTAGCATTTGGTGGGACCCACGGTTAGGGCAGGGTCCACAGTCAGGGTAGCCTACAAGCGTTAGGCGAAGCCCACTCTTTTGGAATGTTCATGGCCCACAGTGCAATGTGGTGGAGCCCACAGGGTTGTATGATCGCCTAGCCCAAAGCTTAGGCCGTGGGCTCTCCCTAGCCCAACCTTCAGACCCAACGCAGGGTTGTGCTTGGCCCCGTTTTGAAGCCAGACTTGGCCCAGTTCTGGGCCTGCCTGGAAGACACTCCTAGCCAGGCAAGAAGATCGTCTTCGGGTCATCTTCACAGTCCGTTAGAGGGGCTATTTTTGGCCGTGATGAGAGGCAAATTTTAACCTTGGAAATGGTTCGGTTTGGAGGCTTGGACTCAATGGAATAATGGCCGGAAATGGCCTCGTTCAAGAGAGTTAAACAGTCGAACCTTGCCGGAATTCAAACGAACAATGAAGGTGGTGTTGGGAGTTACTTGGGCTCCTTCTTCTCCAACCTCACACACCTTTGTTTCACCCTCTGACCTCCTCCCTGCAATGGCGTTTCTGGTCTGCACTGACCAATTCGACTCGAACTGATCGGATCGATCTGGTGCAGTGTGGCACCAAGCTTACACTGGGTTCTCTCTCAAATCTCTCTCTCTCTATCTCTCTCTATCCTTCCTTTCCTTCTCTCTTTCTCTTACAATGGCTACAACGACCAGCACTGAGCCAACTCGACCCGAGTTAGATGGGTCGACTTGGTGCAGTGCAGCACCGAGCTCGCCTTCCTACACTCGCTCTTTCTTTCTTACTCTCTCTAGCTCTCTCTCTCTCTCTCAACAAGCTCGAAGTGTAGATCCCGAGGAGGTAGGGACCTATTTATAGGGATAGGGTCGCACCTGTCCTCCCACGGACGGTCCGGATGTTGCGATCTTGGGCTCTCTCTTTCTCTCTTTCTGCTGAGCATGAAATCAATCCACTAGTGGGGTAGTTTTCTTGTTATCATGGCCCATCGAATGGGCACCTTTAATCTAGAAATGGGGCCCACTGCATCATGGTGGGTTCCCTGGTTAAATAGAGAAGATGATGTGGTTGGTAATAATAGGCTTTTCTCTATGGTATATTTCCATGATCTGGTCTGTTTGGACGGATCAGATGGGACCGCTGACCACTGTGAGGCCTACTTTTCGGGCCATTCATCTCCATTTCGCAAGATTTCCCCCGCGCCTCCTTGGTTTTCTCATGAGATGGGAAACCTTTCGGAGAGAGCCGTTGTAGCCCTACAATGGACGTCAGAGATCATTCCGCGTGGCTCAGGGAGGCGCTCGGATCGAGCCAGAGAGGTTTTCCCAAAATGGAAAATGTCTCCCACGCCTTTTACTTCTACAGGCCGTTATCTGCCTTCTTTCGGAAATGGATTGAACACCCAGATTTCTACCCTGAGGAGCGGCTGAGATGGAGGGAGGGTTGACGGCACGGATTGCTGATGTGGAGGACTCCACCACAGCTTGATTCTGGGGGATATGGTTGTCCGTCCGTGACTGGCACTGCCCGTGCATACAAATGCATGCATGGGATCCTTCGGACGACGTGGGTTTGGTCGTCTAGGGCTTTCCTATCCAATGGACAACTTAGATTGTCTGAATGGTGGCCCGGGGTGGGCCACAACGCGTGATGAACGGTCTCAGTCCGTCCATCGCGTTTAATGCACGAGGCAGAGGCCTCTCCCTCTCTTTTTTCAAATTTTCACGGGTCAGTGCCCGACTGACCCTTAACGTGGTCCAGTGAACTTCGTGCACGATGGTTGAGATGTACACGCACCCCAATGTGGGGTCCACCATGATGTTTCTGATAAACATGGCTCAGGTGGGCCATACACTTAACTTTCTACTCCTAATGGTGGATTTCAGTAAGTCTAGTGGTCGGATGATTCTGAAGTTGGACGTCAGTGGTTAAAATATCCTAATGGGCCATTTTTAAGGCTTTCATCATGTATTTCTTCCTAATTCTAAGATTAATGTAAATTTTCATTATTATTGTACATCACTTATAGTTATGGCTATTAAAATCGCATACACACATATAATTAAAATTTCAATATTAATGTACCACTATATACACACCATTGTTCACGTATTTAATAACACAAAATTCATAGTATTACATTATAAATAAATGCATGTACGACTGAATTCAAAATATCATGTTTAAATTAAAATCATACCTATATTTAGTAATATTGTTTAATAATATACAATTCTGTTAAATTTTCTAATAATCCTTTTCTATACATATCTAAAACAAATGTTTAATACTACATTATATTTATAGTTTGATTATACATTGAAAAATTATCACCCGTTATGTCTTTTTAATATGATATTATTTTCATAATATTTTATATGCGTTAGACACATACGTATCACTCCATATTTTCTTACAATCTTCATAATAGATAAATTATCAAAATACATTTATATTTTCTTTTTATCTATGTTTGTATAAAAATTATAATATAATAAGTAGATAAGATAATATATTTAATTTGACCACTGAATGGTTTGATATGTGGAAAGGGATCACCTTCGATGGTCGGATTTAAACTAGGTTGCACTTGAATATTCACTAAGCTAGGTTTGCACTTATCCTAAATCTTGGTTATACGGTAACACTCGAGTACTAAAAAGTACGGGGTGTTACAATCTACCCCCTTAAAGAGAATTTCGTCCCTGAAATTCATCACTATGACTATGAATGTGGACAATGATCTATCTTATGGTGTCTGCATGCATCTGCTAGTTCTTCACCCTAACTTTATTCATATATGCAAGTGCTCATGACTCGCTAGAACAAGGCTTGTTTCGTCTACCCCCCTTAAAGAGAACTTTACTATTGGGACTTGATAATACTCACCCTAATTGTTAATGGTATAAGCAGAAGGGTTATCCTAATGGTGTATCCTATCTTGTATGTGTCTGAGTGTGAAATCACAACTTCTATCAAGAGATCTCTAATTCATCAAGTCTCTAGGCTAGTCGATGAGCTAATGTGTATGGGTTCCATAAAATCTTACAACTCTTGTCAGTATCCACAAACTAGCAATTTATTTTCATTCCTACAAATCCCATGGTTTCACGAATAGATGGTTGTAGTGGGTTTGAGCCCGATACATCGATCCTTTGCCTACGTATAGTAGAGGATTACTAGCATCAATTCATAATCCTACTAAATCTCGATCCTTTGCTTGATCAGGGCATTGGAATTGTTGAGATCTGATAGAACTTTGAATTTGAGTCAAACTGCGTACACATCGCGTATACATGATTTCATCAATCTGTGATCCCGATTACCTTAGACTTTTGGGGAATATCATGTAATTTTCTACCTCCATAACTGATAAGACCATGTGGCTCATTTCACTTCCAATGCGCACTCTGATTCCTTAATGTACTAACCGAAAATTTCATGATCAAAATTTTTACATGGAGTTTGAGTTTGAAATTTCTAAACTCATTTAGGATTTCAAATCTAATTCTAATATTCACAGACTAGGGTTGAAAACTTACCCAAAATTTTATAACTTCTCTTCTAATTAGTTTTACATGCTAAGATTCGTGGGAAATATTATTTCTAAGTAAAGAGACGTATTGGGAAGTTTAAATTATAGTTCATGTTACAATCTCTTAAGCTTAGGGATGTTTATGCTTGACCTAATGTACAATATGGTAGGTAAAGGTTTTCCTATAGTGCCTAAGTTCATTCCATTTGCTAAATATTGTAACCATGTTATTCCCAGCTAATGAAACTTCCAGAAAGGTTCAAACTCTAGGTCTCTAAGAATCGTTTCTTGGGAGTCAAGTCTAGGGAATTCTTTCTTGGTCTTACGTACAACAAAAAGAGAATTTGTTAGCCCACAGTACCTAAGTTTAATTTCTAAGTTCACACGACTAAACTTGAAATGTTTAAAGGGCCTAAGGTTTTAAGCTTCTAAGTTCTCAACCTTCCTTAAGTCAAGGGAAACTCACATAAGTTTGAAAGGTACTCCAACAATTTCAAAGGGAACCTAAGTCCATTTCTACGTTCCATGGTTATGCAAACAACTATCCAGGAGGCCTAACATCTTGATTTTCTATATTCTCAATTCTCCTTAGCTAAAGAGGAAATTCTCATAAGTTCAAATAGTTACTCTAATAATTCTAAGGGAACCTAAGATTTGGGTCTCTATATTCTCAATGTCTCCTACTCATCAGTTCAAATGACCATCTAAATTATTCATGAGGGAACCTAAGTTTAGGGTCTCTACATTCTCAATCCTTCCTCTTAATCTAAGGAAAATTCACCTTAAGTTCAAATTTTTAATTTCAAGCATCCTAACTTGAGACATTTAAAGTTTGTATAAGACCAATTCCCAAGGCCAAGTTTGTCTAAACTATGCTCTGATATCACCTGTAACAACCCCGACTTTTCAGGACCCGAGTACACAACCCGTTTTCCAAAAACCCGAGTGTTAACCTTAAAGGATGGTCAAATTCGAGTGTACATTTTTTTTCTTTCATCAGAGTAAGAAAATGAGCATAGTGTGGATAAATCGACATAAAGGAAAATTCTATTATCATTTAAGTATACAAGAAGCTGCCCATAATGACTTATATAAACCAACGTCTCTAAATTTAATAAATATAAGATTTACAAGAATTAATACATGAAGAATAGTAGAAAGTATGTAAATATAAGCCGCAAGATCACCCACCTCCTCTAGAAAAATACAGTCATGCATCCTTGGTGATCATACCTTGCTCCTCATCAAGTCTGAACATGCATATCACTTAAGCCACCTGTACTACCTGTATGGTTGTATATTTGATGGATGAGTGGCCAACTCAGTGTGAATTTCCCTCAAGATTACACACCGCCGCATTAGGTAAGTAATAGTATAAAACATTCAAACAACTAAAACAGAGCAAATGCAGTCTTATTAGGTGCATGGATGTATGAATGCAATCATCGCCCCGGGGATGCTCATTCGTGCGGACAGTGGGCCGTCACCCATGCAATCATCGAACCTGGAAAACATCATCCAGTCAAAATCATCGAACCTGGGAAAACATCACCCAGTCGGAACAATACGTGCCATGTATGCATGATTAACTAAGTCATTATTAGTCCATTTACAACCAGTCAATTTAGATAAGATCAAAGGTCACTACGGGGAGCACATGGCCCAGCGTAGGCCGGCAGCTCGGGTATAATGTCCCATTACCACCATTCCCGGCCCATGAGGCTACCATCTTAGGATGTTTAATGGAAACCCGTCGACTAGTCGCCAATCATATTACAGTATATGGGGCTTACCATCACATGATTGTACAGTATAAAACATCTAACCCATATAGGAAAAATACCAGAACAAAGCCACATAGGGCGATATCAAACAAGCCACATAGGACAATTATCAAAATAGGTCTCATAGGTCGAGTATCAAAACTATACGATAAAAGACCATCCTTGAAAACCATTGGACACAACAACCCTGGATGGTAGGCCCACATTAATGATCCATTTAGACCACCACTCAATAACCACTAAGTCGAAGGTCCATTTTAATCACAACCAGTCGGGTTATATCCTAAGTATGGGTGTACATTTATAGGTGGGGGTTTTCCACTAATGTACCAGTTTAAAGTCCATAAGCAATACACAAATAATCCACAAGCATGAACAAATATACATGATGAACATTAAGCAGGCAATATAGCAATTCCATTTTCACCAGCCAACACATGTGATTGTAAGAGGAAAATATCAATTATAAATTTAAATAAAAACTATGACTTAAGCGAATGAGAAGATGGAAAGCTTAAGGGGAAGAATTATCACCTAAATAGTCGAATTGCCCATGACAACTAAGGTCGCTAGGTAGCGCGTGCCCATAAAATCAAGTCCTACCATAAATCAGGAACTTGTATAATTAGATCCAAGATATATACACTACCTAGGGTTCAAGATCATAGCCTAGGGTTTTAATTATTTTCTCTTTAGGGTTTTAGTCCTAGGACCTAGTTGTAGCCTTAACTTTAGGGTTTATATTATGGTTGGTGTGTAATAAATTACAAATGTTAATTTAATAATTAGAAAATAATTATTAACCTTAATTTATAATCAATATTAGTTATCATAGTAATAATAATCATTACGATGATAATGAATATTAAGGAAAATATTTAAGAGAGTTAAATAAAATACTAGTATTTAATGATTTCAATTTTGTTTATAATACTAGTTCAACATAAGTAACCTAATAAGGTATAATCATACATAATATTAGAAATCCCCCTAATAAGAGCTATAATGATAATAATGCATTAAAATAAGTCAGTAGAGACCAAGCCATCCAGTCAGACCATTATGAATGCCCAATGTTAGGGCAGACCATCCAATAATAAGGCATGAAAACATCCACGGACCATCCTGTGGGCCTTTTATCTCAGCCAAAATCCAGTCCAACGATGGCTGTTTGTGCATGCAGACAGGCTCAAGTAAATGGGCTGATTTCGGCCCAGGTGTAGCACCACATTAGATGGGCTAGGACTGATTGGTTTGGCCCACTAAGATATGAAACGTGACCCACCTGCAATGTGCAGGGCCCACGGAGATTTATGGTGTGGCCCACTGGTCCCACAATAACTACACCTTCAGGTGGCCCCCACGTAGCAAGGATGACTATGTACAACATACGTGGGACCCCCCAATGCTTGGGACGTCACCACGATTGCTGTGTAGCTGGTGTAGTCGTACACCAGCCAACCTCTTCACAGGTGGGTCCCACGTGGGGCCCACCACATATACATGTGAATATATTTGCACTATTTTATATATTTTTTTTACATACATATTGTGTATATATATATATATATATTATTTAATTTTTTTTCAAAGGGAAACGTCCAGTGCTGGACCTCACTGAGGAATGTCCAGCCCATGGTCCCACATCTGGACTTATCATCCTTGATGGACGGTCTAAACATGAGTGGCCCAGGGTGGCCTACCATTAGTGTAACCCACTAGCGTTTGGTGGGACCCACGGTTAGGGCAGGGCCCACAGTCAGGTCAGCTTACAAGCGTTAGGTGAGGCCCACTCTTTCGGAATGTTCAGGGCACACAGTGCAATGTGATGGAGCCCACAGGGTTGTATGATTTCCTAGCCTAAAGCTTAGGCCTTGAGCTACCCCTGGCCCAACCTTCAAACCCAACGCAGGGTTGTGCTTGGTCCAGTTTCGAAGCTAGACTCGTTCTAGTTCTGGGTCCGCCTGGACCACACTCCTAGCTAGGCAAGAAGATCGTCTCCGGGCGATCTTCACAGTCCGTTAGAGGGGCTGTTTTTGGCCCTAATGAGAGGCAGATTTTAACCCTGGAAATGTTTCATTTTGGAGGCTTGTACTCAGTGGAATAACGGCTGGAAATGGCCTCGTTCAAGAGAGTTAAATAGTCAAACCTTGCCGGAATTCAAACGAACAATGAAGGTGGTGTTGGGAGTTACCTGGGCTCCTTCTTCTCCAACCTCACCTACCTTTGTTTCACCCTCTGACCTCCTCCCTGCAATGGCATTTCTAGTCTGCACTGACCCATTCGACCCGAACTGATCGGATCGATCTGGTGCAGTGCAGCACCAAGCTTACACTGGGTTCTCTCTCAAATCTCTCTCTCTCTCTCTCTCTCTCTCTCTCTATTCTTCATTTCCTTCTCTCTTTCTCCTATAATGGCTACAACGGCCAGCACTGAGCCAACTCGACCTGAGTTAGATGGGTCGACTTGGTGTAGTGCAGCACCGAGCTCGCCTTCCTAAACTCGCTCTTTATTTCTTACTTTTTCTAGCTCTCTCTCTCTCTCAAAAAGCCAGAGGTGTAGATCCCGAGGAGGTCGGGACCTATTTATAGGGCTAGGGTCGCACCTGTCCTCCCACGGATGGTCCAGATGTTGCGATCTTGGGCTCTCTCTTTCTCTCTTTCTGTCGAGCATGAAATCGATCCACCAGTGGGGTAGTTTTCTTGTTATCATGGCCCACCGAATGGGCACCTTTGATCTAGAAATGGGGCTCACTGCATCATGGTGGGTTCCCTAGTTAAACGGAGAATATGATGTGGTTGGCAATGACAGGTTCTTCTCTATGGTATATTTCCGTGATCTGGTCCATTTGGACGGATCAAATGGGACCGCTGACCACTGTGAGGCCCACGTTTCGGGCCATTCATCTCCATTTTGCACATCTCGCGAGATTTCCCCCGTGCCTCCTTGGTTTTCTCGTGAGATGGGAGACCTTTCAGAGAGAGCCATTGTAGCCCTACAACGGATGGCAGAGATCATTCCGCGTGGCTCAGGGAGGCACTCGGATCGTGCTAGAGAGGTTTTTTCGAAATGAAAAATGTCTCCCACGCCTTTTACTTCTACAGGCTGTTGTCTACCTTCTTTCAAAAATGGATAGAATGCCCAGATTTCTACCTTGAGGAGTGACTGAGATGGAGGGAGGGTTGATGGCATGGATTGTTGATGTGGAGGACTCCACCACGACTTGATTCTGGGGGATACGGTTGTTCGTCCGTGACTGGCACCTCTCGTGCATACACACTCATGCATGGGATGCTTCGGACGACATGGATTTGGTCGTCCATGGCTCTCCTATCCAATGGACAGCTTAGATTGTCCGAATTGTGGCTCGGGGTGGGCCACAATGCGTGCTGGACGGTCTTAGTCCGTCCATCGCGTTTAACGCATGAGGCAGAAGCCTCTCCCTCTCCTTTTTCAAATTTTCACGGGTCAGCACCTGACTGACCCTGGACCGCGGTCCAGTGAACTTCGTGCACGATGGTTAAGATGTACACGCACCTAAGTGTGAGGTCCACCGTGATGTTTCTGATAAATCCACATTGTCCATTTCACTAGGTGGGACCTTATATGTACTTCAATAGAAGATTAGGTGCGTACACGGCTTAGGTGGGCCATACACTTAACTTTCTAGTCCTAATGGTGGATTTCTGTTAGTCTAGTGGTCGGATGATTCCGAAGTTGGACGTCAATGGTTAAAATATCCTAATGGGCCATTTTTAAGGCTTTCATCATGTATTTCTTCCTAATTCTAAGATTAATGTAAATTTTCATTATTATTGTACATCACTTATAGTTATGGCTATTAAAATCGCATACACACATATAATTAAAATTTCAATATTAATGTACCACTACATCACGCCATTATTCACGTATTTAATAATACAAAATTCGTAGTATTACATTATAAATAAATGCATGTATGATTGAATTGAAAATATCATGTTTAAATTAAAATCATACCTGTATTTGGTAATATTGTTTAATAATATACAATTCTGTTAAATTTTCTAATAATCCTTTTGTATACATATCTGAAACAGATGTTTAATACTACATTATATTTATAGTTTAATTATATATTGAAAAATTATCACCCGTTATGTCTTTTTAATATGATATTATTTTCATAATATTTTATATGCGTTAGACACATACGTATCACTCCATATTTTCTTACAATCTTCATAATAGATAAATTATCAAAATACATTTATATTTTCTTTTTATCTATTTTTTTATAAAAATTATAATATAATAAATAGATAAGATAATATATTTAATTTGACCACTGAGTGGTTTGATATGTGGATCGGGATAACCTTCGACGGTCGAATTTAAACTAGGTTGCACTTTAATATTTACTAAGCTATGTTTGCGTTTATCCTAAATCTTGGTTATACAGTAAGACTCGAGTACTAAAAAGTATGGGGTGTTACAGATTATGAGGCTAAAGAGATGGTTGGAGGAGGTTAAAAGGGGTCTAAAGATGGGAGTTTGAGAACTCAAGCACTCTCTCTCTCTCTGTCTCGCTCACTCACTCACTCACTCTTGGTGGGTCGGTGGCTTTTGGATTTTCTTCCTTGAGTTTTTTTTTGTGAAGAGAGGTGAGGGCTATTTATATATTTTTAGGATGACATTTTGGTAATTTCAGGATTTTTGGAGGACAAATGTTGATGTGGTAACTTGTGATTGGTTGAGAGGAGGGTAATGCCACATGACATACTTTCATAGGCTTTTGGGCTTTGGTAGGATGGTAAATAGGGTAAAAACTTAGGGGTAATTCTGTACGAGAGTTCACTTTTGAAGGGGAGACAGTTGTTTGCTCAGAGGAGACATCTGTTTAGAGAGGGTGGTAGTCTGATTACCACCGGCGGTAGTCAGACTAACTCTCGGATGTGGTTATTTATGTGGTTTGGGATGGTGGGCCTATTTTCGGCCATGAGATCAGCATGAAGCCTTTTTCAGGTGTTTAGCTCAAGATGGCTAGAAAATGGATAGACTTTTGGGCATGCTCTGGTTCGAATGTTGGCTTGAATTGGGGTTTGTGGTAATGTGATGGTTCAGGTTTGGTTAGGGTTTGGATCGAGTTTGGGGAATGACTGCGGTTGAGTTTTTGGTTTAGTTCCTAAGGGTTATCCATGCCTTGTTAAGTTACTAGCCTAGGTAGGGTGTCTACAAATGCCCCTCTTTGGCTGAGGTTGTGAGCAACCAAGTGTCAAAATGAGTGGACACTCCACCCTTCTCATAAAAAAATATTGTAGTCTAGATCTATTGTCTGTCATAGTGTTATAGTCAGTTTACCGTTTGGAAAAGAGACGGCTTGAACATATAATGAGGGTTTGAGGAAAACTTTGTGATTGTCCTTGCATGTTCTACGGCATTACGGGCCACGAATCACAGCCTTTTCATGTGAAATTGATAATACAATTGGAAGATAAGTCTGAAAAGTAGGGGCCCTGCACGTTCTTGTGGCTTTACAGGGATTCCCGTACTGTTTAGATCTTGTTGCTCCTTTGCTACGTAATCACCCTAGGAGTACTTGTTCCATTTGATCGTTAAAGTGGTTAGCTACCCTACATGTTCTGCAGCCTTATGGGGAACTCACTACATCGACTTGGACTCGATCAAACTTTCCAAGTTTCCCAGACTAGGTATGTGCGGGTAACCTTTTTCCATGTAGTTTTCTGATTTTCATACTATGGTTAGAACAGATTCTCTCCACTTTGAATTGGTTATTCTTACCAGAGATAAATTGAATCATCACTTGCATTTTATTTGTACGACTGTTCTGATATTGAAAATCGGGGCAATCATATTTGTATCGCATACGGATTTGATTGCCTTCCAGGGAAACCGGAAGGGGTCGAATCTTATTTTATTATTTGCACTGGATGCTACTGGGAAATATGGGAGATTTCTCAGTATATTGCATGTCAAATGCTATTTTTTTAAAATTTTTTTGTTAAAAGGTATCCTCTTCGGAGCTATACTCCTTGGAGATTTTATTGTAAATATTTTGGGATTTTTGAAAAGATCTGTTCAATCTCGCGGGAGGGCGTCGTCGTTCGGTTTTTATTGTATTATTATTTTTATTTATTTTTAATAAGTTCAGATAGTTATATTACTAACACTAATGAAATAGGGCTGATTAACAACCTGGCTTTTATTATGTAATTTTTTTTGTACTTTCTTGTATTTTCTTCATTTTTCTAAGATTCCCAATTTCTCGCGATATTTTACAATTTCTTGCGAGATATTCATTTTCTTTTCATTTTATGAGAAATCTCTCTTCTCTCCTTTATTTTTCCTCTTTTTTCGTTGGACCATGGTCCTTTTCAATGCCCTCATATCCCATTGGTAGGGGACAGTGCACAGAGTCGTGCGTTCTGCTAGTGGGCGGTAGTCCACCCATTTGCCCATTGGTTTGAGATGGGGTGCTAGTCTGGGATGGGCCTTCGCCTCATCTATTTCTTCCTTTAATTTTGTTTTTTCTTTAAAGACACCATTGTTGTCTCTTGCAAGCTTCATCTTTCCCTTGGCGCTTGCTCTCTGCCTTCTTGTTTCTTCTTTGCTTCTTTTCCTTATTCCTAAACTTTCTTCCGAGGTGGTCACTTCTCTCTTATGCAATGATTTTTTTATTTTGATGTATTTCAGTATCCATGTCCATGGAGTTCTTGAGATGTATTTTATTTGTGGCCCTGTATCTTCTTTTGGGGCAAGGGAAACCAAAAATCTAGGATTTTAGAATTTTTTCTCGGAATTCCAGCACTTGGATTTTGCTGGAAAAAAAAATTTCTTTATTTTTTTTTGTCATGAAATGATGTATTTTATTTATTTATTTATTTATTTTTGATTAGGTGGGGTGTGATAAGAAAGGTTCCTCACTCTTATTTTGTGCATGGATTTTTTGTTATTTTTTTTCTTTTTGAAAGAAGGTTCACATCATGAAATAGTGATCCTTTGATGGGCTACATTGATGATTTGTGGCCCACTTGGATTTTCCAATTTTGTGGATCTTGATGGTGGGCCATTATTTTCGAGTGGGTCCCATTTTTTCTTTAAGCATAATTTTTGTCCTAGGTGTGGATTTTGGATTTGCTAGATGAGTTTGGATCATGGGCCTTAAAAAGGGTTTGGACAACGGGCCTTAGGCAATGGATCTTGAAATGGGTTGGGCCTTAGAGTGGGCCTTGAAATGTGGGCCTTGGGAAGGGCCTTGAAATGTGGGCCTTTAAAATGGGCGTCGAGATATGGGCTTTGAAATGGGCCTTAAAATGTGGGCTTTAAAGTGGGCCTTGGGAAATGGGTCTTTAAATGGACCTTGAGATGGGCCTTGGAATGTGGGCCTTGGGATGGGCTTTGAGATGGGCCTTGGAATGTGGGGCTTGGGATGGGCCTTGAAATGTAGGCCTTGAAAATGGGCCTTAAGATATGGGCTTTGGTTAGTGGACCTTCAGGAGCCCATTCATGATGTGTACCTATCTTTTGGAATCCTTAAGCTATTTATGGAGGTGAGGGTGGATAGTTACCTGTGAAAGTTTGACCACACAGCATGCCTCGTCATGGTCGGAGTGAGGTTAAACTTTCTCGCCAGTCAGTCAATCCCTATTATGTTCCTCGGGAGGGTTGGAATCTTTTAGATGTGGCTCAGGAAGGAAGGGCTCCTACTATCTCGAGGGGTTGTGGGGTCCGCACTCATTGGCCTGATTGGTTCAAAGATCCTCAGTCGATGTTTTTTCACATGTTGGAGCATACTCCCCCCTTTAGCTTATTCAGAGTTCGTCTGAGCAAGATGAATATGGCGCTCTTATTTGTGTTGATCGAGAGGTGGCATGCCAAGACCCACACATTTCATCTCCCCTTTGGGGAGTGGGGGATCACCCTTTACGACATCTTCATCCAGCTTGTTCTTCGGTATGAGGGGGGATCCATCCCTTTCAAGGAGGACCTTCTTATTTCTATTGAGGATGATTGGATGAGTCTTCTAGGGATGATTCCCAATTCTTCAGATTTCTCAGGGCCTTAATTTAAATTTCTCTGATTATTGAAGAATTTCTCTTGGCGCATTCCGTAGACTGAGGCCGAGGCTATTGTGAAAGCTCATGCCTTGATTTTGTATACTTTAGGAGCCATGATCTTCTGTCATGGGAATTAGTTAGTGAGCTCTCGTCTGCTGATGCTCGTAGCAGATATCACTTTCCCTACGCCATATAACTGGAATGCGACTCTCCTGGCCCATCTATATGAAGGGTTGGACAAGGTCAGCCACTGTAACAGTAGGTCTTTGTTTAGCTTTTACCTAGTCTTCGAGGCATGTATCAAACCCTTTAACTTGCATTTCTTCTCATGGATGTGCTTTTTAATGGTTGGTTCTTGTGCAAGCCTACTTTTTTGACCACTTTTCACATCTAGGGCCCACCTTGATAAACTGTACCCCTCCTTTTTCTCGCATGATGCTGTGGTACAAGGATAACTGCAGTTGTACCCACCAGTTTTCCGATCTTGCCTGGAGATCCAATGTTGATGCCCTGGTTCTTGATGATGTAAGCAATTGTCTTTTCATGCCTTTCCTTTCTTGTTTGCGCTCTTATCCTAATATTGTATTATTTCTACCAATTCCATATTAGGCCTTACTTTCGATCGGCTGCCGCTCTCACTCCTGAGGCCTAAGAAGCTTTCCAAGCCTCACGTCATCGTCGCATTCTGCAGGATCCTCAAGTGATGAAATGGTACTTGGGAGAGAGACTTTTTTGGCAGTTGATTGGTAGTCCCCTTGTACAGTTTAGTCTTACTTCTGAATTGGCAAATTGGAGGGCAGTCTGTGAGCGTGAGTTGACAGCTGATCTAGAGGGATACAAAGTCAACGCCTTTATTAATCCAACGAGAGAGAATAGCCCCTGGTGTGAGTAGTATGGCATTGTTGCCATTCTGAGGAAGGCTTATGCTCTAGGTGGTGGCGCGCGCTTTGCTTGAGGGGGTCCTTTGGGTCATAAAGTCCCTCCAAAGGATACGGATGATTATGTACTAAACGAGTAGTGTTTATTTGCCTTTTCTACCATATATCTTTTGTGTACATCCTTCCGTATATAACAGAGTTTGTTTACCCAGTTTCACCTTTCATATCACTTTTCGAGCTCTTTTATTGATCTAATTATATTGATTGTTGATGCTTTGGTTTTCCCTAACTTCCTTTGTGGAACCCATGCACATCTGGTGCCCAATCCATTCCCAGGAGGTAGTTAGAATACCGCGGACGGTATTTGGACTACCTCCTGTTGATATTCGTCCATTGCTCTAAGGCTAGCAGGTTGTTGCAGCAGAGGGCACAGATTATGATGTCGAGTGGTAATTAGATTACCGTGGGTGGTAATCCGATTACCACCCCTGTTCTTCTTTTCTTCCAGCAAGGGCCGATCTCTCTTTGTTTGTCTGAAGTCGTTGTCCTATTGTGAAAAGGCCGAGTAAAATCTCTTAGGGGGGGGGGTAAATAGGACAATGCCAAATAAAAATAATAAGCAGAATAAAAACAACAATATATTCAAATGAAATGCAAATAACCAAAGGAAATAACAACCTTAAAAATCAATTATTGAGAGGTTGATACAAACTTGATTCTAAGGACAACCTAACACCAAAAACCAATGGTTAATGGCAGGACAACCTTACTAGAATGTGGGTGAGTATTAAATGCTCAAACTGAAGAGGATATGAAAGAAATTGAAACTAATCTATTACAATATTCACCACAAAATGTTGAAATGTAAAGATTAAAACATTCACATCCACAAATACATCCCACAATCTTAAACCATAAAAGATAAAGAAATCAACCGCATATGCACCAAACGCAGAAAATTATAGTGGTTTTCTTGTGTGTACACCAACTGTTAAACAACAACCACATAACTACTCCACTCCTAATATCCACTCCCTCAGTATATTAGCGTTCACTAATCCAAAATAGATTTTTCAAGGTTCACCTAAAACCTTCACAATTGTGTCTTTCAAGTGGGCTTATAAAATTCAAAAACCTCATGCTCTAATTTTTCCGAATCACCTCAAACAAACCACGAATGGAGATTTTCTGGAACAATCTCATAGACTAAAAAGGAATTGGATTACAGATGTAACACCCCAAATTTTGAGGGTTGAGCAAAGCACTACTCTCAAAATCCAATGCATCACTTATGTAATATGAATAATGATGTTTAGATGTTGTCCATATTAATGTATTAAACATGAGTGGGATTATACTAAATCAACATATCATACTCTAAATATAATTAAATTTAGCAAGTGGAAGACTGAAACACATATATATCTGAACAGGTAAATGTTTTAGAACCTCCAGATTATGATTATGTAGCTGGGCTGAATATGTACATGTATTATTTCAAAATAGACAAAATATCAAATTGTAAGTGTCCAACTAATCCATGTGTCCTTGTAATCCTGTTGAATCAGAACAATGTCTACGTAGACCCGCTTGATCGCTGAACATAGGAGAATTCCTCTTCATCTATGAAGTCCATATCAACTGCTTAAACTCTGCCCTCGCCTGCATATGCAACAGAGTCTGGTTGGTGTTTTAAAACATCATCATAGGGTGGGAGTGAGTGATCAACTCAGTGGTACTATAAGGTAAAGGTTAACATGTTATCAAGTCAATCAAGCAGTAATGATAAAGTAATGCAATAATTACTTCCTAACTACTCTTGTTAATGTAGGGATGGTATGTAGTAATGAAGCATGCCCTCGCATAAAGCTTCCTCCAAGCGACTCCGACAACCAAGTTCGTGCATGACAAACTTCCTAAAGTACAACTTCCTTGCCAAAGCACATGCAATGCGGTGCATGGTTGTGCTAGCCGAGTACGTAATTAAGCTTATTCATATAGCAGGTTTGGGAAGCTAAGGTACCTCCCTTTATATCATTAACCCAAATCAAAGGATCCATCTATGGTCGTCAATCCTAATTATTCGTATACGATAGGTAAGTTGTAGGGCATCACCCCTAATGAAAAATAGTCGATAGGCAAATTCAAAGTTTATACTCGCGGTCACTATGGGGAGGCTCGTCAGCTCAATGTAGGCTGACAGCTCGAATACGGTGTCCCATACCACCATGCCCAACTCACGAGTTTAGGTGTTCACTCCCCAAGTGCAGGGTTGTGATGTACTAATAACTCGGTAAGACCGAGGTTGAATTCCAAGGAACTCAAACTCGTACGTTATCTAAAACTAACTAGAACTAGAACTAGGCTAAGCTGAAATCTAAACCGCATGTAATTTGAGGAATAATGGTGAAAATATGAATCTAAAATTTATAAAAATCAGAGGAAAGGAAACTAGGGATTCAGAGGATCCACTTGTAGAGATCAAGGAGATCTTATGCCTGTTTTATAGAAATTAACTGAACTGTCATTGATCTAGTTTTCAAGAGATGAAAGGTATATGAATTAGAATGGACTCCATCACCAAACCATGCCCAAAAGACTATAGCAAACAACAGAATTAAACTAATTACCAACCAATCACATGCTATGAAAGTTAGGAAGGGTATCGACATCCGACCATGCCCAGGAGACGATGGTGAACAACAGGGCTTCCTGACGTCATAAACATAAAAAGGGGAAGGAAATACTCAAAGCCATTGCAGACCCACTGTAATTTCAGTCACAACAGACCATTAAAGACTAAAAATAATTCCAATGATTAAACTAACATCAACATGAATTCAGTTCATAAATTAAATAAAAATCATAAAATAAATTCTCCCATCTCACTACAAGCTTCACCTCCTAGCCCTACCTAGGAGGTTTTAGCCTGCCATGGCTGGACTAAATCTCATAATAAAAGAAAAAGAACAGAAATTAAAAATTCTCCCTGTCTTGCACTCCACGTCCCAAGCTTTCCAGCTCCACGTTCCAGCCTCCCACAGCTCTCACGTCCCCTCCAAGCTCTCAGACTGAATGCCCTCTAGATGCGAGCCTCCTTTTCACAACTCTCTCTCTTTCTTTTTTATAGCCAGAAGAGTCGGTGCACAGGCCTTACGCAGAGGAGGAAAGTCATCCTGCGTTTGATGCTTGGTGGGGCCCATCATCGGTATTTGTTAAAGAATTCAATCCGTCCATCAGATTACTCTCAGAATTTAAGCTCGAACAGTGTACTTTTTTTCTTCTGTTGATGAGACCCACAAGATTTGCGATGCACCGTCTAACCTTTGTTTGAACGGACAAAATCAGATCCTTGCTCTTTCTTGGAATACTTTCACCTAGGCCTTGGTAAGAGGGCCTGTGGGCTCCTGATGGACGGTCTGGATCATCCATTTGGATGAGGAGTAGGGCCCACTGAGAGAACCCGGCGTCGGTAGCCAAGACACTGTTGCTGCGTAATCCATGCAGAAAAAAATTGATTTTCATTAACTGGTGGGACCCACAGTTGTTGGCGTTGGAAGGATCAACTCCGTCCATTGTGATCTTCTCGAAAAACCATTTGAGAAGGGTTGTTCTTGGATTGATTTCGACGCGGCCCACAGAGTTTCCTTTTCACCGTCTATCCTCCATTTAGATGATTGAAATCCGATTCACAATATCTAGTGAAATTCTGCCACCTAGGTGATAGTACTATGGGTCGTGGGATTCCGATGAACGGTCTAGATTCATCACATGAACCATGATGGTGGCCCACAGTCAAAACCCAATGTCACCTACGTCCGTCACTAGATGTTTTTTTCCCACTATTTAGATGTTTTGTATAAAAAATAGGTGGGGCCCACTATGGTATTTTCTTAAAAAATATGCTCCCTTCACCGTTTTCATCACATCATGACAGCCCATGGTCCCAAGTTTGAAGGAGATCTAACTTCAGGGTGGGCCACACGGCCAACTGCCATGCAGATGATATTTACCGTTAAGAACACAATTTTCTTCACGTATGCATGGACATCTATTTATAAATTTGCCATTCTCGTTTCTTATAATTTCTGTCGTCCGTATCTCTTAATTACACCGTTCAAATGAGACAAAATTTTACCAGGAGTTGTTATTTTTTATGCTCTTTCCAACGCCTAATTTTGAGCCTTGATCGCTAATGGATTTCCAAGATATGCTTTAATGGCTAACACCCTTTGATCTCTCTGTTAGGCCATTTTTACATGGATCCAATAGCTGAAATTTGACTTGTACGGTTTATTTATGGCCCCCATCACGTGTATGAAGTTTCAAGTTAATCAGAGAGCGAAAACCCTGTGATCTTGCATTCTAGACCAATTTCGGGCCACTTGAGCTTCAATTTCTCGATTTTCGCGGATCCTTGGCATGTAATTCTATCGATCTTGATCTCTTAGGGTCCGTCCCTTGCCTTGGTGATCATCAGAGCGTTAAATCCAAGCTTTTAGCATACTTTTTTAACTTAAGCTCCTGAATTCAACCTGCAGCATAAACACGATTAAATCGGCCTTTAAACAGTATCTTATGCGTGAATCCAGGAAATAACCGGGGTTTAATATGCAATATTTGACCCTCAACACAACCCCTAACCAGCATTTTGCTAGTCCCGAGCAAAGTATACGAAAAGTAAATTGAGAACTACGTGATAATTTCTATGAACTCGAGTGATTTTTTTTTTTTTTTGAAAACGATTCAAATACGAGAAATTTAAGATTCATCAATGTTGGAAATTATTTTCTCCTGGACTCAAGCACACAGTTAACTTCATAATCAAGTTCAAAGTATTAATCTAATAATTAGAACAATTTTAAACATTGAGATCCATGGGTATATAGTGTAATCTTAGCTTATCAACATTAAAATTTAATTCAGTATTTCATGATAGCATTGGTCACCACAAGAGCATTCATGATAACCAAAACCCGAACCAAACCTATCTCAGAAATTCTGACTTTTGATTTTTCTCTTAAAAGTAATGCTAAGGAGGGGATTCGAATCCTTACCTATAGGGAGCAAACCTATGGTAAAGACCAGTCACCTAATAATTTTTTTAATGTTAACCTTGGAGAATCAAACCTTCACTTGTAGGGAGCAAACCTATAGTAAAGGCCATTCGCCCAACCTTGGGTATTTTCTTTTTCTTCAATTCTGCTTTTTTTTTTCTTTTTCTATTGATCATAATAGGCAAATTGTCCAAGCTGGTTCCTTCCATGCTTAGTTATTACCAAGATAACTCTTTAATATCTAACTACATCTTTAATATGAAAGCGAGATGTGATGTGAAACCATGACTCAATCAATGTTTACAACTTCTAATCATGAATTAACAATTCAAACTTAACTGTGAAATCTAACAGATACTGAATCCAAGAGTCATGAATTACAAACATCACATATCTTAAAATTCTAAGTCAAGGATATCGATCAAAATCACTTCGAATTCACAAGAATTCCCCCAAAAAAAAATTAAAAAAGAAAAATTTTCACAATTTTTGCTCAAGACCAAGAAAATACTGATTAGGAAGCCTAATCTCCCACCCCCAACCTAAAATCTATATTGTCCTCAATGTAAAAGATATAACCATGCAATGCACATAGAAGAACGAAAGTAAATAAGAAGTGATGGGAGGATAGTACCTGGATAACAATCGAGAAAGATTTTCAAGAGATCGCTGGGAGAGAGCAGGTTAGTACGAGAGAGAAAGTAAAAAAAAAATAACAAAAATAAAATCCTACCTATACCACTTTCGCAGGTGCTCTCGATTGCATTTAGCGTATGCAACAAGCCTTTAAACCCCTAGGTTACCCCTAGTGGACGAGTTGTAGTCTCATGAGGGTTTGCAGTAATGTTACCCACAAACATTAAATCGATCATGCCGCAAGATTTCCCTTCTGGCCAATATCTTGATAAGTTTCTCAGTAAGTTCCTCAACAGGATCATCCAAAATCCCTTTTTGCAATAGGCTTGGGCGCCCTGGACCATGACTTTTCAGAGAGACTTATGTACCTCATATGAAATCTTCCATTGAATCGCTTGAGGTATCCGTAATATATACGATTCACCTATGACAGAAGAAGTTTCAATGTTAGTATCGCATGGTGAATCAAAGACTACAAGTAAATAAAATTTAGAAAACTTCTTAAAAAGTGATGTAGTCTCAACATATTCCAAAGTTTCAAACTTTGGTTCTAGATTTAGCTCCTCTTCCTCTACTAGTAGATGTTTAGGATCAGGGAAAGAGAGGGTTTCAGAATAAGGGTTCGTTCGGTCAGTGATGACTACCGAGATGTTGTCTCGCAAGGTATCCACTTTGTCTTTTAACATGAGATCGTTTGAAACCGTAAAGTGTGCCAAGCAATCCCACGAGTTGGGAAATTCAGATGAACGTGACTCATTTTTGTCATTGAAGTCTGTGATGATCTGCCCAAGGGATCCATTATCCTTGAAAATGGATGGATGTATGCTCTCTTACTCCAGTTCTGCACAGACAGATTAAAAATTAATCGGAGAAGCATCGATGTGATCACTCTGTTCATTGAAATTACTCAATTGAGGCGTTGAATTATTAAATATGTACAACTCAGATGGTGGCCTCAACTGAGTAGTTTCAAATTTCAGAGTTGTAGCGAGCAACTCCTCCTCCCGAATCATATCATCATTCAATTCAGGGGAGTGGTCCAAACGTGTTTCACAAGAGTTAGAAGGGTTGGTCATGAGGGGCTCATCCTCCACCTTTAAATCAGACATGTCAAGTGATGGGAGTGGCTCATTATGATCGACCACTTCATGTACATCTTGATCATTGATCTGGACCAAACTTGAGAGGGATTCTAGGGGGACTGTGGCTGCACATTCAGGATCACAATCATGTTCTAGTCCAGTGTAGTGCACATTTGGGATGGAATCACTTTCCTCACATTCTACACCTAGCATGGGTTGAGGTTCGCATAAACTAACCTCTTCCCCATCATTAAAATCTTGTGTGTCATGTAAGGAAGATGTGTCATCATCAATGTATTTAAAAGACACCAATGTATCTTCACCATTCTTTCGAACAGTCATTGAGATCGACTCCTCAGGAAATTGATCCACATGCTCATTAAGGGAATCCCACTCCTCATTCCAAATTCCAGAGTTTTTCAAAAGAGAGTGAGGATCACTTTCCTTGCATTGTATTTCTGGATTGGGTTGAGGCTAAGACGACCTATCCTCCATTAGCCTATCAAGGCGTGATTCAAGCGCTTCTACTAATTTCCTCATGCCAGCAATATAGTCTATATAACTCAGAGATAACTCCTCCTGGATCATTTTTGGTGGATATTCATAAGTGGTTGATCCACGGGAGTTATTACTGTGATGTTTTACTGGCTCATCTTCGAAATATTTTTGTTTCCACTGATCAGAATCATACAGGTCATCTGTCGGAGGTTGATAAGCGTCATCATTCCAATAAGCACGTAATGTTCTCTTAACTCGTGGAATACAATTATTCTCCCGCACATAATCACCGAAAGTCTTCTTAATCGGTGGAGCATCATATTCCGATTGGTTCTTGAAGATATTTTTAGAAAAATTTTGAGGCATAGGTTGTTTTCCATAAGCTATCTCAACATACGGACGTGCCCACTCATTCATATACATGATGAAACCCTTGTTTTGAATCTAATCCTAAAGAATAGAAGAAAAGATCCTACAACAATATGGAAAGCAGGTATAGAAGAAGTTTGAAAGAAGTTACCAGATTGGAGTACTATATTAAGAACCTGAAAAATAAAATAAAATAAGTTAGTTTCTAAAAATAGAAAGTCTAAGAATAGAAAATTCTTAATTAGAAGTACACTAATTTCTAGATAAAAAGAAGAAATTCCTAAAAAAGAAAGTAGAAAACAAATTAGGAACGTCTTAAACTAGAAAATAGAAATTAGAAAGAGCTTACTGAATTAGAAGTTTCTATCTTAAAATCCTACAAAACAAATAGGTTAGTTTTTAAAAATCAGAAAAAATTAGAACCTAATCTTAAACTAATCCCAAAACTAATCAATTTCAGAAAATCATAGCCGTCAATCACTGGCAACGGCGCCAAAAACTTGTTCACTCCCCAAGTGCAGGGTTGTGATGTAGTAATAACTCGGTAAGACCGAGGTCGAATCCCAAGGGACTGAAACTCGTACGTTATCTAAAACTAACTAGAACTAGAACTAAGCTAAGATGAAATCTAAACCGAATGTAATTTGAGGAATAATGGTGAAAATATGAATCTAAAATTTATAAAAATCAGAGGAAAGGAAACTAGGGATTCAGAGGATCCACTTGTAGAGATCAAGGAGATCTTATGCCTGTTTTATAGAAATTAACTGAACTGTCATTGATCTGGTTTTCAAGAGACGAAAGGTATATGAATTAGAATGGACTCCATCACCAAACCATGCCCAAAAGACTATGGAAAACAACAGAATTAAACTAATTACCAACCAATCACATGCTATGAAAGTTAGGAAGAGTATCGACATCCGACCATGCCCAGGAGACGATGGTGAACAACAGGGCTTCCTGACGTCATAAACATAAAAAGGAGAAGGAAATACTCAAAGCCATTGCAGACCCACTGTAATTTCAGTCACAACAGACCATTAAAGACTAAAAATAATTTCAATGATTAAACTAACATCAACATGAATTCAGTTCATAAATTAAATAAAAATCATAAAATAAATTCTCCCATCTCACTACAAGCTTCACCTCCTAGCCCTAGCTAGGAGGTTTTAGCCTGCCATGGCGGGACTAAATCTCATAATAAAAGGAAAAAGAACAGAAATTAAAAATTCTCCCTATCTTGCACTCCACGTCCCAAGCTTTCCAGCTCCACGTTCCAGCCTCCCACAGCTCTCACGTCCCCTCCAAGCTCTCAGGCTGAATGCCCTCTAGATGCAAGCCTCCTTTTCACAACTCTCTCTCTTTCTTTTTTATAGCCAGAAGAGTCGGTGCACAGGCCTTACGCAGAGGAGGAAAGTCATCCTGCGTTTGATGCTTGGTGGGGCCCATCATCGGTATTTGTTAAAGAATTCAATCCGTCCATCAGATTACTCTCAGAATTTAAGCTCGAACAGTGTACTTTTTTCTTCTGTTGATGAGACCCACAAGATTTCCGATGCACCGTCTAACCTTTGTTTGAACGGACAAAATCAGATCCTTGCTCTTTCTTGGAATACTTTCACCTAGGCCTTGGTAAGAGGGCCTGTGGGCTCCTGATGGACGGTCTGGATCATCCATTTGGATGAGGAGTAGGGCCCACTGAGAGAACCCGGCGTCGGCAGCCAAGACACTGTTGCTGCGTAATCCATGAGGAAAAAAACCGATTTTCATTAACTGGTGGGACCCACAGTTGTTGGCATTGGAAGGATCAACTCCGTCCATTGTGATCTTCTCGAAAAACCATTTGAGAAGGGTTGTTCTTAGATTGATTTCGACATGGCCCACAGAGTTTCCTTTTCACCGTCTATCCTCCGTTTAGATGATTGAAATCCGATTCACAATATCTAGTGCAATTCCGCCACCTAGGTGATAGTACTATGGGCCGTGGGATTCCGATGAACGGTCTAGATTCAGCACATGAACCATGATGGTGGCCCACAGTCAAAACCCAATGTCACCCACGTCCGTCACTGGATGTTTTTTTCCCACTATTTAGATGTTTTGTACAAAAAATAGGTGGGGCCCACTATGGTATTTTCTCAAAAAATCTGCTCCCTTCACCATTTTCATCACATCATGACAGCCCATGGTCCCAAGTTTGAAGGAGATCTGACTTCAAGGTGGGCCACACGGCCAACTGCTATGTGGATGATATTTACCGTTAAGAACACAATTTGCTTCACGTATGCATGGACATCTATTTACAAATTTGCCATTCTCGTTTCTTATAATTTCTGCCGTCCGTATCTCTTAATTGCACCGTTCAAATGAGATAAAATTTTACCAGGAGTTGTTATTTTTCATGCTCTTTCCAACGCCTAATTTTGAGCCTTGATCGCTAATGGATTGCCAAGATATGCTTTAATGGCTACACCCTTTGATCTCTCTGTTAGGCTATTTCCACATGGATCCAATAGCTGAAATTTGACATGTACGGTTTATTTATGGCCCCCATCACATGTATGAAGTTTCAAGTCAATCAAAGAGCGAAAACCCTGTGATCTTGCATTCTGTACCAATTTTGGGCCACTTGAGCTTCAATTTCTCGATTTTCGTGGATCCCTGGCAAGTAATTCTGTCGATCTTGATCTCTTAGGGTCTGTCCCTTTCCTTGGTGATCATTAGAGCGTTAAATCCAAGCTTTTAACATACTTTTTCAACTTAAGCTCCTGAATTCAACCAGTAGCATAAACACGATTAAATCGGCCTTTAAACAGTATCTTATGCGTGAATCCAGGAAATAACCGGGGTTTAATATGCAATATTTGACCCTCAACACATTGCTCACTGGTCATTACGGGGAGGCTTGTCATCATAGCATAAGCCGACATCTCGACCACGGTGTCCCATACCACCATGCCCGGCTCATGAGTCTTACCACATCGTGGTACCATGGTTGAAATGAGCTTTTACATTGGTAAGTGGTATCTTTGTAATGCCCCAAAAATTGAGGGTCGAGGAAAGCTAAACTCCCAAGTTCCAATGCATCACTTATGTAACATAGATAATGATGATTAAATGTTGTCCATATTAGTGCATTAAACATGAGTTGGATTAATCTAAAATAACATATCATACTCCATGGGTGATTAAATTTAGCAAGTGGAAGACTTAAGTACTTGTATTATAATATGAAAGTGTTTCACCATCAGGAGTATGAATCTATTCCAGGCTGAAAATATACAAGTGTTTATTCCAAAATTTATAAAATAATAAAATATAATTGTCCAACTAATCCATGTAACCTGTAAAAGTGCCCTGGTTTGTCAATTTGCGCGAGTGTTGGGTCAGTCAGAGTCAAAGCCTCATAGGAAAATCAATTCAAAGCGTCTGCCTCAACCAGATGTGTGCAAGCTTGTCATAGGTAAATTTAAACCTCACATCCCATTTCCCAAAATACCAGGTAAGTAAAACCCTTAAAACAAGTTAAAACATCATAGGGTTTATGAATAAGAAAACTTTTTCAAAAATAGAAAATTTCTAAGTTTTTCTTACTATGTAGATTGTATTGATACAGGTCTCGATATGATCGACCTACACTGTCAATGTCCTCAATGCCAAATTGATTCCATTGGAATGAGGACAAAAAGTGTCCAGCAACCACATGTATATCTGGACGGAAATATCAATGTATGGATATACCTATCAATACCATCGATATTTGAATCTTGAGTCCATTGAAAGTGACTTGATAATATCAATAGGCAGATCTCCGATGCCCTTTTTTTTACTTAAGAAAATATTATATGCTTCAATATATCGAAGCCTTCGTTGATACCATCGAAGTTCAAATCTCGATGATATCAGAAGGCTCTCAATGATATCGGACATGGGCGTGAAGATTTCCAGCAAATATTTCAGGATAGTTTATCTGTGATCGAGGGTCACTCGATAGAATCGATATTCAAATATCGAGGTTATATCGATGACATTAAGAAAGGACAGAAACTATCTAGCAAGCTCACTGATAAAATCTTTTACTTTATCGATGTCATCGAGACGACCTTCGATATCACCGGTATTCAAATTCTGATGATATCGAGTGTACCTTAATCACTCTTGTAAATCTAAAATATTTCAAAGTAAGTCTCTCCCATTTTTAAATGTCGAGGAATCGAACCTCTCATCGATGAAATCGGAGTTTGAAATCCAATGACATCGACACATGTTTTAATTTAATCAACCAGCTGGCAAGAGGTTTCAAAAGCATATGACATTGAGTTTGTGTCATTGAGCGGACCATCGATGTTATCGAGAGTATACGCTCGATGATATCGAACCCTTTCGATGATATTAAACTCGATCATAAATGTGACCGTTTTATATCCATTGAAACCTTTTGCCTATATAAAGAGGACTTTCTATTGTTGTTGGTAGAGAAAGAAGAGAGTGCTTTTGAGTGTTTAACCTTAGATCATTTATCCAAAGCCCTTTCTCCAATCCACTCTCATCATTGATATTCAATAGAGTGGATTGGGGAATCAACTTTCGCATTCAAGGATCCTCCATCTACTACCTTAATGGCAAATCATTAAGCTGGGATGCCTTGAATACACAAATGATTGGAATCGCTCTATCTTTTTGATAGAAAAACATTTAGAGAGTAGGATTCCATCATAACCTTGACCCAACACGTCGCCATGTATTGGTATATCATTTGAGTTGCGAATTAAGGAAGCAGAAGATTCTTCATCAATAAGGATGAGATCTTCATCAATGTGCTGAATGAGACTCGTCGACTTATCTGTAAGTATTTAGAATCCAGAGGACCCTTTAATCATTCTTTTGTAGGATTGGGTCTAAGGTGTTTCTCACCCTTGCAAGTCCTCAAGGAGGCCTCCGGCGGGAGTGTACGTGGTGGGTGCGTTGTGTGGACCCTTGCTCTGTGGTGAGCATAAACATCTGGTTAAAGATGAACTAGTTAAAACCTTAGGGTTTGAGGTGAATCATGTGAAACCTTTATTAGGGTCTTATAGAAGATCCTTGGCCAGTGTGCTTAAAAGTGGGTGCGTTGTATTGACCCTTTCTCATGAGAGCATAAACAGTCAGCCTCAGTGTAGGTTTTAAAGATTGAAGGTGAACCTGATTTAAAACCTTAGGTTTAAGGTGAATCGCTGTGAAACCACCTTAGTGAAATCCAGTACACTCAAGGGTTGAGTGCGGTTACCAGGAGTGGAGTAGACAAGTAGTCGAACCACTATAAAAATGATGTATTTGCGACTGCTATTCTTTTATGTGTATAATTTACTTTAATACTTTCATATCTGTATATCTGGGATCACACCTCACACACATACACAGTCATATCCATCATAAATTAGGTTATATATTGTTCACTTCTTGAATAGTTTGTGATTGGATCCTCTACTGGGCTTGGAAACCAGTAGAGTTACTTTTGAGTAATCCTGATAAATGCATATTGATAGGATTAGTGTAATAGGATTTTAAAATAAACTATAAAAACTTTAAAAGGTCCTATTCATCCCCCTCTAAGACATATTGGCATATTCCTACTTCAACTAAAACGGTCTTCACCGCTATTTCAACATGCAATCCCGTCGAATCAGAACAAGGCCTACAGAGACCCACCAAATAGCTAAATATTGGAGAATTCCTCCTCCTCATCCATGAAGTCCATCTCGGTCACGTAAGCTGCATCAAAACCTGCATCTAAATCAGAGTCTGGTTGGTGTTTTAAAACACTGTCCCAGAGTGGGAGTAAGTGATCAACTTAGTGATACTATAAGGCAAAGGTTAACATATTATCAAATCAGTCAAGTAGTAATAATAAAGCAGTACAACAATATCCTAAGTATTCTTATTAATGCATAAATGGTATTTCGTAATGATGCATGCCCTCACTTGCACTCCCTCAATGACATCATCTCACGATCACGCATGCAGCACTCCTTACACATGCGCTTCCTCGCCAAAACACATGCAATGCGGTGTATATTCATGTTGGCCAATATTTAATTAGGCTTATTCATACAGTAGATTCGAGAAGCTAAGGTACCTCCCTATAAATCACTTGCCCAAATAATGATCCATCTAAGGTCGTCAGTCCTAGTTAATCACATACGATAAATAAGTTATAGGGCATCACCCCTGATGAAAAGCAGTGGATAGGTAAGTTCACGAGTTTACACTCGAGGTCACTATAGATAGGCTCGTCACCTCAGCATAGGCCTAATTTATACTCGAGAGCACTATAGGAGGCTCATCACCTGAAAGTAGGCCGACAACTCAAATATGGTGTCCCATACACCACCATATTTGGCTCACGAGTTTGGGTTGCTTACTGGTCAGTCGTCACCCCAGTATAAGCCGTCAACTTGACCACAGTGTCCCATACACCATCATGTCCAGCTCATGAGTCTTAGCGTATCTTGGTACCATGGTTAAATGGGCTTTACATTAGTAAGTGGTACCTTAGATTCAAGCAGTAGTGTCCATACATGGTAAAGACACAATAAGTCAATCAGGTTATTTGACAAGTGTGATTGGTACGAGCACATGTTGAATTGATCGACATGGACTGTGTGAGCACTCCATGTGGCCTAACTATTATCGACAATCAATATACAACTCGGATTCATCGAACGTGTCTAATGTGGCAAAACGACTTCGGCCACTAAATCGGGAATCGTTACCGATTCCCTAGACTACGTAGTAGTCTTAAACATACTCAAATGCAACATGTGGATACAGGTGATATTCATAACAACATTTAACAAATAATTTAAATATAAATTCTATTCAAGCATTTTACCAAACACATTGAACAAATTATCATACGTATGCATTTCAACCATAAATCACGTAGTAGCAAATTACATTACATGAACGAAACTATAACTGTGGACAAGTTAGTTAATAATCCTATCTCTACACCCTTGTTGGGAGTGATTTATCAAACAATTACTCATTTAGACATTTTATCAAACACTTAGACTACATAATGATTTATACATAAACTAAATTAATTATAGCATATATTTTGGCAAATGCTTTCATAAAGGAGTTTTTCTACACACAACACACATGTATTCTAGATTAATAGCCATAGCAAGCATAAATCATATTTTCACTTTCATTCAAACATTTCAACAAACACATAGGATGCATTTTATATTCACATAGTTCATATACATGTAGATTTTACGGAATACATCTTAAATAAGATCATATGGTAGTAATCAAGTCAGATATAAATCATTGTTAACATTGAAAGTCTTGAAAAATATAACCTAAACATTTATAGTCCGCACCTTTCGTCGGTTTACTCGTTACGAACTCGGTTTGTACACAACACTTCCGTCCACAGCCCAACGGCTACCTAAATCATGAAATAGGTTAGCTATTTCGTCGTTTCCTCTATTTGGATTCCTAAAACAAAATTAGGGTTAGGATTTCTTACCCAAGTCAAAGCTAGAATCAATGGTGTAGCGATGGGGTGGTGGAGATTCGGTAGTGGGAATGAATCCCAGCAACAATCCACAGATCTCTCTCTCTTCTCCTCACTCTTTCCTCCTCTTTCCTCTCTTCTCTCTCTTAGGGTTAGAGAAATTCGTATGCAATGATAGAGGGGTGGTTTAAGGGCATTACGTAGGCGCAGAATTGATGCCAATGGCCTCAGGGCCATGGTATACTTAAGTTATAGCCAAAGGTGTCTGTTTCGGGCAAACATGACCCATCTAGAGGCCCATTTCTCACCTAAGTCATGGAGTAAATTCCTTGACAATAGATCTACGATACAACTGTGTTTATGGTGTGATCTGACCAAAAGATCGGTCGTGAAGGACCCGAATCAGATCAACGATCATCGTTCCTCGATCAGGGCCACCAGTATACTGACATGTGTAGGGAAATTTTCCTGATCCAAGGGTATAGTTTGGTCATAATCTCACGGTCTGAAGTCTTCAATTTCTCTTATAAGCGAATGGTCTAATTCACTTAAGTTTGAGTTCATTTTTTAAAGATATTCACGTTTCTCATACACTTTGCTCAGGGCTTAAGTTGTGTATTTTTGAATACTATTTGAGCTTAATTCTCGCGAAGCTTGTCAAGCCCAGTATAGCGGTCATAACCTTATAGTTTCGCAATAATTGGACTTCCGACGTGCGGTCTAGGTCTGATACGAAGTTTTAATGTCCTCCCAAGAGCAATTGGGTTTTGAGATTATTCATAGATTTCTAGGTAATGTTTAGCGATTCTAATAGTTTTAGGTCTTACAGTTCGTATAGATAGTGGTTCTACTAAATCTAGTGATTATTTAGTTTAGAACCTAATTAATTTTCATCTCATTTCTAAAGGATTCGGTCATTAAGTATTTCTGCCTAAGGTGGTACTTGGGTCTTTGTATGGATTTTTTCGAGATGTTATAATTTACCCCCTTTAAAGAAAAATTTCATCCTTGAAATTAGTACCTTTTCGTACTCCTCGAGAATCTGAGGATAGTTCTTAAGGACTTCGACTTTCGTTTCCCTGGTAGCCTCTTCCTCAGTGTGGTATGTCCATAATACTTTCACAAGCGGGATTACTTTACTGCGTAACAGTTGTTCCTTCCTATCAAGAATACGTGTTGGTCATAGTACATAAGTAACGTCTTCACTAAACTATATTTGCTCCCATTTGATAATATGAGAAGGGTCAGGAACGTATTTCTTCAGCATCGATACGTGAAATACGTTGTGCACGCCTGCGAGTAGTGCGGGCAAGGTGAGGCAGTATGTCAACACACCCACTCCGTATAAAATCTGGAATAGGCTAATGATCACGACATAAGCTTTCCTTTCTTACCAAAATGAAGAACTCCCTTCACTTGGGAAACCTTAAGAAACATGTGGTCCCTAACCTTGAATTTCAACTGTCTCCATCGTGTATCAGCGTAATTCTTTTGTCTACTCTGTATTGTGAGAAGTCAACGCCTGATAATGTCAAGGCATGTGCGGCGTCGAGGTAGACCCACAGTTCTGTTCTAGAACTGGTGGTGCATTAGGTGTTAGCCCATTTGTGGGGCCAGTGGCCGACTGAGAATCTGGCATAGTGTCGCTATCAGGGCTGAAAGGAGGGTGCGTGTGGCTATCGCTTAGGGGAGGTGCCCCATTAAATGATCCTCCAAGTACGAGACATGCAGTGCTTCGAGTGTTCATAGGTGGCATTCCCTATATACAACATAGGGTGCAACCCGTGTAATATTTAGCATAAGAACACACATTTATTCAAACATCATTCACATTCCAAATTAAAAGTGGCTTCATGCATTTCATTTTACCAAAATTATCACAATACATGAGATGTAGTCTTACATGGATCATGATAGAAGATGCATGTGAACTAATCTAAAAAAGGCTTTAAATAGTAAGCAAACTAACATGCCAGCAGCCTACCAAGGCTACTACAAGGAAAGATAAGAAACAAAGAAAACTCAAAGATGACCACAACATATGACTAGTTGTCTGAATCTAGTGATGGCAGAGGAGCACCCTTATCCTGCATACAGCACAGGAAGTCCTTCAGAGTGCGAGACATCTTCTTAAATCTTTGCTTCATGTAAGCCTGACTCTCTTCAAGCTTTTATTTCAATTCAGCCTGGGTCTCCTTGACCTCTTGTCTCAGGGTGGCTTGGTTCTCTTCAATCTGAGACAGGCACACTTCCAGGGTGGCTTGATCACGGTGATGCCCATGTATAGCAGTAGGAGGACCCTCATCAGAACCTTGGGCCACCTCCTCTTCTTCCTCACTTCCTTCCTATGTCTCATTTTCTTCCTCTTCTTCCTTGCTTTCTTTTTCTATTTCATTACTTTCTTCCTCTTTACTTTCTGTCTTGTCCTCATACTCATCGAGTTGGGCTTGACGTTGTCGAGGGTCAATTCCCATGTAATTGAGCGTAATGTCATTAATGAAGTGGATCGGCGTAAGCTCATCCATGTTAAGTCTGTAGCAAAACTCTCGAGTAATCTTGCATATAAGTTGGCCAAATGGAAGTGAGACATCACTTCTAAAGAGCGTATGGCCTGGATTATCTGTAGTAGGGTAAACATAGGCAGGCACAACTTGTCTCCCTGCCCAGCTCTATACAGGAAGTCCACCATCAAGTGAGTGCACTCGGTACGGTTGCCCTGCCTAAGATACATATTGTATGTGAATATGTGGTGGAGTAGGCGAAAGTCTACCATCATCTTGCTCAATGCGAGGAAATTGCCTCTGTTCTAGTGAACCAGTCAGCCATAAAGAAACCGTGTGCGGTGATCTCTTTCTTACATACTCTTAAGATGAGATTCGTGAGAATGCACTTCACTACATGGAATTTCCATTATCTGGGCCATCACATCAACATTGACTATTGCTTCTTGCCTTCCTATTGAAATAATGAACTATAAAGGCTCTAGTAGTGGATCCCGTATGTGGGCAAAGAAGGCTCGGACAGTGTTTTCACATGCACGAGACTTGCCTTCAAATATGGGACCCCACCTGGATTCTAACAAGAGGTCCATTACGGGATATAGCCCAAATAGTCCTTCATCCACATGTGCTTCAAACACAACTTTACGAGCACGAAACATACCGTGTCCGATGCACGCCGCTAGAACTTTTTGAGTGGAATCTGGGGATCAAGATCCTGCTTCATCCTTTGCTCTCGTGCGGCGCTTGTACTTGCTCCTGCGCCCTCTTTCTTCCTTGGTCGGGTTGGGCAGCTAGGCCCGGCTTCATCCGTGGATGCCCTTCTCTTTCCCATGAGTGAAAGGAGTGTGGAGAGAGAGAATACGATGACCACTATGTCAAAGAGGGCCATAGGGTTGGAAAAGCTTAAAGGTGAGATAGGTTAGTGGGTTCTGGGTTTTATGAGACACAAAGAGGGATTTGTGTGCTCAAATGAGAGGAAATAGAGAGATAGAAGGTGGTAGGTGATGGGTTTTGAGGAAAATGGTGGTGGGTGTACGTGTATTGAAGAAGATGAAGTAGAAATGAAGATTTGAAAGGGAAAATGAAGTTTTTGATGGGTGTCGAGAGCTCGGGGGGGTGAAATGAAGAAAAATTAAGAAAATGAAGTAGTCCCACACGTGTGTGTGTGTGTGTGTGTGGGGGGGGGGGGGGGGGGGGGGACGCTATATGAGTGAGAGAGAGGTGGTAGGCCGCTGAACCCGCGCGCTACCGCCCCTGGGTAGTGGTCACCCCCCTCCCGGGGTGCCAAAAATGTGCGGGCTGGGACCCATCGATTTTTGTGGTTTGGGCCCCCTCGTCCATTTGAGGTGGTTTCGGGTCCCAACAAATGTTTATTCATGCTTTTTGGGTTATTTAACTATGGAATTAGCTGAATTAGCATCTAAACCTGTCAATTGACGGTCTATAAAGGAATTGGGATCATTTCACATGACCATCGATGCATACGGGTCATATTTCAAGGGTCGATTTTGCCTGTAGGTATAACTTAGGATCCTATGATTATTTTTACATTTTTTTCCCCGACCTAAGTCAAAGTATGTCAGTGTACGTCATGTAACCATAATCCAAGTCCAGTTTAATCCAAATCATGTTCTGATACTAACTTGTAATGTCTCAAAAATTGAGGGTCGAGCAAAGCTCAACTCTCGAGTTTCAACACATCACTTATGCAACATAGATAATGATGATTAAATATTGTCTATATTAGTGTATTAAACATGAGTGAGATTAATCTAAATTGACATATCATACTCCAGTGGTAATTAAATTAAGAAAGCGGAAGACATATGTACTTGTATTATAACATGAAAGTGTCTCACCATCAGGAGTATGAATCTATTTTAGGTTTAAAATATACAAGTGTTTGTTTCGAAATTTACAAAATAATAAAATGTAACTGTCCAGTTAATCCATGTAACTCTACAATCCCGTCGAATCAAATCAGGGCCTACAAAGACCCGCTTGATAGCTAAATATAGGAGAATTTCTCCTCCTCATCCATGAAGTCCGGCTCCATCACATAAGCCGCATCACAACCTGCATCTAAATCAGAGTCTGGTAGGTGTTTTAAAACACCATCCCAAAGTGGGAGTGAGTGATCAACTCAATGGTATTATAAGGTAAAGGTTAACATGTTATCAAATCAGTCAAGCAGTAATGATAAAGCAGTATAACAATCATATCCTAAGTACTCTTGTTAATATAGAAATGGTATGCTATAATGATGCATGCCTTCTCCAATACTCCCTCAGCGACATCATCTCATGATCGCGCATGCGAAACTCTTTACACGTGCGCTTCCTCGCCAAACCACATGCAATGCAATGTATGGTCATGTTAACCAATATTTAATTAGGCTTATTCATACAGCAAATTTGAAAAGGTACCTCCCTTTTTATCACTTACCCAAATAATGATACATCTAGGGTCGTCAGTCCTAGTTAATCACATACGATAGGCAAGTTGTGGGCCATCACCCCTAATGAAAAGCAGTAGATAGGTAAGTTAACGAGTTCATACTCGAGGTCACTATGAAGAGGCTCGTCAACTCAGCGCAGGCCTAATTTATATTCGAGGTCACTACGAGAGGCTCATCACCTGAACATAGCTGACATCTCAAATACGGTGTCCCATACACCACCATATTCAGCTCACGAGTTTGGGTTACTCACTGGTCACTATGGAGAGGCTCGTCACACCAGCGTAGGCTGACAACTTGACCACGGTGTCCCATACACCACCATGTCCGGCTCATGAGTCTTAGCAGATTTGGTGTCATGGTTAAACGGGCTTTACATTGGTAAGTGGTACCTTAGATTCAAGCAGTATAAGTCATATATGATAAACACACAATAGGTTAATCGGGTTATTTTACAAGTGCAATTGGTACGAACACAAGTTGAATTGATCGACATGAAGCACGTAAGCACTCCGTGTGGCCTAACCACTATCGATAATCAGTATGCAACTCAGATTCATCGAACATGTCTAATGTGGTGAAATGACTTTGGCCACTAATTTAGGAATCGTTATCGATTGCCTGGACTACATAGTAATCCCAAACATACTCAAATGTAGTATGTGGATACAAGTGATATTCATAACAACATTTAACAAACAATTTAAATATAAATCTCATTCAAGCATTTTACCGAACGCATTGAACATATTATCATACATATGTATTTCAACCATAAATCGCGTAGTAGCAAATTACATTACATGAAAGAAACTATAACTGTGGATAAGGTAGTTGAGAATCTTATCTCAAGACCCTTTTTGGGATCGATTTATCAAACAATTACTCATTTAGACATTTTATCAAACACTTAGACTACATAATAATATATACATAAACTAAATTAGTTATAGCATATATTTTAGCAAATCCTTTCCTAAAGGAGTTTTTATACACACAACACATATGTATTCTAAATTAATAGTCATGGTTAAGATCATATAGCAGCAATCAAGACAGATATGAATCATTGTTGACATTCAAAGCCTTGGAAACCATAACCTAAACATTTATATTCCACCCCTTTCTTCAGTTTGCTCATTACGAACTCGGTTTGTACACTGCGCTTCCGTCTACAACACATTGACTACCTAAATCATGAATTAGGTTAGTTATTTCATCGTTCCTCTATTTGGATTCCTAAAATGAAATTAGGGTTAGGATTCTTACCCAAGTCAAAGTTAGAATCGATGGTGTAGCGATGAGATGGTGGAGATTCGGTACGTGGAGTAATCCCAGCAACAATCCACAAATCTCTCTCTCTTCTCCTCACTCTTTTCTCCTCTTTCCTCTCTTCTCTCTACTAGGGTTAGAGAAATTCGTATGGAATGAGAGAGGGGTGATTTAAGGGTATTATATAGTCTCAGAACTGATGTCAATGGCCCCAGGGCCATGATATACTTAGGTTATAGCCAAAGGTGTCTGTTTCGGGTAAACCGGACTCATTTGGAGGCCTATTTCTCACCTAAATCATGGAGTAAATTTTCTAACAATGGATCTATGACAAGACTGTGTTTATGGTGTGACCTGACTAATAGATCGGTCGTGAAGGACCCAAATCAGATCGACAGTCGTTGTTCCTCGATCAGGGCCACCAGTATACCGACATGTGTAGGAAAATTTCCCTGATCCAAGGGTATTTTGGTCAGAATCTGACAGTCCAAAATTTTTAGTTTTACCCGTAAGTAAATGGTCCAATTCACTTAAGTTTGAATTCACTTTTTAAAGATATTTGCGTTTCTCACACACTTTGTTCAGGGCTCAAGTTGTACATTTCTGGATACTATTTGGGCTTGATTCCCGAAATGCTTGTCAAGCTCAATATGGCGGTCATAACCTTATAGTTTCGTGGTAATCAGATTTCTGACGCGTGGTTCAGGTCTGATACAGAATTTCAATGTGCTCCTGAGAGCTACTGGGTTTTGAAATTGCTTTAAGTTTTTAGGTAGTGTTGAGTTAGCGATTCTAATAGTTTTGGGTCTTGTAGTTCATATAGACAGTGGTTTTACTAAATCTTGTAATTATTTAGTTTAACACTTAATTAATTTTCATCTAATTTCTAAAGGATTTGGTCATTAAGGATTTCTGTTTGTGGTGGTACTCAGGTCTTTATATGGATATTTCTGGAGTAATGATGCATGCACTCGAATAAAGATCCCTCACAAGCGACTTCGACAACTAAGTTCGCGCATGACAAACTCCCTAAAGTGCAACTTCCTCACCAAAGCACATGCAATGTGGTACATGGTCATGTTAGTCGAGTACTTAATTAGGCTTATTTATACAGCAGGTTCGGAAAGCTAAGCTACCTCCCTTTATATCATTAACCCAAACCGAAGGATCCATCTAGGGTCGTCAATCCTAGTTATTCACATACGATAAGTAAGTTGAAGGGCATCACCCCTAATGAAAAGTAGTCAATAGGTAAATTCAAAGTTTATACTCACATTCACTATGGGGAGGCTTATCACCTCAGCATAAGCCGACAGCTCGAACATGGTATCACATACCACCATGTCCGCCCCATGAGTTTGAGTTGCTCACTGGTCACTGCGAGGAGGCTTGTCACCCCAGCGTAGGCCGGTAGCTCGACCACGGTGTCCCATACCACCATGCATAGCTCATGAGTCTTAGAGGATCGTGGTACCATTGTTGAAACAGACTTTTATAATGGTAAGTGATACTTTAGATTCAAGCAGTGATGTCCATACATGGTAAGCACATAATAGGCCAATCGATTTGTTTGATAAGTTCGAGTGGTAGGAGTACACGTTGACTTAATTGACATGAAGTGCATGAGCCCCCCTTGTGGCTTAACCACCGTCTACAATCACCGTGCGACACGAATTCGTTGAGTTACCTAATGTGGCAAGACTAATTCAGCCACCAGTACAAGGATTGTCACCGATTGTTTGGGCTATGTTGTAGCCCCAATATTACTCAGGTACAATAGATAGACACATGTAATAATCATATCAGCATTTAACAAACAATCCAAATAAATTCCTCATTTGAACATTTTATCAAACACATTGAACATGTCACCAAGCACTTGTATTTTATCTATAAATTGCATAACGGTAAATATGATTACATGAGAGAAACTATATATATGATTAAGGTAATTGAGAATCCTATCTTAATACACTTAATAAATATAAATCATCAACATTTTCTCATTTGGGCATTTTATCAAACACTTTAATTACACTTCACCAAATACATAGACTAGATTAATTACGACATATATTATGACAATTCCTTACACAAAGAGATCATCATGCATCTGATAAACATGTATCCAAGATTAACAGTCATGACAAGAATAAATCACAATTTCATGTTCATTCAAACATTTCAACAAACACATATGATGCATCTTGTATCTAACATAGTTCACACATGCACAATATATCGAATACATCATATCTAAAATAATATGATAGCAATTAAGTCAGACATAAGTCATTAGCTAACATTGAAAGGATTGAACACCATAACTAAAATAATATGGCAGCAATTAAGTCAGACATAAATCATTAGCTAACATTGAAAGGATTGAACACCATAATCTAAATGTTTCTATTCTGCACCTTTCATCGAAATACTCGATTCGGACTTGGTTCGAACCCTACATTCTTGAAAACAGAATGTCGAGCACCTAAGCAATGAAATAGTTTAGCTATTTCATCGATTACTCTATTTGGATCCCTAAATTAAGGTTAGGTTTAGGATTTCTTACCCAAATCGTAATCGAAACAGATCGGTTAGCTAATTAGAAAGGCGATTTAGTGTGTGGAGTAGTGGGAGAGAATCTCAGCAATGATCTCCCATAGTCACTCTCCTCTCCTTCCTCTTTTCTCTTCATTTCTCTCTTCATTCTCCTAGGGTTTGGCGTAAATTCGTATAGAATAGAAATGGGAGGCTTTAAGGTTTTTATATAAGCCCAGAACTAATGCAAATGGCCCGGGGTCATGGTATACTTAGGTTATAACCAAAGGACATCTGTTTTTAACAAACAAGGCTCATCGGGAGGTCCATTACTCACCTATGTCACAGAGTAAGTTCTTTGACAATGGATCTATACCAGGATGTGATTTTGACGTGATTAGATAGGCTGACCAGCCATGAAAGACCCGCGTCAGATCGACAATCATGCTTGCTCGATCAGGGCCACAAGTATACGGATATGAGCAGAAAAATTACCTTTTTCCCTAGGTGAAGTTTAGTCAGAATCTGATGGTCCAAAATCCTTAATTTCATACATAAGTGAATGGCCCAATTTACTTAAGTTTCAATACATTTTCTAAAGATATTCACGTTTCTCACACACTTTACTTAGGGCTCAAGTTGTGCATTTTGGGATACTATTAGGGTTCGATTCCCACGATCGTTGTCAAGCCCAATAAGACGGATATAACTCTATAGTTTCATAGTCATCAGACTTTCAATGTACGGTCCAGCTCTAATATAGAGTTTCAATGTACTCCTGAGAGCGACAGGCTCATGGGATTTCTCCTAGGTTTTTAAGTAGTGTTGAGTTATCAATTTTGATGGTTTTGGGTCTTGTCATTTGTGTAAATGGTGGTTCAAGATAAATCCATCAATTATTTAGTTTTTCACTTAACCTATTTTTGCCAAAATTTCTACGGGATATAATCCTTAGGTATTTCTGCCTGAGGTGGTACTCGGGCCTTTGCACGAATTTTTTCGAGATGTTACAATCTACCCCTCTTAAAGAAAAATTTCGTCCCCAAAATTATTACCTTTTTGTACTCCTCAAGGATATGATGATAGTTCTTATGGACTTCAGCTTCTATTTCCCAAGTAGCCTCTTCCTTAGTGTGGTGTGTTTATAACACTCTCACGAGTGGGATCACTTTGTTGCGTAGCACTTATTCCTTCCAATCTAGAACTCACGTTGTTTACAATACATAGGTAGCATCTTCACTTAGCTGCACTTGTTCACATTTGATAATATGGGTAGGGTCAAGAACATATTTCTTTAGCATCAACACATGAAACACGTTGTGCACACTTGCGAGTGGTGTGGACAAGGCGAGGTGGTATGCCACCACATCCACTCGGTCTAGAATCTGGAATTGGCCAATGAATCTCAATGTGAGTTTCCCTTTCTTAGAAAAATGAAGTACTCCTTTCATTGGGAAAACCTTAAGGAATATATGGTCTCTAACTTCAAATTCCAGCAGTCATCGTCTTGTATCGGCATAACTCTTCTGTCTACTCTGAGTTACAAGGAGTCGACGCTTGATAATATTGATCTTCTCTAAGGTTTCCTGTACCAAATTTGGGCTAACTAAACTCTTCTCGCCAACTTCTGTCCAATAATGTGGAGCACGACGTGGGCATCCATACAAGGCTTCGTAGGGAGCCATTCCAATGCTTGCTTGGAAGCTGTTGTTATAAGCAAACTCAGCATAAGGGAGACAATCATCCCAACTATCCTTGAAATCAAGTACGCACGCTCGCAACATGTCTTTAAGTATCTGATTTACCTGTTATGTCTGCCCATCAGTCTTGGTTGGAATGCGGTACTGAACTTCAGTTTCACTCCCATTGCTTCCTGGATTCGAGTCAAGAAAATAGACGTGAATCGTGTGTCTCGATCCAACACAATTTTCATAGGAACCCCATGCAGTCGTACTATCTCCTTAATGTACAGTTTGGCTAGATCATCTGCCAAATTAGAAACTCTAACTGGGAGAAAATTGGCCGATTTCGTCAACCGGTCTACAATCATCCAAATAGGGTCATGCTCCTTTCTCATCTTTGGTAACCCAAAAATGAAATCCATGGGTACGAAATCTCATTTCCATTCAGCTATAGGCATGGGCTGAAGTAAACCAGGGAGTCGACGATGTTCGGCCTTGACCTGCTGGCACGTGGGACAACAAGACACGAAGTCTGCTATGTGGGCCTTCATGTTGTCCCACCAGTATGAACGTTTCATATCTCTATACATCTTTGTACTACCCGAATGCATCGTTGTCCTTAAATTCTGAATGGCTTCCAGGACTTCCCTTCTCAAGTCATAGAGATTTGGGACACATAGGCGGCCATGATATCGTAAACCTACGTCCGAGCTAACTCGCCATTCAGATTCTTCGTTATCACTTTCTCATTCTGTCATTTTCACCAACAGTTCATCTTCTTTCAGAGCCACAATGATTTGGTCATCAATAAGTGGTTGTACGTGGATGTGTGCAACGCTCTTGAATGGCTCCTCTACTGTAAGCTTCTGTTCGTAGTCTCGCACAAAATCTACCATATTCCACTCTTCTATCATTAGCGGAGCTCTATTATTTTCTTGCAGCTCAACGCATCGACTACAAGGTTAGCCTTGTCAAGATGGTAGGAGATCTCAAACTTGAAGTCCTTCAAGGTTTTCATCCAACGTCGTTGTCTCATGTTCAGGTCTCTCTGAATAAAGACGTACTTGAGGCTTTTGTGGTCACAAAAGTACTCAAACTCCTCTATGTAGAGGTAATGTCTCCAAAGCTTTAATGCAAAGATGACTGCAGCTAATTCTAGGTTGTGCGTGGGCTAGTTTTTTTCATGTTTCCTCAATTGTTGCGATGCATAAGCAATCACTCTATCCTTTTGAATAAGTACACAACCGAAACCAACACGAGACCCGTCGGTTATATAGTATATTTGACCCCTTGCTTTGGCAATACTAGTACGGGTGTGGACGTCAGCTTGTCTTTTAATTCCTAAAAGGCTACTTCTGCTTTCTTGTTCCATGTAAACTTAAGATCCTTTTGAGTGAGTTGAGACAACTATCTGGCTATCTTAGAAAAATCTTTAATGAATCGGCAATAGTGGCCTATAAGTCCGAGGAAACTTTTCACTTCTGTAACTGAGCTGGGTTGTTCCCAGTCCTATACTGCGGTCACCCTGGTTAGGTCCATGACAACTCCATCCTTGGACACCACATGTCCCAGAAACTTGACTTCTTCTTTCCAGAAGTCGCATTTCTGGTATTGTGTAAACAACTGATTCTTCTTAAGAGTATCGAAGACTACTTGCAAGTGTTCTTCCTGATCCTTCCAACTCTCGAAGTATATCAAAATATTATTTATAAACACAATGATAAATCGGTATAGATACGGCCAAAACACCCGGTTCATGAGGTCTATGAACACGGTCGATGCATTTATAAGCCCAAATGGCATCACGAGGAACTTATAGTGCCCAAAACTGGTTCTAAATGTTATTTTCTGCACGTCTTCATTTCTAACGCGTAGCTGATGATACCCAGACTGTAGGTCAATTTTGAAGAAATACTGTGCCCCTTTCAACTGGTCGAATAGGTCATTCATCCTGGGTAAAGGATACTTGTTCTTGATGGTGATGTGATTTAGTTTGCGATAATCAACACATAATTGCAGCAATCCATCTTTCTTCTTTACAAACAACACAGGTGCTCCCCAAGGAGATACACTCGGTCGTATGAAACTTGAATTCAACAGATCATCAATCTGTCTCCTCAACTCCTCCATTTCACATGGAGGCATACGATACGTCGATAAAGAGAAAGGTATTGCACATGGCACTAGGTCGATGGTAAAATCGATCTCGTGCTGAGGAGGTAGCCTAAGATCTTTCTGAACACGTTCATGAAGTCTTGGACTACTAGCGTGTTCCCAAGTGTCAGACCCCCAACATTTCTCAGCAAGGAAGCGTAACAACAGAGGAAGAAAGAGCAACTGACTTGAATTGGGAAAGTGAAGGCTGTGCCCTCGGGCCTATGTGCCGTCACTAATCTAGTTTCATAGTCGATCTTGGCTTTCATCTCAGTGAGCCAATCCATGTCGAGGATGACGTCATAATGATATATCATGGTGACAATCAAGTCAATGCATACCACCCTGCTTCCTAAGTCTATCAGGTAACCTTTACAAAGCTTCATGACATTAGTAAAAGTTCCCACTGCTACGATGACTCTCACCCCAACCATAGGGGTGGTGTTCAACCCTAATCGCTTAACTATGGAGTATGTGATCATTGATATAGTGGACCAGGTATCCACCAATAGAAAAACTGATGTACCTTGGATATGGGCAATGACTTCAAAAGCTAATGGTATTGCAGTTGCTGACTCAGATGCTTCAGCTACAAGTGCATGCACATGAGCTTGTTGTGGACAATTGGTTGTGCTGCCATATGTCATTGTGGCGGCCTATTTCGAGGTATGGGTGGTCGGTAAAATATTTGTGCCGATGGTGCTGATCGTAGAGGTGGAGCTGATATAACTTGTGGTGGCTGGTGGTTGATCTTCTGAGACTGCGTAAAACCATTGTCGCTCATCTTAGTAAAGTAATAGGGCTCGTTATGGCCCGTCTTCTTACAGTAGGCGCACCAAAGATTTGATCGCCTCTGTTGGGTCGGTGGAGTCATTAGCCTAGGAGGTGAATCTGCACGCGGCCTCTTGCCTAGGAATGGTTAGTTCGACAATTCAGGCCGAGGCCTGGGGCCATTAGTATAAGTGTCAGAGACACTCTGTCTCCTTCCTGCTCAGCTCGTAGGGACATGTTCACTAGCTCAGCATAATTGAAAATGCTAGCGCAACACATCTTGTGAGGATATCAGGCCACAGACCCTCTGAAAATTGTCGCTTTCTCATCGGCTCGTCTGCTAGGATCAATGGAGTATATCTGGCCAACTACCTGAAGTGGTTCTCATATTCAGTCACTGTCATCCCCCCTTATCGGAGGTGAAGAAATTCACCCTCCTTTTCATTACGATAAGTGTGGGGGAAGTACTTCCCATGGAAACGAACATCGAACGCATCCCACATCCACATGTATCCTGTGGGAATGATTCGTAGGATGTTATCCCAGCAAAGACTAGCCTCCTTCTCGAACATGTAAGTAACAAGTTCCACTTACTTTGTCTCAATATAATGCAATGGCTTCAACATCTTCGATATACAATCTAACCAATACTCCTCCTCCTCGGGTCAGTGAGTACCTACAAAAGTAGGAGGGCGGAAGTCCTAAAAGTGCTTGAACAAGCCACTAGTGTTCATAGCTCTTGTAGGCTGCACAGGTGGCATAGGCGAGACCACATTCATGTTTCGGGCAATGGCCCCCGTAATAGTGGTCAAAACTTGCTGTTATTGTTGCATTAGGAGCATCATCTGCTCCAACCTATCAGGCGCGGAGAGGTCGCTTAAGGCATGTGTGGCATCCATGTAGAAACATGGTTCTGTCCCAGAACTGGTGGTGCACTAGGTGTTGGCCCATTGGTGAGGCCAGTGGCCGGCTGTAAATCCAGCATAGTCTCAATATCCGGGTCCAAACTGGGGTCCATATGCTATCGTTTAGGGGAGTTACCCCGTCAATCAATCCACCAAGTGTGAGACGTACTATATTCCGAGTGTTTTTAGGAGGCATTCCCTATATACAACATAGGGTTCAACATGTGTAAGATTAGGATAATATTACCCACTTTTCCAAACATTCTACACATTCCAAATCAAAAGAAGCTTCATGCATTTCATTTAGCCAAAACTTGTCACAATACATGAGATACAATATTACATGAATAATGACAGAATATGTATGCGAGCTAATTTAGCAATAGCTTTAACACTAACTACTTTAACATCCAACTAAGCCAACTAGGGCTACTACAAAGAAAAACAAGAAACAAAGAAAATTAGAAGACAACTGTAACACATGACTAGTCCTCTAATTCTGGCGAGGGTGGAGGCGTACCCTTATCATGCATACAGCACAGGAGGGTCTTCAAGGTGTGAGATATTTTCTTGAATTTCTGTTTCAGATAGGCCTGATTGTCCTTGAACTCTTGCTTCAGGGCAGCCTGGTTCTCTTCAATCCTGGCCATGCAGGCTTCTAAGGCGGCCTGATCATGGCGGTCTTCATGTGTAACCGGAGGTCCCCCATCTGAGTCTTGGGCCTCCTCTACCTCTTCCTGCTCTTCCTCCTCACTTCCTTCTTCTTCCTCACTGCCTTCTTCCTCTTTATTTCCTTCCTCATCTTCACTTCCATCATCCTCTTCACTTTCTTCTTCTATTTCATCCCCATACTCATCAAGTCAGGCTTGGCGTTACTTAGAGCCAATCCCCATATTGTTGAGTGTAGTCTCACTAATAAAGTGGATAGGCACAAGATCATCCATATTAAGTCTGAAATCGAAGTTACAAGCTATCTTGCAGATAAGTCGTCCGAATGGGAGTGAGGCGTCTCCCCGAGTAGAGCGTGCGGTCCTTATTATCTATGACAAGGCAAAAGTAGGCAGACACAGCTTGTCTCCCCTGTACAGCTCTGTACAGGAAGTCCACCATAAGGTGAGTGCATTCTGTGCAATTACTCCACCTAGGATACACGTTGTATGTGCATATGTGGTGGAGTAGGCAGAAGTCTTCCGTTATCTTACTCAATGTGAGGTTATTGCCTCACATCCAATGAGCCAGTCGGCCACAAAGAAAACGTGTGCGACAATCTTTCTCTCATCTACTAATGAGATGAGTTGAACTTGCATGTACCACACCACTCAAATCCCATAATACGGGCCATCACATCCACATTAACTATGGATTCCTACCTCCCCAAAGGGAAAATAAATTGAAGAGGCTCCAGTAGTGAGTTCCGTATGTGGGCATAGAAGGTTCGTACAGTGCCTTCACTTGCATGGCCTTCCCTTCAAACATGGGACCCCACCCAGTCTCTAATCGAAGGTCAATAATTGGAGACAATCTAAATAATTTCTCAATAACATGTGCTTCAATTACAACTTGACAGTTATGAAACCTACCTAACTCACAGTCCACTGATGGCGACCTTTCCAATGGAATCCGAGGAATGAGGTCTGTAACGCACCAGTTTTTGAGACCCAAGTATACCACTCATCTCTGAAAAACCCAGGTGTTAACTGGTAGGCAAAAGGATAATCAACCCAAATCAAAGTGCGATTAGTGGAACCCAGCGTAGCATAGATAAAACCCAACAGTAATATTATCTTGGGCCACTTAGCTGGGGCCCATATACAAAACCTTAATTCTCAAAATAAACTAAAATGTTAATAAGCAAGTAAACTACTGATTCAATCCAAAATAAGTAGCCACCTCCTGGTATGGCTCCTCATTGTAAGTCTCCTCCTCGACTTCCGTTGCCTCTGGCTCCTCCGTAACTCCCTTTGTCCCTGTGTCCTCTGTATGGTTGAATATTGATGAATGAGTGGCCAACTCAGTGTGATCTCCTGCAAAGATTACACACCGCCGCCCTAAACAAGGAATAACATAAAAGCATACAGATAGTCTAAAACACAGTAGATGTAGTCTTATTAAGTGCATGGATGTATGGAATGCGTTCACGCCCCGGGGATGCTCATCCATGTGGACAGTGGGCCACTGTCCATGCAATCATCGAACCTGGGAAACATCATCCATTCGAAACATCGAACCCGAGACACATCATCTAGTCGGAATGATATGTACATTACGTACAATAGTAATAGATGCTAGTCTGTGCGATGTATGCATGATTAGTCAGTCCATTATTAATCTGATTACACTCAGCCATTTTAAATAAGCTCACGGTCACTACGGGGAGCTTATGGCCCTGCGTAGACCGACGACTCGAGCATAGTGTCCCATTACCACCATCCCCGGCCCATGAGACTACCGCCTTAGGGTGTATGTAGCACCCACTAACATATGGTCAATCAATTTAACATAAAGGGGGTACCACTAATGTCGACTACGGTGAAATGTTGAAATTACCAAAAGTGGCGATTTAAATATGTTGGCATAAATGATTCAAAAATGAGTAAACAACAGTATTTGGAAGGGTTATGAGATTCACCCCAAGTAAATTAGGTGAAATCAAACATGGATGGTAAACCCTATGGTCAAGCACTACAACCAAAACCTCCATGTCAGGAGCCTACTTATGTCACAACCAATCTAGTTACACCTCAAGAATGGACCCCCCTTTGCTAGGACTTCCCATGGAGAGATTTTAGCAGTATGTGTGTCACAACAACATATATTATGATATGAAAGGAAAATAAGGAATGACACATGTATTTCTATCAATATACAACAACTAAATTTACATAACGTAAATGATTAGATTATTCACTTAGGCAGTTCAAAAAGATCAAGAATCTAAACCATAGTAAGCATGAAAATTATCATGTTAAACTAATAAATCAAGTGAATACAGTTTATTTCTACACAGTTATCATTAGTCTAGCTAGCTATTTACACTAATAAAGCTGATATTTCTGGTCTAGTTAAGGGTGAAAAGCTTAAGGGGAAAGAATCATCACCAGATACGTTGTAGGGTGTCCTTTAGTGTGAGCCCTTTTGAGAAGCTAGAGTCTCCGGGTCACTTGAACAGATTCCTTGAGATATCCCTGGTATTAGCTGATAAAGTCTAAGATTTTAGGATGCCATGGTTGGTCAAAAGGCCCTAATCATGATGGTTCGGGCACTTATCCGAGAGGAGTATAGGCCCAAAAATACTTGTCCCAATAGGTGGGATTAATATATAATTTATTTAGTTGGTGGGATCCATTGCATGAACCACGTAGATAAGCATTTTTATCATGGTGGGACCCCCAAACGTGGCCCACCACCACATGGATGGTCAACACACTTCACCTATTACATATACATCATACAGTGTATCCGTGTATACATCATGTATTGCATCATATGGTTTATATGTATGCATTATATACATTATGTAGTATATCTATGTATACAACACGTGTATTTTGTTTGCAACATACAGTATGTACGTACATGTATATATATATTATACATGTATCACACCAGCTCTTGGTGTACAGAGTGGATGTGTGTCCAGGCGCACCACATTCAAGCCTTGGACGGTGTATATCTAGCGTGCCTGAGAGTGGTTCCATATGTGTAGGCCTCACCATGCATGGATTTATGAGGCATACCTAACTATGCATCTGGGCACGTGCGTTTCTTCATACATGTTACGTGGGTGTTGAATCCGAATGGTTCATGAGATGTGGAATCTCGAGAAACCTTAGGGGTTAAATTTTCACCTAGATCTGAGATTTCGGTGGACCATAGCAAAGAAAAATGCAATTTCAAGGGCAGAAACTATTTACATTAATCATGGCCCACCAAAGTTTTGGTTCAGGGTAAAATTTGGCACCAGGGCATTTTATAAGGTCCTGCTCCATGTGGACCATTCAGATCTTCCAAACTCATCAGGTATGATGAGATCTCAAATTTTTGTAATCTCAAACTTTTTGCATGCGGTTCACATGAACTGATTGGCAGTATACAGTGTCCTCGGTTTCACATCCTGGTGCACATATGCACCGAGTATTCTCTTCATAGGTGAGTCCCCTGTGATTGGTGGGCCCCACGTCCCATCGTGTACCATGTGCAGGGTGGGTCCCACCCAGCTGGCAACATAGATGGATGGTGTGGATCTGTAGTAAGGTGCCCATGTGGCAGATCTTGGATGGTCCAGATCCCACACTCGAGACAGGTGAGTATTACAATCACGTGGATTTTGTAAGACCCGTGTCCTAGTCCGTACCGTTCCGTTGGCCTCCACGGTCCTTCCGGTCGAAATTCGGCAATCCTCGACCCGTTTCTAATATTTGCACGTGATCCTAAGCTGAGACCTGTATGCTAAAGCTGGCTCAAACTGAAACCTATACCTTAGCGATCGTGTTATCGCCGCGGTTCTAACGCCATGACTCACGCACCGAACCTGTACCCATGCTAGAAGATGTAGGCCCGCGTTCATTTCGAAAAAAACACCGCACATTGCAAACTTCGAGGGAATCTCTACAACATGTCCCATCAATCAATCAATCAATTAATGTTAAGTACTAGTCAAGTCACTCCATACCAAAGTACAACAACCCATACCTATCCTTACCCCTTTCTTACACAAACTAACCAAAGTCAACTCTTACATCCCTTCACCCATCACTCTCTTACAAGCCATCTCTCAACCCATCACTCCATCACCTTTCACCCATCACTTCCCTCTCTCTCTCATTCACTCTCAAACACTCTCCCAAGCTCCATTCGTCCAAGCCTTCCTAAGCATTCCAAGAGCAATAAGAGTGGTCCACTTTCCCTACCCTCTCATCACTCATCCACACCATCAAAATCTCATCAACAACCATCAAAAGTGAAGGCAAGGAGTATAGAAGGCTTAGGGAGCAAGGAGGAAGGCCTAGAGGTGGGTGATCCATCGTTCATTTTTAATTTTAAGGGTCCACTTGTTGTGGGACCCACTTGATGTATGTGTTGTATCAATGGAGGGCCCATAGTGGCAGGGTCCCTCCTTTCTATCACCGTCTCTCTCTTGTTCTCTCTTTATCCTTCCCTTTAAATGAAGTGGGCCCCACCAATTCATGATAAATCTACTCCATCGATCAAACGGTGTGGCCCACCACATTTTAGGTGAAATGATATGTAATATATATTATATTATATTGACATTATATTATATATACATATACATATATATATATATATATATATATATATATATATATATATATACATATATATAGGTATATGGTGGGCCACGTACATGTGGGACCCACCATGATATTGTGATTATCCATGCCGTCCAGCGTCCAGGGATGCTGGACACATAATATGGAATGCGTGTACTGGTGGATAACAAAATAAAATTAAATATTATTTGAATTTGTATTTGGGGTGGACCACTCATGCAGGCCCCACCTTGATGAATGTATATAATCCAAGTCGTTCATTTCACTTCTCGGCACATTTTAGGCGTTGAGCCAAAAGATGAGGCTGATCTGATAATCAAGCGGGCCATACCGTAGGAAATAGTGGTATTACCGTTAAAACCCACATTAATTCTTCCATTGGTCAAAAATATTTTGCATATTGGTCTCATTGGGCTGATCAGGGGCCATAGAATCCAATGGTCGGATCATATTTTTTCAGATGCGGTCCCCACCTATCAAAAACCATGATATTAATGGTTTTTAAAAAAAATGAGGCAGCAACGATTGCTGTTGTTGTGTCAGAGTGCACGCAGGCAGCTGGCGGGTGGACGAGTGGCCAGGCCTCATGGCCCAGCTGTGGGCCCCCATCGTGATTTGTTTTGAACATCAACACCTTGCATTTGATGGGTCCCCTTTGTCTATGGTGCGTCCTAAAAAAATCAGCCATATACGGAACTCAGGTGGGCCATACCATCTAAAATCATGTGAAGACATGCCTAAAACATATAACATCACTTGGTGGGGCCTACCTGAAATTTGGATGTGGATGATACTTGGTCAAAAGCCTCAGCCAGGTGGGACTCACATAATGGGCGGACTGGATTTGTGGACCACATCACTGTGGACCCCCTGACCGTGTGGCCTTATAAATAGGTTGGGTGGCAAACGAACATTACAGAGGGCCCCATGGCCCTGTGACCCTATCAACGGGTTGTATGGAAAATAAGCATCATCGTGGGCCCTTGGTCCACGTAACCTTATGAACAGATTGGATGAAAATAAACATTGTGGTGGGCCCCTGGTTCACACGCCCTCACCAACAGGTTGGTTGATAAATAAATATTATAGTGGGCCCTAAGCCCATGTGACCATATGTACAGGTTGGAAAATAAATATTACAGTGGGCCCTAAGCCCATGTGACCTTATGTACAGGTTGGAAAATAAACATTACAGTGGGCCCCTTAGTCTATGTGACCATATCAATAGGCTGGCTGAAAAATAGACATTTTGGTGGGCCCCCTATTCATGTGATCTTATCAATAGATTGGATAGGAAAATAAACATTATAGTGGGCCTCACATGAGGCTCACTTTGGTGAATATGGACCCATGTATTTAGGCCCATCTTGAGGTATTTTAAGCCCATTATTGAGGCCCACTTGGATGCATATGGACCCATGTATTTAGGCCCATCTTAGCATGTATATAAGCCCAATGTTGAGGCCCACTTTGTTATATATGGGCCCATGTGTGTAGGCCCATTTGATGTATTTGTGGCCCATTGTTGAGGCCCGCTTTGATATATATAAGGCCTATGTGATTAGGCCCATTTGATGCACATAAAGCTCATGTGATTGGGCTCATTTTAATGCATTTTAAGGCCCATGAGTGATGACCCATTGCAAAGTACCTAAGGCCCATTGGTGAGGCTCATTGAGGTGGCCCACTTGATGAATATAAGGCCCATGAGACACGGCCCATTTAATGTATTTGAGGCCCAATGGGATGTACCTAAGGCACATTGCAATGTGTGATTCCGCCATGATTTATTTAATGATATTTAAGGCGAGCCAAGCCTTGGGAGCAATGATGGTTAAATGTCCACATTGTCAGGATGATGTCGGTTAAAGGTCTGCATTGTTACTCTCCCTGAGGCCCATTGGTAGGCCCATACTTGTAGTGAGTAGGCCGTTTAGGCCCATCTTTATTATACACAAAGTCATTCTTTATATACATATTTAGTGTAGATCCATGATTCATGATCATACGCATCATATGTATGACTAATATGTGGAGTGACTGATCATAGCATATGCCTTCTGCGGAATGTTTATGGGTTCCTTAATAGGCAGATTTTCACTACATGAGTGCATGGTACACGTAGGACTGTTGCATGATTGGTAGTGTGACTCATGTACTTGCATTTGTATGATTGTGATTATTGTATGCCCTAGCGACATCAGGGCCATGGTCTCCACAGATGCATTATGGGTGGTTAGATTGGATACCGAAAGTGTTTGGTTCTAGCATACGGGTGCCATAGATGTCCCTGGGTGAAAATTCCTAAACCCGATAGTACCAGAGGATGACTCCAACGTCGAGACCGAGTGGATACATGAGCGCGCGAGGGCTGTATACCAGTAGGCCGCGTCTCTCACTATGTCGTGGTCAGTTGGAAAGGGGTGTGACCTTACCCACCTGAGTGAGGGGGCAACTTCTAGGTTAAGTTTGACCAGCTTGAGGAATCGGTCCACTATTGATTAGCTGGGACCGATATTGATAGGCGGATAGTGAGGTCTCTTCCGCTCTCCCAGTTGTGCGTTCGAATAGGGATGACAAGCTGGCGTAGAGTGTAATAGACCCCGGTGATTATCTAGACTGAGAACTATACTGACTTGATGCTTTAGTGAGGAGATGTATTGATATATGGATGAAGATTGACATGCTTAACTTGCATTTTACACCGCATAGCCTTGGTACGGCTGATTACATCATGTATTCATCAGCATAATTCAGCATTACTCTGACCTTGCATATTGAACACGCTTATATTGCGCACACACTTACACCACCCTCTAATATTTCTATAAGCTTATGCACAATTGATGCGTGCAGGTGACGCCAGGACATAGCCTTAGTCTCGCCACCGTTGGAGCGTGTAGTCGAGCTTCTGAAGTTTTTTTATTATCACTATCTTGTATTTCCCTTTCCTACACATTGTACCTAAAGTTTTTGATCATAGTGAAGTTTGTGATGGTGTTCTTGTGGTTATTGTTCGTGGGTTATGCTCATGTTATGCTCATTATGAATCAAATGGATATTAGGAATCCTCCTTGTAGCATCCCGGGATCGGAACCTAGTATATGGGTGTCAGGAGCCGAGAATGGGGTAATATAGAGGCTGTTGGCACCGGATTCGGCGATCAGAAATTTTGTGAGCCTGATTTTCAAGTTTGGGGCGTGACAGGCTTCATGAAGGGTTATCCCGGATACGTGATATGTACACGTGTATATACATCAATGTGGATCCCTCATAGGGCCCACCACGCACGTACAGTGCAGGATACCACATGTATACCAGAGTCCATGGACTCAGCTGACCACAGGGGATGGTCTAACCATGTAGCCCACCTAGGATTTGAGTGAGGCCCACCTGCAATTTGCAGGGCCTAGGACTGGTGCAGCCCATTATGTTTACGTGAAGGCAGCCCTCTGCTACATGCAACTGAACTGCGTCTAGAGCTTGTTGCAGTGGTTGATTCGGGACCCTTGCACGGCCTAACTGAGGCCACCATGGAGCCTGTATCATACGTGGTATGGCCCACCATCTTTTTGTGGCATACGGCCCACAGAACCGATCTCAGACCAGCTGAGAGTGGCGTCCATGTGGCATGCCTAATTTGAAATCAATGCATCTGTTTGCTACCAGCACAGCGGCAGCAACAGTGACTCGAGCTTCTGGTCGCATTAGCCTTGCCTGGGGTCCGATCATGGCCTATTACAGGCCCTTTGCATGGCCTGATGAACTATCTATTTTCAACTCCCATCAGAGCCATTACATGGCTTGATGGAGGATCTGTTATATGGCCTGACTTTGGCCCAAGATAGAGTGTCAGATAGGCCTGCTGTAAGTCATGAAACATGGTCATCTCCCTGGTCAGCTTTTTGCACAAAATGGGGTCTGATGAAAGGTTCAAACAGAGTCATTCATGGCTTGATGGATAGCCCGATCCCAGTTCTAAATGGAGCTTCTGTTCCATTCAATTTATGGCCTGACACACGGCCATTGTTTGGCCGGTTCCTGGCCCGAAACTTGAGTTGTACTTGGGTGGGTTCTTAGTCCGAAACAGAGCCACTGTCTGGCCCAGTTCCTGATCAGAAGAAGGGACTGACTGTGGCTAGTTTTTTAGTCGGACCGACAGCCATTGATTGGCTTGGTCCCGACCTAGATCTGGTCGTGGTTTGGCTCCATTCTTGAGCTTGTTTCGAAGCTCTGCTGAGAGTTTAAAACAGTACTCTCATGGGCACCCGTAATGTTGCTTGACCCGACTGTGTTGTAGCCCAGAGTAGAGCCATTGCTTGGCTTGACTCCAGTGTTTAACACTATGGTTTCTTGGGATTACTGGGAATGGAAGGGAGAGAAGGCTTACCTAGCTGAAACAGGGAGTTGGTCTCCTTGCTTTCTTTTCTCTTTCACACACTCTTTCTCTCTTTCTTTTCTTTTGGCATGAAATTCCTAGGCTACAGTGCCCATCTTATAGAGGGAGGGGACAGCTGAGATTCATCCTTCCCCAAGAGGAAGGACGGTTCTGACTCCCTTCTCCCACACGCCTTCGTCTGGCTATTTTTGGCAAAAAGAGGAGGGGGTGTAGGTCTTTAACCGGGCAATGGGTGGGTGAGACGGTTGGACCGGAGCGATCTCTGGCTACTCCCGTGGTCCCAGATGAGTCCCCCATGATGGATATCCGTCATGTGTAAGAAAATGGACGGTGGCGTTCAATCTCTTTCCCCCACATACCAATGCTCAAACGGCTATACCGTTATGTTCGTGTGGGTTCTACAAAGGATTTGAACAGTTTAGAATGCTTGGAAAGCGATCGTGGTGGCCCACTTATAGGGTTGAAGTAGGTCGGTTTAAAACAGAGGAAAGGCGGGAAGAAGATATTTCAATCTCATTCGAGAGGTGCTCGGTCAAAGCCGGTTTGACCGAGCCAATGGTTTAGTGCACTTCGTGCACAAGTACTCTTAGTGCTCATGCATAGTGTGAGGGCCTACTAAATTGTGACTATTATAATCTACTCCATTCATTTGTATTGGGGGACATTACCCAGGGATCCTGGTTCACTTTGGGTCGATGGAGAGTCCTAGGTGGGCCGTTATATACACTTTTGGGCCATCGTTGGCATGTTATAAACTGTTGATCGGGTGGGCCTGATATTTGTTTTCAACAGTTGATGTAGGGTATTAGTCATGACAAAGTTTTCGTTTATCACTAACAAATTCTCAAGTGTTGGTGACAAGTGTTTTACACCAGCAGTAACTAACATAATGGCTCTAAATTTTAGAGTGGTCGAGTAGTCTCACCTTCCTGACTGTCGTAGGGCATGTTCTGACTCTTGGAGACCCTGATGGATGGCTTCAATGTTGACCGGAATCTCCATCCTGTGTATGTTGAGTTCAAATCTTTGGTTAACCCAATTTTATTTTAGTTTAGTGTGGCTTTAAAAGGAAACACCCATGTACTGAAAGTACACAGTGTTATAGTCTACCCCCCTAAAAAAAAATTTCACCCTCGAAATTACCTGAGGTGTGTTACTGAACAGGTGAGGGTACTTTTTCTTAACTTCTACCTGTCTCTCCCATGCTGCTTCTTCCTCCCCATGATGTGACCAAAGAACCTTGAGTAGAGTTATAGTCTTCATCCGTAGGACTTGCTCCTTGTGGTCCAAGATACGGATAGGTTCCTCGGTGTAGGAGGCATTATCTGTCAGCTCGATCTGCTCCCAACTAACAATGTGCGAGTCATCTGGCGTGTACTTCTTCAGCATGTATATGTGGAAGACATTGTGAATACTGACCAGTGCACTAGGTAATACAAGGTGGTATGCCACGGCTCCCACACAATCCAGGATCTCGAAAGGCCCAATGAAACATGGTGCCAGCTTCCCTTTCTGACCGAACCTCATTAAACCTTTCATAGGGGACACCTTTAGGAATACATGGTCGCCGGTTGCAAACTCCAGGTCGCGGCATTGGTTATCCGCATAACTCTTCTGTCTGCTCTGGGTGGTGTGCAGACGTTCTCTAACCACATCGATGACCTGAGTAGTAGCCTAGACCAACTCAGGACCCAATAAACTTCTCTCTCCGATTTCTCCCCAACACTAAGGAGCTCAGCAAGGCGACCATAAAGAGCCTCATACGGTGCCATGCCTATGCTGGATTGAAATTTTTTATTGTAAGCGAATTTTGCCAATGCCAGGTGGTCATCCCAATTGCCCTGAAAGTCTAGGACGCATGCTCTCAGCATATCTTCTAAGATCTGGTTCACCCTCTCCATTTGCAGGTCTATCTGAGGGTGAAATGTCGTACTAAAATTGATTTTCGTGCCCAATTCTTTGTGCAGTCTCTTCCAGAAGGTAGAAGTGAATCTGGAGTCTTGATCTAAAATAATTTCCCATGGAACTTCGTAGGATCGCACAACTTCCCGTATATATAACTTTGCCAAGCTGTCGGTGGAGTCCGTCGTGCGGATCGGGAGGAATCTGGCGACCTTTGTCAACCTATCGATAATGACCCAGATTGAATCGTGTTTCCTCTGCGTCCTAGGAAGATCAGATATAAAGTCCATAGAAATGCTATCTCATTTCCATTCTGTCAAGGGTTGTGGCTGAAGGAGGCCAGCAGGCTTGCGATGTTTGGCCTTGATCTTCTGGCACACCATGAATTTTGCTACAAAGTCAATGTCCCTCTTCATATTACTCCACCAGTACTTCCTTTTTGCATCATTGTACATTTTAGTGCTCCCCGGGTGGATGGCTAACTTGGAATGGTGGGCTTTTGTCATTACTTCTTTCCTCAATCCGGCGTCAATTGGAACACATACTCATCCCTGATATCGAAGACCACCATCATTGCCAACCCTCCAGTCAGTCATCACTTCATTCTTGCACGTTTCTTTCATCTTGACGAGCCATTCATCCTGGTTTTGTATGGAGGTTATGTGTCAGGCCAGGGTTGGCTATGCAGTTAACAGAGCCACGTAGGCATCATGTTCGTCGAGGGTGAGTTGAATATCGAACTCCTATATGAATTTCATCATTTCCTACTCCTTAATCATCAGGGTGGCTACTAGCTCGTGCTTCTTCTTCTGACTCAGAGCATCGGCCACAGAGTTTGCCTTGCCAGGGTGGTAGGAGATTTCGAAGTGAAAATCTTTAAGAGTCTCCATCCACCGACGCTAATGCATGTTCAAGTCTTTCTAAGTGAATATGTATTTCAGACTCTTGTGATCGCAGAATAGATGAAAATATTCTCCATACAAGTAATGCCTCTATATTTTCAAGGCAAATGCCACAACTGCCAGTTTTAGGTTGTGAGTCGGGTAGTTCTCCTCGTGCTTCTTCAACTGGTGAGAGGCATAAGCGATCACCTTGTCGTTTTGCATCAGAACACAACCGAGGCCCAACTTCGAGGCATCGCTATATACCACGAACTTCTCCCCTTCCTGTGGGAGAGTGAGCACTGGTGCAGAAGTCAATCTCATCTTCAACTCTTGGAATGCTGCATCCGTATTTTCATCCCACGTGAATCGGGCGTTCTTCTTTGTCAACTGCGTGAGCGGTCGCGCGATTCTGGAAAACTCCTTAATAAAGCGTCGGTAGCACCCAGCCATGCCCAGGAAACTCCGAACCTCGGTCACCGTAGTGGGCTACTCCCACTTAGATACTGCTTCAACCTTTGCCTGATCGACTGCTATTCCTTCTTCCTTTACTACATGCCATAAGAATTTCACTTCCTACTCCCAAAACTCACATTTGGACAACTTAGCATACAGTTGGTTATCCTTTAGCGTACTTAGGGCCATACGCAGATGTTGTTCATGCTCCTCTTGGCTCTTGGAATAGATCAGGATGTCATCAATGAACACGATCACGAACCGGTCTAGATATGGCATGAGACTCGATTCATGAGGTCCAAAAAAACTGTCGGAGCGTTCGGAAGACCAAAAGACATAACTAGGAACTTGTAGTGCCCATAACGAGTTCTGAAGGCCGTCTTCGGGATGTCCTCATCCCTGATTCTCAGCTGGTGATATCCTGACCGCAAGTCTATTTTGGAGAAGTATTTGGCATCTTTCAACTGATCGAATAGATCATCGATACGCGGTGGGGGATATCTGTTCTTGATCGTTACATCGTTTAGTCTCCTGTAGTCGATACAGAGACGCATCGACCCATTTTTTTTCTTAACAAAAAGGAATGGTGCTCCCCAGGGAGAAACACTGGGATGGATAAAGCCCTGAGCGAGCAGCTCATCAATCTGACTCCTCAATTCCTCCATCTCGCAAGGAGGCATGTGAAATGGAGGGAGTGATATAGGAGCAGTCCCTGGCTTGAGGTCGATGCAGAAGTCTATTGTCCTTCTAGGGGGTAGCTCTAGTATTTCGTGGAATACTTCGAGGAAGTCTTGGACTACTGGTATCCGACTGATGGTGACTTCTGCTGGCTCTGCTTCCTTTAGAGCCTGCAAGCTCTCGTACTCTTTACATTTGCCCCCCTGTTCAAAGTGAAAGAGGCATGCCCTAAGATGGATATTGTTACCATTTTGTTACGATAATCCATGACTACACGCACCAATGTGAGCTAGTCCATCTCGAGGATGACGTCAAACTGCTTGATCGACATGATAATTAGGTCCTACGATAACTTCATGACTTGCGAGCGTGATGAGACATGCTTTACACATCTTATCTATTTCTACAAATTTACCCATAGGGGATGCTATAACTAAGGGGTTATGCATCTGAGTTGTGTTTAGTTCTAATCTAGATGTAATAGTAGAATTAATGAAAGATAGAGTTCTATGGTGACGACACCTCGTACCTCTGTATCACGTAACGTCCCCCCACGACTTCGTAGGGTTTCCATCATTAGGGCGTGTGAATCCTGTTGTTGTTGCATAAAGGCCGCTTGCTACTGCTGCATGGTCGCTACCATCTGTGCAAAAGTTGTGAAGGCAACGGTTCCCATCGGTGTATCTTCGTATACGTTGGTTGAGGGCTCAGCTGATGGTGTTCATTGTCCAAAGTACTGTGGGGGCAACCCTGATGCATAGATTTGAGGAGAGGGAGAGTCTCATGTTGCTTCTGACCTCGCATCCCTGGTTGCCACTCCAAGTGGGAGGCCTGGTGTGTAAACGGGGCTGTGCTCTCTTGGGTTCCCAGTTGATGGAATGGGGTAAACATCGACTGTATTAGATCGTTTAGATCGTAATATAGACGACATGGTTTCCTGTGAAGTTAAAAATTGCACGTCTCAGGTATCAAATTTTTTTTAATTAGTTATGAAATAATACGAGGCTAGAGGCCTTATTACTTGCCTATCTCATGGCATACGAGCCAAGCACTTAGACTGAGCTGATTCACCCTATTGGAATTTCAAGGGAGCTAAGGTTTTTTATTCTGAGTTCAGATGACTAACTTATCATTTCTCAAGGAATTCTAAGTTGTTCATGAGGAGCCTAAGTGTTCTGTCTCTAAGTTCATTCATCCTAGCTATTTTTCTAAGGGAGGATTTCTAAATTTTGTCTAAGTTACTCCTTTAAGGTTTTTAAGCTAGTCCCACAACCAAGCTGTCTCATAATCTGCTCTGATACCAACTTGTAATGCCCCAATTTTTGAGACCTGAGTATACCACTCGTCTCTGGAAAATTCAGGTGTTAACTGGTAAGCAAAAGGATAATTAACCCAAATCAAAGTGCGATTAACGGAACTAAGCTAGTATAGATAAAACCCAACAATAATAATATCTTGGGCCACTCAACTGGGGCCCATATACAAAACTTTAATTCTCAAATTGAACTAAAATGTTAATAAGCAAGTAAACTACTGATTCAATCCAAAATAAGTAGCCGCCTCCTGGTACGGCTCCTCATTGTAAGTCTCCTCTTCGACTTTCGTTGCCTCCGGCTCCTCCGCAACTCCCTCTGTCCCTGTGTCCTCTATACGGTTGAATATTGATGATTGAGTGGCCAACTCAATGTGATCTCCCGCTAAGATTACACACTGCCGCCCAAAACAACAAATAACATAAAAGCATACAGATAGTCCAAAACACAGTAGATGCAGCCTTATTAAGTGTATGGATGTATGGAATGTGTTCACGTCCTGGGGATGCTCATCCGTACGGACAGTGGGCCGCCGCCCATGCAATCATCGAACCTGGAAAACATCGTCCAGTCGGAACATCGAACCCGAGACACATCATCCAGTCGGAATGATATGTACATTACATACAATAGCAATAGATGCTGGTATGTGCGATGTATGCATGATTAGTCTATCCATTATTAATTCGATTACACTCAGCCATTTTAAATAAGCTCACGGTCACTACGGGGAGGTTGTGGCCCAGCGTAGGCCGACGGCTTAGGCATAGTGTCCCATTACCACCATCCCCGGCCCATAAGACTAATGCCTTAGGGTGTATGTAGCACCAACTAACATATGATTAATCAATTTAACATAAAGGGACTACCACCAATGTCGACTAAGGTGAAATGTTGGAATTACTAAAAGTGGTGATTTAAACATGTTGGCATGAATGATTCAAAAATGAGTAAACAATAGTATTTGGAAGTTTATGAGATTCACCCCAAGTTAATTAGGTGAAATCACACATAGATGGTAAACCCTATGGTCAAGCACTACAACCAAAACCTCCATGTCAGGGGCCTACTTATGTCACAACCAATTTAGTTACACCTCAAGAACAGACTCTCCTTTGCTAGGACTTCCCATGGAGAGATTTTAGCAGTATATGTGCCATAGCAACATATATTATGATATGAAAGGGAAATAAGGAATGACACATGTAATTCTATCAATATATAACAACTGAATTTACATGACGTAAATGATTAGATTATTCACTTAGGTAGTTCAAAAAGATCAAGAATCTAAACCATAGTAAGCATGAAAATTATCATGTTAAACTAATAAATCAACTGAATACAGTTTATTTCTACACAGTTATCATTAGTCTAGCTATCTATTTACACTAATAATGCTGATATTTCTGGTCTAGTTAAGGGTGGAGAGCTTAAGGGGAAAGAATCATCACCAGATACGTTGTAGGGTGTCCTTTAGTGTGACCCTTTTGAGAAGCTAGAGTCTTCGCGTCACTTGAACAGATTCCTAGAGATATCCCTGGAATTAGCTGATAAAGTCTAAGATTCTGCGTTGCCATGCTTGGTCGAAAGGCCCTAATCATGATGGTTCGGGTGCTTATCTAAGAGGAGTATAAGCCCGACAATACTTATCCCAATAGGTGGGCTTAATATATAATTTATTTAGTTGGTGGGGTCCATTACATGAACCACGTAGATAAGCATTTTTATCATGGTGGGACCCCCATATGGGGCCCACCACCATATGGATGGTTAGCACACTTCACCTATTACATATACATCATATAGTGTATCTGTGCATACATCATGTATTGCATCATATTGTTTATATGTATACATTATATACATTATGTAGTATATCTATGCATACAACATGTGTATTTTGTTTGCAACATACAGTATGTATGTACATGTGTGTGTGTGTGTGTGTGTGTATGTGTATATATATATATATATATATATATATATATATATATATATATATATATTATACATGCATCACACCAGCTCTTGGTGTACAGAGTGGATGTGTGTCCAGGCGCACCACATTCAGGCCTTGGACGTTGTATATCCAGCGTGCCTAAGAGTGGTTGCATATGTGTAGGCCTCACCATGCATGGATTTATGAGGCATGCGTAACTATACATCTGGACATGTGCGTTTCTTCATACATGTGATGTGGGCGTTGAATCCGAACGGTTCATGAGATGTGGAATCTCGAGAAACCTTAGGGGTTAAATTCTCACCCCGATCTAAGATTTTGGTGGACCATAGCAAAGAAAAATGCAATTTCAAGGGCAAAAACTGTTTGCATTAATCATGGACCACCGAAGTTTTGGTTCAAGGTAAAAATTGGCACAAGGGCATTTTATGAGGTCCTGCTCCATGTGGACCATTCAGATCTTCCATACTCATCGGGTATGATGAGATCTCAAATTTTTGTAATCTCAAACTTTTTGCATGTGGTTCACGTGAACTGATTGGCAGTATACAGTGTCCTCGGTTTCATGTCCTGGTGCACATATGCACAAAGTATTCTCTTCACAGGCGAGTCCCCTGTGATTGGTGGGCCCCACATCCCATTGTGTACCATGTGCAGGGTGGGTCCCACCCAGCTGGCAACACAGATGGATGGTATGGATTTGTAGCAAGGTGCCCATGTGGTAGATCTTGGATGGTCTAGATCCCATGCTCGAGATAGGTGAGTATTACAATCACATGGGTTCCATGAAGGGTTATCCCATAGACGTGATACGTACACATGTATATACATCAATGTGGGTCCCTCATGGGGCCCACCATGCATGTACAGTGCAGGCTACCACATGTATATCGAAGTCCATGGACTCAGCTGACCACGTGGGATGGTCCAACCACGCAGCCCACCTAGGATTTGACTGAGGCCCACCTGCAATTTGTAGGGCCTAGGACTGGTGCAGCCCATTTGCCTTTACGTGAAGGCAGCCCTCTACTACATGCAACTGAACTACGTCCAAAGCTTGTTGCAGCGGTTGATTTGAGACCCTTGCACGGCCTAACTGAGGCCACCGTGGAGCCCGTATCATACGTGGTATGGCCCACCAGCTTTTTGTGGCATATGGCCCACAGAACTGATCTCAGACCAGCTGAGAGTGGTGTCCGTGCGGCATGCCTCATTTGAAACCAGTGCATCTGTTTGCTACCAGCACAGTAGCAACAATAGTGACTCGAGCTTCTGCTCACATCAGCCCTGCATGGGGTCCAATCATGCCCTGATGAACTGTCCATTTTTAGCTCCCATCAGAGCCATTACGTGGCTTGATGGAGGATCTGTTGTATGGCCTGACTTCAGCCCAAGACAGAGCCTCAGATAGGCCTGCTGCAAGTCATGAAACAAGGCCATCTCCCTGGCCAGCTTTCAGCTCAAACCGGGGCCTGATGAAAGGTTCAAACAGAGCCATTCATGGCTTGATGGATAGCCCGATCCCAGCTTCAAACAGATTTTGTTTCATTCAGTTTATGGCCCGACACATGGCCATTGTTTAGCTGGTTCCTAGCCCAAAACATGGGTTGTACTTGGGTGGGTTCTTAGTCCAAAACAGAGCCACTGTCTGGCTCAGTTCCTGATTAGAAGCAGGGACCCACTGCTGTTGGTTTTTTAGTTAGACCGACAGCCATTGATTGGCTTGGTCCCGACCTAGTTCTGGTCGTGGTCTGGCTCCATTCTTGAGCTTATTTCGAAGCTCTACTGAGAGCTCAAAATAACACTCTCATGGGCACCCGTAATGGTGCTTGACTCGACTGTGTTGTAGCCTGGAGTAGAGCCATTGCTTGGCTTGACTACAGCGTTCAACACCATGGTTTCTTAGGATTACAAGGAATGGAAGGGAGAGAAGGCTTACCTAGTTGAAACAAGGGGTCGGTCTTCTTGCTTTCTTTTCTCTTTCACATACTCTTTCTCTCTTTCTTTTTTTTTTTTTGTATAAATTTCTTAGGGCTATAGTGCCCATCTTACAGAGGGAGGGGACGACTGAGATCGTTTCCCCAATGGACGGTTGAGATTCGTCCTTCCCAAAGAGGAAGGGCGGTTCTGACTCCCTTCTCCCACACGCCTTCATCTGGCCATTTTTAGCAAAAAGAGGAGGGGGTGTAGGTCTTTAACCGGACAATGGGTGGGTGAGACGGCTGGACCAGAGCAATCTTTAGCTACTCCCATGGTCCCAGATAAGTCCCTCATGATGGATATCCGCCATGTGTAAGAAAATGGATGGTGGCATTCAATCTCTTTCCCCTGTTTACCAATGCTCAAACGGCTATACCGTTATGTTCGTGTGGGTTCCACAAAGGATTTAAATGGTTTAGAATGCTTGGAAAGCGATCATGGTGGCCCACTTATAGGGTAGAAGTGGGTCGGTTTAAAACAGAGGAAAGGCGGGAAGAAGATATTTCAATCTCATTCGAGAGGTGCTCGATCAAAGCCAGTTTGACCAAGCCAATGGTTTAGTGCACTTCTTACACAAGTACTCTAAATGCTCATGCATAGTGTGAGGGCCTACTGAATTATGACTATTATAATATACTCCGTTCATTTGTATTGGGGGACATTACCTAGGGATCCTGGTTCACTTTGGGTCGATGGAGAGTCCTAGGTGGGCCGTTATATACACTTTTGGGCCGTCATTGGCCCTTATGTCACGATCTGTTGATCGGGTGGGCCTGATATTTGTTTTCAATGGTTGATGTAGGGTATTAGTCATGATGAAGGTTTCATTTGTCACCGACAAATTCTCAAGTGTTGGTGACAAGTGTTTTGCATCAGCATTAACTAACATAATGGTTCTAAATTTTAGAGTGTTCGAGTAGTGTCACCTTCCTGACTATCGTACGGCATGTTCTGACTCTTGGATACCCTGATGGATGGCTTCAATGTTGACCGAAATCTCCATCCTGTGTATGTTGAGTTCAAATCTTTGGTTAACCCAATTTTTCTTTAGTTTGGTGTGGGTTTAAAAGGTAACACCCATGTACTGAAAGTACATGGTGTTACAAGGTCCCCTTTCGATCTTCGCTCTCTCTCTTGACACTTGCAGTAGCCTCGATGTACGCCTTCTTCCTCAAGCAGCTTGGACAGCTCAGCTTGGCCTCTCCCGGGGCCGCTCTTCTCTTTCCCATAAGGGAAAGGAGCGTTGAGAGTGAGAAAATCACGGTGACAAGCTCAAAGAGAGTCACAGAAGTGGAAAGGCTTAGAGAATAAAGTGGATGAAAAGGTTTGAGAGTTATGAGACACAAAAATGTGGGTTTTGTGCTCAAATGGGGGGGGGGGGGGAGGGAATAAGGAAGATGGAGAGATGAAAATGGTAATTTTCGAGGAATAGTGATGTAAGGATGAAGAAAATAGAAGATTTGATAGTTTGGAGTGAATGGGTGAGGGAATTTGAAAGAGAAAAAGGATTTGTAGGGGTTTGGTGATGTTGGAGGGTTAGAGTGGGTTGAAAAAAAGGTGGAATGACAAAAGGGGAGAGAAAAGGGGTCAAATGAGGGGCCCCACACGTGGGACAGGGCCCACATGCATGGCCAATGGACGATGCGCCGCCGCTGCCATGGTGCCACCGTGACCTGCTATGGAGGCGAGCAGTGCACTGTTGTCCGGGCGGGGCCACCATGGCCCCCTGGGGTGTCTAGCAGTGGCTCTGCCCTGGAGCAGTGGCCACCCCCTCCCAGGCTACCGAAAACATGCGGGGGGACCCCCTGGGTCCCATGGTATTTCGTGATTTGGGCCCCTATGCCCGTAAGGTCCACTTTCGGCATCAATATGCACGTATTCGTGCCTTTTGGATTGCCTCAAGTTTGGGATTCACCAATTTATAGTTCAAACCTGTCGACTGACGGCCTAAAAGGGTCTGAGATCATTTCACAAGATCTAGGACGTGTACGGGCTACACTACAATGGTCAATCTCGCCCGTCGGTGAAACTTTGGGATCCTACGATCATTTCTACATTTCGTCGCCTCCTTCCTAAGTCAGAGCGCGTCATGTTACCAATAACCTAGGTCCAGTTTAATCCAAATCATACACTGATACCAACTTGTAATGCCTTGGATTTTGAGGTCAAGCAAAGCTCTACTCCCGAGATCTAACACATCACTTATGTAACATGAATAATGATGTTTAGATGTTGTCCATATTAATGTATTAAACATGAGTGGGATTATACTAAAACAACATATCATACTCCAGATATAATTAAATTTAGTAAGCAGAAGACTGAAACACATATATATCTGAACAGGTAAATGTTTTACAACCTCCAGAGTATGTTATGTAGCCGGGATGAATACGTACATGTATTGCTTCAAAATAGACAAAATATCAAAATTTAAGTGTCCAACTAATCCATGTGTCCCTATAATCCCATTAAATCAGAATAAGATCTATGTAGACCTGCCTGATAGCCGAACATAGGAGAATTCCTCCTCCTAATCTATGAAGTCCATCTTAACTGCATAGACTCCATCCTCACCTACATTTACAATAGAGTTTGGTTGGTATTTTAAAACACCATCTCGGGGAGGGTGTCTGTGATCAACTCAGTGGTACTATAAGGCAAAGGTTAACATGTTATCAAGTCAATCAAGCAGTAATGATAAAGTAATAACATAATTACTTCCTAACTATTCTTGTTAATGCAGGGATGGTATGCAGTAATGATGCATACCCTCACATAAAGCTCCCTCACAAGCAACTCTGACAACCAAGTTCGTGCATAACAAACTCCTTAAAGTACAACTTTCTCACCAAAGCACATGCAATCCAGTGCATAGTCATGTTAGCCGAGTACTTAATTAAACTTATTCATATAGCAAGTTCGAGAAGCTAAGGTACTTTCCTTTATATCATTAACCCAAACCGAATGATCCATCTAGGGTCGTCAATCCTAGTTATACACATACGATATGCAAGTTATAAGGCATCACCCCTATTGAAAAGTAATTGATAGGCAAATTCAAAGTTTATACTCGCGGTCACTACGGGGAGTCTCGTCACCTCAGCATAGGCCGACAGCTTGGACACGGTGTCCCATACCACCATGTCTATCTCACAAGTTTGGGTTACTCACTAGTCACTATAGGGAGGCTCATCACCTCAGCGTAGGCCAATAGATCAACCACGGTGTCTCATGCCACCATGCACGGCTCATGAGTCTTAGCGGATCATGGTACCATGGTTGAAATGAGCTTTTACATTGGTAAGTAGTACCTTGAATTCTGAAAATTCATAACAAATCCTGGACTGGTCGAGCCAGTGTTAGGGCTAGTCGAAAGAATAGAATTTTACACTTATAAAATGACTAAAATGACCAACAAAAATTATGAAATGATCTAATCATGATCTAAGGTCAATCTAGGTCAATCATACCTTACTTGTAAGATAGAACATATGAACCATCAAACTATCCATCACTTTAGTAGCTTTAATTCTTGCGATCTTCATAGATTGAAATCGACATACCAAACATAATATTTAAGTAGGTCTAGAGTTCTTGGACTTTTTTTGTTCCAGATCTTGAACTGTAATGTTCTTGAAAACTAATTCTTCACTTTCTTCTAGTTTAAAGATCTCGAAAAGTTCGTCATTGATATTGGAAAGATAAATTCAGTATGAACAGAACGAACGTCAAAGATTCTATGTGAACAGATGCACAAGCTTGATACAAATCAAGATACAAACTTGAAGTAGCTTGGCACACCAAAATTTGACAATACTTAGGGCTATCGATATAGTACTTTCATATTATTCTCCCCCTGCTTTAATACATGAATCTTCCCTTTTGTCTTCCTTTCTTCTTTTTTATCCGCTCTCTTCTCCTCTTCTCTATCTTGTCTTCTTCCTCCTTTTTCAATGACTGTAAATGGAGAGGGCCATAGTGGGTCTAACAATGGTGAGAGCTTGGGTCCACTCATGAATGTGAATGATGCACCTCTTTTCACTTTTTATAGTGAAATGGTGGATGAGAGCTCATTTATGGGTGGATTTGATGGTTTGGTGGGTGTTAATGGTGGTTTGGTAGGGCCACTTGAGGAAGTTAATGTTATTTATGGTGTGGCTCCAACCACCATTAATGGTGAGATGGGTTTTGATGATGTGCTAAGAGGGAGTTTGAAGGATGGATGGTTGTTTGATGGTTTGGATGGGTCTACATTTGGTGGCCCATTGGGTGATGGGTTAGTTTTGGGAGATTTGGGTGTGGACATGCCATTAGGTGGTGAGGATGGGACCATGATGATGGTGGATGGTCCAAATTCGATTATGGTTGATGGCATGGGTTTTGGGCATGATGGCTTGATTGAGATGGATGGTTTGGATGGAGCAGATCATGGGGTTATGATGGATGATGGGTCCAAGTTGGTGTTTTGGGTATGATGGACGGTTTGGATGGGATGGATAGTGGGTCCCACATTTACGATTTGGATATGATTTTTAGTGCGGATTATGAGGTTGTCATGGGTGGCAGTGGAGATATGGGTGGTGGCCCTGATGATTCTTTGTACTAGAGTGGCCCTGGTATTGTGACGCCTAGGGCAGGTACTTTTTTGACAGCTTCGAATGTGATGATTGTGGGTGACTCTGGTCCCCTTGTTGCTGCTTTTCAAGACATGCTTCGCGAGGCTATGAGAGAGTAAGGCTTCTTTCGTCACTATGAGATTGAATTTTTAGACGAGGGGATGTTTATTTTTGACGACTCATCCGTTGATCCGAGCTTCCAGATTATCAAGGGTGTACAGTTCACACCTATCGCTTACAACCACGTAGTACTTGTTCAGAGAGGTTGCACGCCTGAATAGGTAGTGTAACAGCCTTTGAGAATTGTGAGCTACACTTTCTAGGGTTTTGAGAGGTCCTGCGTCTTCACTGAGTTTGCCTAGATTGGTAGTTGTTGAGTGCTGCATCTTATGATTGGGTTCTGGCATTGAACCTATTTTCCTTCAACGACCTAGAGTTAGGTCCTTCTTTGGAGGACTTATCTCGTTTGACTAGCCTTCCTTTCTCCTAAGAGCCCATCTTCCTCCATCCCATTGGGTGCGATCTTCAGACTTTGAGACCTAGTTCGAATTTTCAACAACTCTCCACACAGTCAATGATAGTACAGATGAGTTCACCCTTGAGCTCTTGTATGATCGGTGTTCATCTGCTCGAGGGAGTGATGGATCTACTCGCCCACTTTAGTGCTTGAATACACTGATATTTTGTGTCTTGGTAGAGCTTCTCTTTTCTAGATGGCGGTGGTCGTCTCTGACAGTTCTTTTTTGTGACTTCCGTCGCTTCCTCTCCCGCTAGAGTATCATTGTTGTGGTGCTGGTGGATCTTTTTTTAGGCTTGTCCGAGTGCTTGCTTAGGCAAACTTGCATCCTCAGGGGCTGTTGTTCTTTCCTCCAGGTACTTCACATTCCACCTCCTTTTCTCCCTCTTTTTTTATGTTTTCTTATTTCTCATGCATGGTCCTTTTTCCTTTTCAAGTGTGGCTATGGGAACACCTATTTATGACTCCTCTCCTCTCCTAAACTGATTCCCATCATATTGATGTCTTGTCTTTGCTTCTGGACTAGCTCCCTCTTGGTGTCGAGGCCACTGAGTCCCTTTATCATCGCATGTTCTCCGAGCTTCGAGGATGGGAGGTTAGCTAGGAGGTTTCATGGATTTGTTGTGTGCCTTTGATTTGCAGTGTTGCTCGTACCCCTCTGCTACTGCTAGGCTTTTGGGGCTATTGCTCTTATCAGTCATTTCGCTTCCTTCGATAGTTCGACTTCTAGTAGGACATTCCTGCTTTTTCCTTCTCAGGGTTCGAGCATGCTCCTCTCCCTCTAGGTATGTTAGCTCTTTGCCAGTGGGTCCAATCTTCGTGGCAGGGTTTCTTGGATGTGATTGTATTGGAGTTCGTGTCTTAGGTTCCTCCTTTGGCGACAATGTCATATCAACAGTGGGTAGCAGAGAGGTCGCTCTACCATCAGGTTCTCAGTTGGCACTTGGCAGATGATGAGGCTGATGGGAACATCCTCAGAGATTCTTCTTCATCCTCTTCAGGGGTTGATTATTCCTTTGAAGTGTTCGAAGAGAGGCTCTTCATTGATCCTTCCTGTCAGCTACGCATGACCACCTCTTGTCTGAGCTTTCTGTGCTTCAACATGCCTGTAAGGGCATGGCACGTCGTTTTGCGATAGGGCGATGATACGATGAGAGCATGATAGCGTCCCACCGATTGGAGAGAGATGAGGTCTTCTACCTATGCATGGAGGTGGATAGACTTAGGTAGTGGTTATCAATGTTTGAGGGAGGGGAGGGAGGCTTACCAGGCGGTCTCTGACTCTGCTGGCGGCCGTTTTTATGTATTTTTATTTTGATCATTTTTGTAAAAAGTTAATGTATTTTTATACACAAAAGCTTTGAAAGGAATGGAAATATTTTTGTTTGTGTCATAACTTGTCAGTGTATGTTTGTGTTTGGATTTATGATTTAAATGATGGGATCAGAACATTGGACTCAGCCCACGTCGAATCCGGTATTCTGAGTTGTTTACTAGAGATCCTGGTTCCCTGAGTACAACATGTGCTAAGATCATGCCCCTTGAGCACAGCATGTCCAAGATTTATCTCTTCCTTGTGTTTCTTCACTTTGATCATTACCTTGACTTCTCTTATACCTGCACTTTTTTTTTTTGTTTCTTGCCCTTTTTACTCATAACACCTTTTCAGGTTTTCGCTGACCTATTTTATGTCAATTTTGCCCGTAGCTTCCTTTCAGATTTTCACCACGTCTCGAATTTTTGCTCTTGCCTACCCCTTAGCAGCTGTGCTCTTTTTACCCTTGGCGCCTTTTTAGGTTTTCACCAAATTCTCTACATGCCTATTGTTTTTACTCGAGCCACCCTTTGGAGTTTTCAACTCGCCCTTCTTGCTTAGGTGCATTATCTCTCTCTTTTTTTTTGTTTCTATATTCTTCTTTTTTAGTACTAGGAGAGATAAGAAGCGTTCCTTCATTGCCAGCCGATTGGCTGCCTTCCTGCCTTTGTCTCTGATTACGATCGTAAGCTATTTATTTCGGTCAAACTATTTTGTTAGGGAAAGTGGGATGACTTTGTACAATTTTTTTCTTCTTTTTCTGCATTTTCTAAAATTATTTTCATTTCTCTCTTCTTCTTTTTGAGTTGTATGCTTCTTTTTTTTTTTTGGACTTGTATGGGAGAAGGAATGGTAGACATTTTTTTTTTTTTGACCTCAGCTTTACGTTATAATTATTGACAAAGTTAGGTATGGTTACCCATGATAGATTTTCACGTTGTCGGTGCTGATGGCCTCTGGAAGATCTTCTCACCTTAGGTTAGTAAGCCGAAGGGCACCTCCTGGAAGTACTTCTCGAATGATTAGTGATCCATCCCATGAAGGTTTGAAGTTCCCTTTAGGGTTTGACAAATGTGGCGGTAAGATGCGCTTCATAACCATGTCGCCGACTTTGAAGCTCCTCTTTTAGACCCTCTTGTTATAAGCTCGTGCGATCCTTCTTTGATAGTATATTGTGAGTGGCTAAGCACGTGCATGCATTTCTCATCTGACAGGTGTAGTTAATCATATCGTTCTTGTTATCAGTCACATTCCTTGACTTCGCTTTCCAATAACACTTGAAGAGATGGGATTTCGACTTCAACTGGTAGTACTGCCTCCATTCTGTGTGTGAGTTTGAAAAGATTTACGCCTGTAGTAGATCGTACAAACATCTAATAAGCCGAGAGTGTGTATGAGAGCATTTCTAACAAGTCGCGATATGTCTTGACCATTTTCTCTAGTATTCAAACGATTGTCTTATATGCGGCTTTGACCCCACCATTCATCTGAGGGTGGTAGGGACTCGATCGATGGCACTTGATTTTAAGTTTTCGAGGAACTCGCCCATCCTTTTATTGATGAATGGTGACCCATTGTCTGTAATGATGGCATGAGGAATCCCGTATCAACCAATGATGTTGTTTTTCATAAACTTTATCACATGAGATGTTGCTATGGTGGTGTAGGATGTTGCTTCTATCCATTTTGTGAAGTAGTATACTACCATTAAGATGTATTCGTGCCCATTTAAAGCTATTGGATTGACCTTCCCTATGATGTCAAGACCTCATATAGAGAAAGGCTATGGCATTGTTGGGTTGTATAGCTCAAAAGTTAACGCATGGATTTGATTCGCATGCTCCTGGCATTTGAAGCATTTCCTGACATGTTTGCAGCAGTCTGTCTCCATCGTTAATCAATAATAACTGAGCCATAGGATTTTCTTCGCTATCATATGACCGTTCATGTGTGGACCGCATAGTCCTTCATGGATTTCTGACATGATTTTGGCTGCTTCCGTTTCATCCATGCAGCAAAGGATGACTTGATTGAAGGATTGCTTGTAGAGGGTACCCTCGGTGATCGTGAATTGAGCTTCTAGTTGTTAGATAGTGCAACGATCGGTTGATGTACTCGAGGTACTTTCTGATGTCTGCTTACCATAGTTGGCTGCTCGGAGAGGCTTCTTAAATCTTTATGGTCAGTTCCCACTCAAAAATTCCCTTAGGAATCTCTAGCACTTAGGCGAGGGTGGCAAGGATGTCCGCGAACTGATTTTTGGCTCGCGGCCTGTACGAGAATGTGACTTCATCAAATTCTTTAGTCAAATTTTATAGATAGACATGATAAGGGATCAACTTTTCATCTTTGGTCCTCCATTCACTATTCGTTTAGTCGATGATGAGTTGTGAGTCTCCGAAGACCCGTAACTTTTTCACATTGAGGATGATGGCTTCTCTCAGACTGGCGATGCATGCTTCATATTCAGCTACATTGTTAGTGCAATTAAATGCTAATCACCTAGAGAGAGGGATCGGGATATCATCAGGGGAATAGGTTATCACTCCTACTCCACTTCCTTTTAAGTTAGCGGCTCCATCGAAGAAAAGTGTCCACTCTCCTACCTTCCTTTCTTCTTCTCCCTCGATGAGGAGGATATCCTCATCAAGAAAGAAGGTCTTCAATTGTTGATAATTAGGTAGAGAGTGTGTTGTTAGGTGGTCGGCCAGTGTTTGTCCCTTGATTACTTTCTGAGTGACATAGGTGATGTCGAACTCAGAGAGCATCAGTTGCCATTTTGCAATCCTTCCTGTTAATGCCAGTTTTTTGAACAGATATTTTAACGGGTCCATGCGAGTGAGCAGAAGGATTGGATAGGTGATCATGTATTGTTGGAGCAATCGTGTTTCTTAGACCAAGGCGAGGCATCTTTTCTCTAAACTAGAATACTTGGATTCGTAGCCAGTGAACCTTCGCTTAAGTAGTAGATTTCTTGTTCCTTTCTTCCTAAGACATTGTGTTGGCCAAGGATGCATTTTATTGCTTCTACTACGATAGATATGTATAGCAGCAATGGCCTACCCAGTGTAGGTAGCATAAGCATTGGAGGTTTCAGCAAGTACCTCTTGATCTTGTCGAAGGCCGCTTGGCAATCGTCGTTACACTATTTTGGCGAGTTTTTCCAAAGGAGCTTAAATATAAATGGGTGTGAGCTAAGCGATGAATCTACTGATGTACTGTATTCGACCGAGGAAGCCTCGAATTTATTTCTCAGTCCTTGGAGATGGCATTTCAATGATTACTTTTTTCTTGGTTTAATCCACCCTGATGTCATCTTCGTTGACAATAAAGCCTAGCAGTTTACCTCTAATTACACTGAAGACACATTTTTGTGGATTGAAGCGAAGCTTGAACTTTTCTAGCCTATCGAAGAGCTTCTTAAGGTCTTCAAAATCTCCTTAGATTGTGCAAGATTTGACGATCATGTCATCCACATAGACTTCCATCTCCTTATTTATCATGTCGTGGAATAAGGCAGTCATGGCTCGCTGATATATAGCTCTCGCATTCTTCAATCTGAACGGCATAACCCGATAACAGAAAGTTCCCCATGGTGTGATGAAGGATGTCACTTCACAGTCTTCAATGGCCATCTTGATTTAATTGTAGACAAAGAAACCATCCATGAATGAGAAGATTTTATGCCCTGCTGTATTATCTACTAGTGTGTCGATGTGAGGCAAAGGGAAATCGTCTTTGGGACTAGCTTTACTTAGATCCCGGAAGTCGATGCACATCCTGACGGTGTCATCTTTCTTTGAAACTAGTACGATGTTTGCGAGTCATTCTAGATAGTTAGAGACTACCATGAATCCCACATTGTATTACTTGATGACTTCATCACAGACTTTTAGGGTTCATTCTGGCTTCATTCTTTGGAGCTTTTGTTTGACCAGCTTCATTTCAGGTTTTGTTGGTAGGTGATGTACTACCAGTTCTTTGTCGAGTCTAGGCATGTGTTTGTAGAAGAAAGTAAAGTTGGATAAACTTAGCTTTAAGAATTCCAACATCCTCTGCTTGTATTCTTGAGATAAAGACCTACGGATGCATACTTCTCTAGGGAGTTCCGATGATCCTAAGTTTACAATTTCGAAATCATCCTTAACAACATTGGCATTTATTTCAAACTTTTTGAGGGAATCCTCTAGTTCAAGAGTCAGGTCATGATTTCTCTCATCTTAGGCTTCATCTAAACCCATGAGTCAGGATCACGAACAGGACGGTGTTGCAAACCATGACTGATCCTGACCTAGTTCGGGATGCCAATTGCTATGCACATTGAATTTTTTTTTAAGTCCATACCCTTGGATGGCTAACCAGCCGATTCGACTATCAGGGGAATGGCTAACTAGTTTGTTTCCTTGCCCCTCTTGATCTTGCTAGCTTGATCTGGCTGTATTGATGGGTCGTCTAATCCAATGACCATGATATCTGCTAGACTAGGTTCAGAATCTATGTCTAACCCAATTTCTTCGTTCAAGAGTTGGAGCTCTTCTGGCTCCTCTGATCCACATTCCTATGGGATCTTGATGTCTGCCCAGGGAAAGCCACTTCCCTATTTCAGTCTAATGAATGGGTTTCTTTTTCCCCTTACTGGTCTGAGTGGTTAGTGGGAGGTTCTCTCCCCGGTTGATGATGGGGATGGGTGACTCCCCGTCCTTGTTTATTGGTCTTGTAGAGGGCACTTCTTGCCCTTGTTCTTTTGCGAGTGACCCCGCTTTCATGCCCCTAGCTTCATCTGATGGGTCTGGTGGTTTTGCCCCCTTCATTGGATGTTCTTTTGGGATCTTGATGATCTTATCCCATCATATTCATGGCCAGATAGATTCCTGGTTATGACTTTTAGATCGCTTCAGCCTTTGGAATTGTTCTTCAAGGGTAGGCACCGTATCCTCACAGATTATCACAAATTTGACAAACTGGATAGGTGTGCATTTGAATGGTTGTCTCTTCTTGGGCCTTGCGGCCTTATCCTTCAACGAAGGTCGATATCCCAGTCCCTGTCTTTGTTCATTTGTCATGGCTTGCCTTACTATCGTACCTTTTCCATGGAATTCGGTACGGTGGTTAAGAATTTGACGTTCAGCAAGAGGGATGACATACTCTAAAGCAAGTAGTTATGGATTGGTGATGGAATTCATAATTTTAAACTCAAAACTATGATACGATATATCACCCTCCGTGTGCTAAATATCGATTTCCGGGGTATTTGGTTCTGGGGCAGTGATCGTTGCCGGCAAGATTATCTCAGGTTCACCTAGTACAGAAATAATTCTATTCCTATAAGGGAATTTAACCCTCTGGTGGAGAGTCGATGGGATGGCTCCGACGGCATGGAGTCAGGGTTGTCCCAGCAAGAGGTTAAATGAGGCAGAGATATCAAGGACCTAAAAAGTGACAACGAACACGTCTGGTCCGATTTGTATCTTTATGTTTATCTCTGACTCTACCTACCTTCGGGAATTACCAAAGGCTTTCACACTCATGTTACTGGGTCTGAAAGAGGATGGTTCGATCCCAAGATGGTCATTAGTCCTCATTAGGCAGGCATTCAAGCTTGATCCATTATTAATGAGGACTAGCGGGACTTTGAGATCCCTGTAATGGACAACTATGTTGAGTGAACGCCCATGCTTACAGCCTTCTGGTGGCAACTCTCATCAGTGAATGTAATTATCTATGGTGCGAGGAGCTGTCCTATCATGTGCACAATCATTTCAGGTGGTACATCTAGAGAGATGTGTGCATTGTTCAAGGTCTTTGCAAATATTTCTCGGTGTGACCTTGATGTGCACAGGAGTTCCCAAATGGAGATCTATGTTGGAATGGTTTTAAGCTAGGCTGCTACATCGTAGGCAGCTTTAGTCTTATGGGTCATTCCTGATAAAGCTCCATGGGTTGCATTCCTATTCTAATTGTCTCTCCAGAAGTACCTACTGTTAGGGTTGATGTAACACCTTGAAAATTGGGGGTCGTGTATACGCTCGACTCCCAAGTTCTCAGGTATCACTTATAACCAATTTTACTGTTTTATGTTTAATCCTATTTAATGAGTAGCTTGGAATTGCTTTAAACATGAATCACAAACACAACTAGTCTACTCAAATAGAAGTAGCTAATATATATATATATACATGTCCAAAAATATCAATGAGGCACACAAGGCATTTCTCAGCAAAAATACAAAGAATGATAAGTCCAAGAGAATATTGCACTGAGTTCACCACTCAGCGATCTAAAATAGGCTGTTAAATCTCGTGAGCCACTCAGCAGGAAGTAAGACATCTCATCCTCCTCGTCAATACCAGCTCTACTCAACTCCTCGAACTCTACATCACCTACAGCTACTGAAGTGTCGAGTCGGTGTTTTAAAACACCATCCCAAAGTGGGAGTGAGTGATCAACTCAGTGGGTGTCATTAGTCTTAAGTTACAACAAGTATCAATTTTATAATGAATTTGGTGAAAGGCAAACATTCATGAACACCTAACTAATCTTGTTAATGTATATGTATGATAAATGATATGATGCATAACCTTACAACAACACTCGCTCGACGACTCCGTCTTATAATTGCGTATGACCAACACTCCTACATTGCGACCTCAACTGTTGAGTCACAAACCTAACTAGTGTGATGCAATTGTGTCATGTTAGCTGAGATTTTAGTTAATTTCATTCAACCAGTAAATTGGGGAAACAAGTACACCCCACGATATCAATGCCCTCAACTAATAGTGAGGCCAAAACCCCTCAACGTGTGAGGCCAAGACCCCAGGATCATTGATCCCATCGGGTTCTCCATCCTCGATTTTAATCACATGGGGAGTAGTGAGAAGATGGATCGCTCGCGGTCACTGCCAGGAGGCTCGTCAGCCTAGGGTAGGCCGACAGCTCGGACACAGTGTTCCATTCTACCATGCCCGGCTCTCAAGTCAGTGGATCAGTTTTAAATGATTATCAATGGGCTACAATGGTTGAAGGGTGTTTCAATTTCAATATAACATGAGCAGCTAGGGTTAACAAACATGATTGATTAGTAAGTGAACTAAACCATGTCAGTTCAGGCGAGTATGTGATGGACGACATCGAGTACAAGCGAATCATGTAGTCCAACTATTGTCACCCATTCGCACCCACTTAAATCTACTGGTTTAGTCTCAGGATAGTCCTACCAATAGGACTACCTTCTCTCACCTCAATTCCCTGACCAACCTAGGGATTTGATGGTATTCAATAACACTTTAACAATTTAAGATTTATCATCTAACACAAGTGATGTCATGCACTCATACATCAAACATAAAATTTCAAAATTTTCAATAAATGAAAATACTAACAATATTATGAAATGGAGGTGTATGTGTGTTGTGTAGGGTTAGCGAAGAGACCAAGAATTATATATCTCATAGTATAAAAACATAATAAGGGATAACATATCATACATGCTACAAGTAACATTATATAAGAGTCACATGTTAGATGAACATGTACTCATCAAATTCATGCCCAATCATGTTAAGGAATAACAAATAATACATAATTATGTCATGTCATTTGAAGGATCTACCATGTAAGGTTTTAGCTAGGTTCTATCTAGGTGATTCAATACTTCACCCAAACAATCAAAATCATGAAATTCATACTAAAATTAGTGCTAGGTCACCTAAGAATAATAGTCTATAGCTATGGATCGTTGAGAGCTCTAAGAAACGATCTAGGGTTGCCAAACTCTCAGGTGGATTCATAGAGATCCTGAGTTAAAAGAACTTGCATGTTAGGATTACATGCAAAACCTAGCTCAACACAAAAGATCATAAAAAGATGGGTGCTTACCTCTCCAATCGGTTAGAATTCGAGCTTGGAGTGGTGGATGTGGGATCTCTTGAGGAAGAGGGAAGGAATTGTAAGGCTCGACCTTTCTTGGGCCCCACCTTCACTCTTCTTTCCTCTCCTTCCTCTTTCTCTTCTTTCTTCAATCTCTCCTCTCCTTTGTTTCTTTTGTAGAAGTGAGTGAGAGAGAGAGAGACAAAGAGGGTTTTTATTTCCTAGGTTTAGGTCAAATGACCTTAAGTTCTAACATTATTCCTATAATGACCCACTAATACCTCTTTTTGGCCTTGGGGTAGCTCTGTCACCCCACTGACCACTAAATTTAGTGTGTAGGTGTCTCATAACTCGATGAGGGGCTGTGAAAAATTTTAAGACAAATGGACACGAGATTTTATCGTATGGTTCCGATCTTTAAATGGCCCTATGGGGTCCATTCTGACCGTTGGGGTGATTCTGATGGCCCCCTAGCTATGAAATTTATAGGATAGGTGCTCTATGGCCCGATGAAGGGTCATACAAAATTTGAAAGAAAACGGATGTGGGGTTTTATCGTACGGTCTGATTTGCGATTAACGGTCACCATTTCACGATCGGGTTCTAGATTTTGGGGACAGGCGTAGAAAAATATTTTAGGCCTTCACCATAAATGTAGAAGAGATCTGACAGCTGGAAAGCCTAATATCTCAATTTTATTTAAAAGTGTCAGATTTCAATTCTACCCTTTGGGTCAAGGCTGGGATGAGTTGCATTTGGCAAGTGTCGATGGAACGGCATGGGTAATTAATTTCTAAGCATCTATTGAGTCCGTGGTCCGCGATGGACCACAAGCCCAATGAGATCTGCAGTTTTCCTAATTTTTAGGTTTTTCTAACCTTCCTTGGCCGATGCATGACCCATACAAAATGTTGCCAAGTACAAACAGGTTATTTGGCTTAATGGCTCGCACACGGTCCGATCATAACCTGAGTGGTCCACCCTAATGGGCTAACCAGGGTAAATTTATTAGTGGTACCCCACACACGAGCAGTTTAAGTGAGCAGTCATACAATAAAACCTACGTGAACGTCTCAGGACACTGTTATGGTTGAACAGGACGTTAAAGTTCATGTTGTCAATCTCAATGCATTTACGGTAATGGCATGGGACTACTTTTTTATCATGGGGAGGAACCAATGTCCCTTTTAGAAATACTAGATCTTGAGATGGGGATTGGGTTGTTGATTCTGTTATGATCTGTGACTAAATTTTCCTGAGGTTTTGGTTGTTTCGAGATAAGACTCACCTCTCCAATTTTGTAACGTCTCAGAAAAATCCGTACAAAGGCCCTAGCACCACCTCAGGAAAAAATCCCTAAGGACCGTATTCTGTAGGAATTAGACAAAAATTAATTAAGAACTGAAGTAAATAATCGGTGGATTTAGCTTGAACCATGATTAATACAAATGGCAAGACCCAAAACCGTTAGGATCACTAACTCAATGCTACTTAAAAACCTCGAAGAAATCCTAAAAGCCAGTTGCTCTTGGGAGCACATTGAAACTCCGTATCAGACCTGGATCATACGTTGAAAGTCTGATGACCGTGAAAATATAGGGTTATGACCACCTTATTGGGCTTGATAACCATCACGGGTATCAAGCCAAAATAATGTCCAGAACTGCACAACTTGAGCCTTGAGCAAAATGTGTGAGAAACGTGAATATCTTTAGAAAATGAACTCAAACTTAAGTGAATTGGACCATTCGCTTGGGGGTGAAATTAAATATTTCAGACTATCAGATACTGACCGAACTTCACCCTGGATCAGGGAAATTTCCCTGCACCTATCGATGTACTTAAAGCCTGATCGAGGGGTCCGTTGATCTGATCTAGGTACTTCATGGCCAATCAGTTTATCAGATTGCACCATAAACATAGTCCTAGTATAGATCCATTGTCAGGGAACTTGGCCTATGACGTAGGTGAGTAATGGATCTTCCTAAGGGTCCTGTTTGTCAAAAACAGGCACCCTTTGGCTATAACCTAAGTATACCATGGCCTTGAGGCCATTGACATCACTTCTGGGCATATATAATGCCCTTAAATAACCCCTCTCTCATTCCATACGAATTTATCTAACCCTAGGAGAGAGAAGAGAGAAAAGAGGAGAAAAGAGTGAGGAGGAGAGAGAGAGATAGGGAGATTGTTGCTGGGATTCACTCTCACTACTCCACGGGCTGAATCACCTCTCTTGTTTCGCTACACCATCATTTCCAACTACTATTTGGGTAAGAAATTCTAACCCTAATCATGTTTTAGAAATCTAGATAGAGAAATCAGTGAAATAGCTAACCTATTTCATGATCTAGGCACCCATTGTTCTGTTTTCGGAAACGTAGGATTTGAACCACGTCCGAATCAAGTATTCTGACAAAAGGTATAGACTATAAATGTTTAGGTTATGGTTTTCAAGGCTTTCAATGTTGGTAATGATTTATGTCTGACTTGATTGCTGCCATATAGTCTTTGTTATAACGTTTTCCATATATTATACATGTATGAACTATATTGGACAAATATGCATTCCATGTGTTTATTGAAATGTTCGAATGAACTTGAAATTATGATTTTGTGCTTATCATGGTATCTAATCTAAGATCCATGTCTGTTATACGTGTTATAGCCTATGTTGCGTATGAAATTGCTATAGTTCATGTCATAACTAATCTAGTCTATGTATTTGGTAATGAGTAGGCTAAGTATTTGATAAAATGTCTGAATAAGAAATTGTTTGATGAATTGTATTTAATAAGGTTGTTGAGATAGGATTCTCAATTACATTAATTATATGTATGATTTCCTTTATGTGACCTTAATTTCAACTATGTAAGTTATGGATGAATCGTAATGATTGGTAACACGTTCAATATGTTTGATAAAATGCTTAAATGAATGTTGTACTTAGATCATTGTTAAATGCTTATATGATTGTCACATGTATCTATATGCTACATTTGAGTATGATTGAGACTATAATGTAGTCCAGGAAATCAGTAACGGTTCCCGATTGAGTGGCTGAACTAGTCTCACTACATTGGATACGTTCGATGAATCCGAATTGTACGATGATTGTAGACAGTGGTTAGGCCATGTGGAGTGTTTATGCACTCCATGTCGATTAATTCAGTTTACGCTCGTACCAATTGAACTAGTCAAATAATCCAATTATCTTATTGTGTGTTTATCATATATGGACATTACTCCTTGAATCTAAGGTACCACATACCAATGTAAAACCCGTTTCAACTATGGTACCATGATCTGCTAAGACTCATGAGCCAGACATGCTGATATGGGACACCGTAGTCAAGCTGTTGGCATATGCTGAGGTGACGAGCCTCCCCATAGTTTTCAGTGAGCAACCCAAACTCGTGAGCTAAATATGGTGGTATGGGACACTGTATTCGAGCTGTCGGCCTACGCTCAAGTGACGAGCCTCCCCATAGCGACCTCGAGTATAAACTATCGAACTTACCTATCAATTGCTTTTCATTAAGGGGTGATGCCCTGCAACTTACCTATCTTATGTGGTTAACTAGGATTTACAACCCTAGATGGATCCTTTGTTTGGGTAAATGATTTAAAGGGATGTACCTTAGCTTCCCAAACATGCTGTATGAATAAGCCTAATTAAGTACCAAGCTAACACGAACATGCACCGCATTGCATACAGCCTTTGTAGAGGAATGACACGATGAGGAAGTTTGTCATGCACGAATGGCTAATGTTATCGCTTGTGAGGGAGCTTTGTGCGAGTGCATGCATCATTACTACACTTCATTCTTGCATTAACCAAAGTATTTAAGAAGTGATTGTTGTATAGATTTATCATTACTGCTTGATTGAATTGATGACATGTTAACCTTTGCCTATAGTACCACTGAGTTGATCACTCACTCCCACTCTGGGATGGTGTTTTAAAACACCAACTAGACTCTGTTGTAGATGCAGGTGATGGTGGAGTCTATACATCTGAGATGGACTTCTTTGATGAGGAGGAAGAGTTCTCCTATGTACAGCTATCAGGCGGGTCTATGTAGACCATGCACTGATCGATAGAATCACAGGGATTATATGGATTAGTCAGACATTCACATTTTAACATTTTATATATTTTAAAACAACACTTATATATATTCAGCCCGGTAACTCAATCATACTCTGGAGGTTATGAAGCACGTTATACTTTATATGTTTATCCTAGTCTTCCGCTTACTTAATTACATTAACTCTAGAGTATGGTATGTTAATTTGGTATAATCCCTCTCATGTTTAGTGCACTAATATGTTCAACATTCAAACATCATTATCTATGTTGCATAAGTGATGTGCTAGATCTCGGGAGTAGAGCTTTGCTTGACCCTCGAAATCCGGGGCGTTACAAATTTGGTATGTGTTTTATGGGGGAGGGATCCTTCTAGCGTGTGCTAACTGATGGGGTAAGAGGAAGAAGCCCTTGCAAGACCTTCGAAGGAAGTTCTGGGGGTCCCCCTACATGATGAGAGGTTTAGAGTTTGACCTGTTTAAGCTTTGATATGTGAGATTTGATGCTGGGGGTGCCCCTTGGAGGATGAGAGGCTCTGCTGCTACTGCAGCCTCGAAAAGTATCTGCAGTTCAGGTTCTGCATGATCGCATGTATGGATTCGTGACGATAGGAGTATGAAGGATGTCCTTCCTCGATGTTGTTGATGGCAGAGGTGCCCGATGAATTGGGCCCTGTTTAATGTGATGGTAAGGGATTTCGGAGAATGTTGGCTTGAGCTATGGCATTAGCCTGAGGGGTGATCCTATTCTTCTGACTCTCGATCAAATCTTAGACCTCGTGTTTCAAAGAGAAGGAGTGGTCTATTAGATTGCCTCGAGATTGGTGATATGTACAGTACTCATTTTCATTGTAACTAGGTGGTAAGGGATTTTGGTGGAGGCCAAGGTTAGAGTGGTGTGAGAAGTTATTTTTGTACTAACATTTTCATGATCTAACTATATGTTTGTGCTAATGGAGTGAATTTCCTAGCCAACATTGCTTGCTTATTTTGGTATGAGTATTGTGCATTCCCCCTGGACTATTGATGTTACTGTTGAGGCGGCTGTGCCTAGTATCCCTATTGGGTTTGTTGTGTTTGTTATTGTTAGTTTTGATGTTGCTCTTGTTACGGAGCATATTGATTTCCCTGAGTGGCTGCCACGATATTGTTTACTTCTGTGGTATGTTGCATGGGAGCAGTGCTGTTTCCATTCCCATACCTAATAGATTTCCCCTCAATTTTATTTCTTTTAATTGAGGAGGCTAGATGTGGCCATAGGGAGATGGTCTCGGCCTCTACCTATTCTCTAGCCTGGATGAGCTAGGAGAATTTTACATAGGGGTATGAAATCAGGCATCCGGAGATGTTCGGATTCGCTTAATGGACTATTATGGAAATTTTCTCCTTATCGTCGATGGGATTTCTCATCCTGGCAGTCATGGCTTGCCAATGTCCCACATATGTGAATAATGATTCGTCAGCTTTTTGTCTCAGAGCAGCCAAGTCTGCTCTTCTTGGAGCCATGTTTGGATTATAAGAGAATCGATCGATGAAGGCATGGGAAAGTCTTTCCCAGGTCTAAATCTAATAGCTATAGAGTGATGTATACCAATCCAAAGCATTACCCTTGACAGATTTTTAGAAGAGCCGTATTAGTCCTCCATCATTCCCTGTGATTGCATTGAGCTCCCCGCAAAAAGCTTTCAAGTGTGTTGTAGGGCACCACTACCATCATATCTCTTGAACTTCAGTACCTTAAAGTTTTGAGGCACCCTAAAATTTGAAAAGGGACACAAATCCCTAAACTTGGTGGATGGATGATCCACTCCCTGCTGCCTTTACAGCTGATTTTGCATCAATTGGAGTTGTTCACATAAATTTTCAATTTTTGATCGATTTTCTTAAGGGTATCTTACCCCTTACTACAAAGCTTGGGCTACTTCTTCATCATAAGGGTCCATTTCATCGACCCATGGATGAGGGTTTATTGAAAAGAAGATGTACTCCTGGTTGTGTGAGGTAGTTGGAATTGAACTCCTCTCCCATTTGGGGGAGGGTGTGATGTTCAAAAATGGCTCCCGCCTGGGGTATCTGCCATATCCTGATTGTGACTCCCGTTAGGGGGAATGTGTTAGACTCGAAATTGGCCTCCTTCGTGGGCATCCATCAATTCTTGTCTATGACTCCCGTTAGGGGGAGCTTGTGTTGTGATCTAATTCGGATTCCCGTTTCTAAGGAGATGTATTGGAAAATGTATTTGAAGATATGCTAGAATATGTGCAAGAAGGTTGTTCCCGTTTGTTGGAGGATGTTGGTGATCTTATGTTAATTCAATAGGAAAAGATAAAATGAGATTTGTTGGTGGAGGAAGTGAGAGAAAGTGAGAGGAAGTTGTGGGATTAAACTATTTTGAGCACTAGGTTGTGGTGCATGCATGCTTGGTATGATTACTAGTACTAGGCGAAGTAGTAGTTCCTGTATTACCTTGAAATTTTAAGTTATCTCGTTCATGGTCGCAGTAGTGGTGAATCTGAGGGATTCGCTGGAGGTGCCGGTGCTGGTATTGGTGCCGGTGCTTCATGAACTGGCAAGGCTGTTGGCTCTTCTTCTTGGCTAGCCATCTCCATGCGAGATCGAGTAGTCATAACTAGAATTGGTACTCAAGCAAGTGTAAGCCAAAGATTTATTTTTTTAATTATTTTTTATGAATGTAAATGTTTGAGAAATATCCATTAAGATTGGAATACCACACGTTTTCAAGTCAGCTCTTAACTAGTGTGTTCTAGCAAGTCCCCAATAGAGTCGCCAGTTTATGAATGCTGGAAAATTAGCACCCACATTGGTTGTCGTTATTTTGGCATATGATAAAGGGTGTCGACCTTGTGTGGATTATGATGTGATAGTCTTGGAGTCAACACTAGCCACTTGATCTAAAATCTTGCAGTCGGCTAGAACCTGTAGAATATGCAAGGCCACAGAATCTGGAGACCCTCTTACCTTAAGTAGACTCCTGATTTGCGGTTTGAGATTATGAGTTAGGGACCTTAGTTACGGAAAGGGAAGGTGTTAGGTACCCTCTCCACTCGTACAGATGTACGGTCTCTACTTTATGTGGTAAAACAGTCTAAAGGGATAGTATTGAAATAGAACTAGCCAAACCCAAATTTCTGATATGGTAAGATCCAGGAATTCGGCAGGCCATAAAGCATACATTCACAGAATGTCTGGAAGAGCTTTGAACAGATATGATAATGATGAATGCTATTAAAAAAAGGACTAGGCTACCATGAGTTTCTAATATGACAGGATCTAGAGTTTTGACAAGTCACATAGTATACATTCACTGGTAATATAAAGTAGCAAGGGCGTTGAGAAGGAAAGTAGTGATGCGATATGAGATATGAATGCTAATGATGTTTGCATGATCTTTGGCTTGCACTTAAAATGGCTTGAATGTTTGGATGCACCATGGTGGAGAATGATTGACCCAAGTAAGATTGGGAGGCTAAAGAGATTGTTGGAGGAGGCTAAAAGGGGGCTAAAGATAGGAGCTTGAGAACTCAAGCACTCCTCACTCACTCTCTCTCTCTCTCTCACTCTTGGTGGGTAGGTGGTTTTTGAATTTTCTTCCTTGGTTTTTTTGTAAAGAGAGGTGAAGGCTATTTATAGCCTTTTGGGATGGTATTTTGGTAATTTTAGGATTTTTAGAGGGTAAATTGTGATTGGTTGAGAGGAGGGTATCACATGACATGCTTTCATAGGCTCTTGGGCTTTGGTAAAATGGTAAATATGGTGAAAAATTGGAGGCAATTCTATAGGAGAGTTGACTTTTGGAGGGAGATAGCTGTGTGCTCAAAGGAGACACCTGTCAAGAGAGGGCGGTAGTCCAACTACCACCCGGCGGTAGTCCAATTACTGCCGACGGTAGTCAAACTACCACCCGTAGTAGTCAAACAATCGCTTGGATGTGGTTTGGGCTAGCGGGCCTATTTCGGGCCATGAGATCGGCATGAAGCCTTTTTCGGGTGTTTAGCTTAAGATAGCTAGAAAATTGATAGACTTTTGGGCATGCTCTGGTTTAGATGATGGCTTGACTTGGGGTTTGTGGTAATGTGATGGTTCATTTTGGTTAGGGTTTGGATCGAGTTTGGAGAATGATTGCAGTTGAGGTTTTGGTTTAGTTCCTAAGGGTCATCCATGCCTGCGTGGGGTGTCTACAATGGTGGACAAGTATTTATGGGCAATAACTTTGCCCGTAAAGTTGTTAGAACTGGAATGGTGTGAATCAAAATGTTTAATGGAATGGAGTGCATTCTAACAAATATGAGACACATTCATAAACTAAGGAAGAATATGATTTCTCTTGGAGCTCTCGATAAACTTGGGTGCAAGTTGACCAGTTATAATCGTGTCCTAAATGTTTCAAAGGGAGCACTCATTATGATAAAGGCATAGCAGAGCAATAACCTTTAAAAGTTAATTGGGAATACCATTTCGGGTGGAACTACAATGTCTACAGCAGAGTCCACCTCCGATCATTTGTGGAATGCTCTTCTTGGCCACATGAGCAAGCGTGGTATGAAGGTGCTTTCTAATCGATGTTTAATTCTAATTTTTAAAAGTTTTTATTTAAATATATGTGAGCATTATATATATGTTAAACAATCATGGTTATATTTTAAATCTGAAAAGCATGTTAGTAAGAGTATTTTAGATTATGTGCAATCTAATGTATGGAGCTTGTCACTCATGGTTTCTGGAATGGAGGTTATCATTCTTTGTCTCATCTATAGATGAAAACTCTCGAAAGGTGTTGGTATCCGTCATGAAGTATAAATCAAACATTTTCGTCACATTCAAAGTATAGAAGGCGATGATAAAAAAAATAGTCATGACGAAAATAGAAAGTATTAAGGACAGATAATAGTGGATAATTTATCTTTAAATGAATTTAACTAGTTTTGTGAAGTTGATGGGAATGTATGACACAACACAGTTAGGCACACGCCAGAGTATAATAGTTTGGTGGAATGGATGAATTGGACTCTCTTAGAGAGATCAAAGCATGTTGAAAAACATTGGGTTAGGCAAGGAGATATGGACTAAGCCGTTACAGGAATTGTTTGTAAGTGTTATGTTGTAAATCTAGCACCCTGTATTGTTAAATTTTTTTTTGCCAAAACACTTCGGAGTGATTGATTTCTTTTGGTAGATGGATAGTTCAACTTCAATTTCAAATAGATGAAAAGTTCACCTTCATTCGAAGATGAGCTTTGTGTTATCTACATTGACATTAAGTGTGCTACAATTACTTCAAGCGTGTATGTTCAACTACAAGAACAAGTTCAAGTTCACTAAGTCCAAGTACTCAAGTCCAAGTGCACTAACTCAAGCTCAAGCTCAAGTTTAAGCTCAAGTACACTTGCTCAAGATTAAGTCTCAAGAGACATTCAAGTATGTGAAGTCAAGCTTCATGTGCTTCAAAGTAACCTATCTACCGAAGCGACCAATGTTTCAATTTCAATACTCACATTTAACATGACCCTAGAAAGACCTTAGGATTAGGTCATTAACATTTCATATTTAATTTGAGTCATAGTACTTATTTTAGGCTTTGCTTCGACTAGTCCTGGTCAGTGTTAGACTAGTCCAGGCACTGGCTCTACCAGTCTAGGGTTTTTCTCGACCAATCCAGGATTTTACTCAAAAAATAGGATAAGGTTATTTTGTCTACGACTAGTCAAGTACCTTGCTCAACCGGTCATGAAGACTGGCTCTACCAGTCAAGCAGGACTCGACTCGAACTCCAGCAATGTGCATTTTACCCACTCGACCAGTTGAGTGTTATGCTCGACCAGTTAAGTTGGCCACTTAACCAGTTGAGGATTTCTTTTATCTGATCATGCTAGAAAATTTAAAAATTGGCTCTGCTAGGACCAGTCGAGCTGAACCCTAGACCAGTCGAGGGAATCGAATTGTAGCCTATAAAAGGAGGACATTTTCAGATCTTTTCATTCATTCTAAGCCAATTCAAGCCACCACTTTGAGAGATTAGTCCCCACTATTGTGAAGCTATTGTTAGGTATTTATAATAATTTTAAATAGCTTTTTGGTTTCTTAATTACTTAATCTCTTGTGATTCCATTCGATTTAATATAAAGGGATTTTATTTTAATCCTTTGAGAGATCTAAGAAATTGAACCAAGTAGCCTAAGATTGGATTTAATTTAAATTTCATCTATACCTAGAACTCCTTCATTTGTGAGATTGAACATTGAACATCTTCATCTACAAAGAAGTAGTTCTACTGACTACATCGAAGATTATTCTTCAGATAAGTATCGATTTTAATTTTTTGTATTTTGGTTTGAGAGATTCCACCAGGAAGATCTCTTGTTGTGGTTTTGACTAAGATCAGCTAGGAAAATCTCAGTATGGGGGGATTTTTTCAATGTGTAAACCCATTGAAAAACACATTTGTAAAGGTTTTAAGGTGAACCTTGGAAAACCTTATTTCTTAGTGAAGGCCAATACCACGCGGGTTGTGGATATTGGGGGTGGAGTAGGCGTGGTTGTTTATAAACAGTTGGTGTGCACACTGAACCACTATAATTGTTGGAGTTGTGGTGGATTATTGTATCGGGTTATGTGTGCTAAATGTTGTATTTATTTTCCTGTACATGTGGTGAATGTTGTAATATCCTAATTTATTTCTTTTTCCTCTGTAATGGTTTGAGTTTTTGATATTTACCGAAGTTCTAGAAATCACGTGTAAGACCCGTATCCTAGCCTATACCGTTCCATAGGATCTCACGGTCCATCCGATTAAATTTTGGTGACCCACAATGCGTAGATAGCATTTTCCTGTGCTTTTGAATCACATCCTGTAAACCTGAGCTGACTCAACTTAAGACCTATACCATTGCGACCTCGTCATCGCCGCGGTTCCAACGCCGCGTCTCGTGCGTCAGTATGATGCTTAGACCATGAGATGTAGCTCGCGCACTATAATAGCTATGGACCACACATTTGTGGGACCCACGTGTTATAATGGCACTATTTCCTAAGTTATCATGGGGTGATGTCATCACCCCATGCTAAGTAATAAATGTTTACAAGCAATTATGGCATTTATTTTCCCCATGAGTCAACCCTAGCATTTATGGCCTTACATGAATTAATTACTCTCTCTCTCTCTCTCTCTCTCTCTCTCTCTCTCTCTCTCTTATCTCTCTCCCTCCCTCTTTCTTTCTTATTTTTCCTAGCAAGAGAGCTTCCAACGTCTATGAGAGCTCTCCATTTCTAAACCTTTGCAAACTCTCCATCCTCAAATCCAACCCTCCAAAATCAATCTCAACCATTGAATCTTGTTCCCTTAGAGCTCTAGACACATTGTTGGAAGAAGATGTCTAAGATATAAGGTGAGTGCTCCTCTCTCTCTCTCTCTCTTCCTCTCTTTTCCATTTTTTTTGGGTGATGATGTGGCAGTGTGGGCCACCCGAATGTACCTCACCTTGATGTATGTCTTGTCCAAACTATCCAAGCCATATGGGCCCTGCCTCATGGATGATGAAAAAACACAAAATATTGGACTCATAAGGTGGGCCACGTTCATAGGGGACCCACCTGAATAAAATGTGGGCCATGTACATGTGGGACCCACCATGATCCATGCCGTCTGGCATCCCTAGACGCTGGACATGAAGTAGGCTATGGCTAACATGGATTGCGTGTTTTGACATGGGTGTGTACTAGCAAGCTAACAAAAATATTATATATATATATATATATATATATATATATATATATATATATATATATATATATATACGTCAGTTGGTCTTGGATTTTTGGGTGGACCACTTATACAAGCTCCATCTTGATGCATTAATTTAATTCATGCCATTCATTCCATTCTCCAGAACATTTTTGGCGTTGAAATGAAAAATGAACCCAATCCGATTTTTGGCAGGCCCTGGCATGGAAAAACAACATTTTTCACCTTGAAAATCCACTAGGACCCACCTTGATGTCTCTACCCATCAAAAATATACTGAATACTAGACTCGTTTGATCCGTCATGGGCCATAAAATCCAGTGGTTGAGTTGGATCTTTCATATGCGGGCCCCACATGGGAGAACCCACTAGATTTTTAAATTTTTTTAAAAAAAGAAAAGGAAAATGGCATAGGCAGCTGCAGCCACTGACAACAGAGGATGGCAAGCGTCCTGCTGTTGACGGACGGGCAGGGCCGTGGGTCCGTGCTGTGGGCCCCACCTTGATATGTGTTGATTACTCAACACCGTGTTTTTCCCCCTTTGGGACTGTGGGCCTTCCAAAAACCAGCCTTATGTGAAGCTTAGGTGGCCCACGTCACTAGAAACAGTGTGATTGAGTGCATGCCATTGAAACTCTTTTAGGTGTCCCTGGAGTTTTGAATCATTGTGAAATTTATTTTTCCTTTCCATCCAGGCACGTGTGACCTTATCAACAGGTCGGATGGCATATAGACACTATGGTGGGCCCCACGTGGGACCCCAAGATGTATGTGTTCTATCCACACAGTCCACACAGCAGTGGACGGTTGAACCCACTGTGATGTATGTGTTTTCTCCACGCTGTCCGTCCGTGGGATGGCCCACCACATGGGATCCAACTGCATGTGTTTCATCCTCACCGTCCAGACAGCAGGACGATGGGACCCACCTTGATGCCTACATATCTACACCGTCCGTCCAGCGTCGTTGGACGCTGGACGTGGCCAGCAATGAAATGTGAACTAATAGGGGTGTACTAGCCACCTGCAACAAAAGAGAGTAGAATAAAAATATAATATTAGGCCCACTGAGGAGGCCATCTTGATCGCGGGATCCGTCGAGACCCACCTTGACATATATTAGGCCCACTAATCGTGGGATCCGTCGAGACCCACCTTGACATATATAAGGCCCACTGAGGAGGCCATCTTGATGTAGTTATGGCCCCATTCGTTGAGGCCCACTTTGATATATACATGAGGCCCATATAGTGCGGCCCATTTGATGTATATGAGAACCATGTGTTGTGGCCCATTGAGATGTATTTTTGGCCCATATGTCATGGCCCATTGTGATGTACTCGAGACCCAGGGGCAAGCCCTGACATGATGTGGTTATGGCCCATATGATGTATATTCATACCATCCATCTCCAATAAATGGGACCCACCTTAGTGTATATATTCTATATCCATCGTATGTCTAGTTTGTCGGACGGTGGACTCCACTTTGATGTACGTGTCTTATACTATCCATCCATCTACCCCAGGATGGTGGTAACCCACCTCAAGTATATTCTCACCTCCCATCTATTTTTTTTCTAGGGTGGGGTCCAACTTAATGTATGTATTATATTCCAGCACCGTCTATTTGGATGTGCCGTGGGGCCAACTACGATGTATGTGTTTGACCCGCACCATCCAACTTGTTGGGCGATAAGCCCACCTACTGCATATCCGTAGGGCCCAATATGTTGTACATATTTCATCTATGTCATTCACTTATGCGGCTCACCTCGATGTATGTATAACAAGCACATTGTCCATCTGTTAGGGCCCATTTGATATGTGCAAGGCCTACCTTGATGTGTTGGATACGAGGTCATTGGCACAACCCACTTGGTAAGGCCCAATGAGATATATTTTCTGGCCCATGTATTGTGGCCTAACTGGCATATAGGTGACACCATGTATTGCGACCCATTGTGATGTACATGAGGTTAATGGGTGCGGCCCAATGAAGCAACCTAATCATGATGTGTATGTTATCAAGGCCGTTTCTTCGGCAGGACCACTGCTAAGCCCAGCTGTGATGAGTAGGGCCACTTGCTGCATGTGCAAGGCCCACCTGTTGGCTTTCTAAGGCTCACTTGTTGGATATTTGAGGCCCACCTGTTATGTATTTTCGGCCCATATGGTATGGCCATGGTGATATTTTGTAACTCATTTAACGAGGCCCATTATGATGTGCATTAGGCCCATGGATTGTGGCCATGTGATGTATCTGAGGCCCATGTGCAGGACCCCCTTGTTATGTATATATCCCTGGTATGAGGCCTAATGCGATGTACATTAGGCCTTTGTATGAGGCTATGTGCCCACCTTATATTTGACTCTATATGGGCCACTACTTGGGAACAATGTTGGTTGAATGCCCACATTGATAGGCAATAACGGTTAGATGTCCTCCTTGTGAACTTCCCTTAGGCCTTGTTAGGTCCATTCTCTCTATGGGTTAACCCAAATAAGTGGGCCCAAGTCACCGTAGATGGATGGCTCCGTGTTATCGGATTTGATATAACCACAACCAAGTGTTAATCTTTATACTATAGTTGATTAGCTGATCATCTATGGACCCCATTTTATTTATCTGCTGATTACCAGTGCGATTAACGTGACCGGTTTACCGATTCTGATTACTGATCGATTCTGATTGACGTGACCAATTTTCTAATTCTTATTACCGATTAATTCTAATTATCGTGATTGGTTGTTGATTCCGATTATCGAGGCTGATTATTGATCAATTCCGATTGTCGTGGCTGATTGACTATTCTGATTGTCGTGACCAATTTCGATTACTAAGACCTATTCCGATTCTGATTTCGATTGTCAAGGCCAATTGTCGAGACCTATATAATGTATATGCGACTCGTAGTTGAGGCCCATTGTGATGTATCTGTGGTCCTTGGGTAAGGCCATTATGTTGTACATTAGGCCTTTGTGTGAGGCCGTCGGCCCATTGCGTGTTTGGCCTTGTGAGGGTCATTCCTTGGGGCAATATTGGTTAGATGTCCACATTGTCGAGGCCGATTGTTGATGCCGGTTATTGATACCGATTATGAGTATGTAATTGTATAACATCATGATACATGCCCATACGCATCATGTGCATGTCTGTTATGAGATATGATTGACTGTTGCATATATCATAATGTCAGTTTTATGAGACTCCCTGATAGACGGAGATTGTCTCACATGAGCGCATGGTATGCGCATGATTGATGCATGACTGGATTGTATGACTCATGCATCTTACATTGCGTGTTGTGATTATTGTATGCCCTAGCGACATCAGGGTCGTAGCCTCCACAGGCATATCGTGGATAGCCAGATGGGACTCTGAAATTTTATTCTACATGGGGTGCTATAGATATCCCTAGGTGAAAGTCCCTAAACCCTCTTGGTTTTAGAGGTTGCTCCAACGTCTAGACCGAGTGGATGCATGAGCGCATGAGGGTCGTATACTGTTAGGCCGCGTCTCCCACTGTGTCGTGGTCGGTTGGAAGGGGGTGTGGCCTTACCAGCCCGAGAGGAGGGGGCAATGCTAGGCTGAGTCTGACTAACTCGAGGAATGGGTCCGCTATCGATGAGCCGAGTCTGATATTGGCAGGCGGATAGTGAGGTCTTTTCCACTCACCTTGTTGCGCGCGATAGAACGACAATCTGGTTTGAAGTGTAAAAGATCCCAGTGATTTTCCAGAGAGGAACCGTACTGATATGTGGACTTATTGAGTAGGAGTTGAATGCTCATTCATTCACTATCCACTCGGGCTGGTGGTGCATAACTAATTGCTGTGTACCTTCATTATGGCAAGGTATTCGGTTGGGCGTGCGACTAACCTGAGATCAGGAGTTTACCACGTTGAGTCTGACTATCCAAATTTAGGTATGGGACTAGTTTGGATAGAAGTCCCTTGTAGTGGACCCCGTAGCCTGCGATACTACGTACGATTATTCTGACTTCACACTCTAGCATGGTCATTTCATTCGCATCGCATATTGCATTACATCCGCAGGCATATGGCATTTTGGGTTGCTATGTTTTTACACTTATATGACCTAGACAGACTTAGCAGGATTTATATATTGTATTGCATCCTCGGTATATGATATTTGACTCTTTATGACTCCTTATTGCATAATTGTTCTATATTGTGTATTCTGATATTGATTGACTTATAGACTTGTCAGTATTTCTGTTTACTCTGATAATTCCTGATCTTGTCAGTATTTTTGTTTACTCTGATAACTCATGACCTTATCAGTATTTTTACTTATTTAGACATTGTACAATTTATGGATTACCAGTTTTTTGGTATTGTATGATTATGGCATTATATTGAATACTTGACACTTACCTTGTGCACACACTTACACCACCCTCTAAGCTTTCTATAAGCTTATGCACGATAGATGCGTGCAGGTGATGTTAGGTTGATGCAGTGTTGAACTTGGAGCGTGTTGTGGTCTTCTGGATCTTGATTTTCTATTTATGTATTTCCCTTTCAGTTTTGTACTCAAATGATCATATTAGTGGATATATGATGACGATATTGCCTTTGTGAATTGGGTAATCTTGTAGTTATGCTTATTACGAGTTAAATATACATAAAAAAATAAACTTCCTTGTAGGATCCCAGGATTGGAATCTGGTATATAAATGCTAAGAGTCGAGAATGGGGTACTACGGAGGCTGTCGGCACTGGATTCGGTGATCAGGATTCCTGTGAATCCGATTTCTGGGTTTGGGGCATGATATCATGTTGTCCTACCACAAGCCATTCGTTTTTGGTATAAGGTTGTCCTTAGAACAACATTTGTTTCAACCTTGCAATACTTGTGCATTTGAGGTTGCTTTAGATTTCTACAATTTGAGTTTACTTTCTGCATTTTATTTTTTATTTGGCACAATCCTATTCAACCCCCCCCCCCCATGACTTGGAGCTCGCCCTTTTCATTGTTACTTAATAAATTGACCTCTATCTACGTCAATAAATTGTAAAATTTCAGAAGAAATGTGAAGTGTTCATATGTTGACTACTCCGAGCTGCATGTATTTGGTTACAATACTTAGTCTTATGTACCGTCAATTGAGAGAGATAAACTGTACCAAATGATGAGGAAGTGTATCCTTATGGGTTATGGTGATGGTGTGAAGGGATACATGTCGTATGACTGGGTCATATTGAATATCACGATTAACTATCATGTCAGGTTTGATGAGGATTCTTTGTTCCGTAAGGAAGAACAAAAGAAACCAGAAAAATCAACAGTGATCAATTTGAAATCGAGAATGGTGAAACATAGGATGAAGTTGTAGGAAGAGGTACAAGAACAGGTGAAGCGGCCACCTTTGAGGAAAAATCCACCCCGAGATCATAGATTACCAGTGAGATATAAAGATGACTCTCACATTGCATTCACCCTCATTACAAATAAGGGGGATCAGTCTACCTTCAAGGAAGCACTGGATGATCCAGATGCTAATAAGCGGATGGAGATAATGGAAGATGTGATAAACTCTTTATACAAGAGTGAGACGTGGGAGCTACTGGACCTGCCCGTTGGGCATAAAGTGATAGGGTGATCGGGTCCAAGTCGATTTATCAGAAGAAATAGAATAAATACAATGTGAGATTGGTTGTGAAGGGGTAAGCTTAGAAAGAAGGCATCAACTTTAGTGAGAACTTCACACCTATTGTCAAGTAGGTATCTATCAGGTTTGTGTTGGTGCTAGTTGCTCAACACAATTTGGAATTGGAACAAAGGGATGTGAAGATTGCTTTCCTATATGGGGAGTTGGAAGACAAAATTTATATGGAGTAACTGAAGGAGTTCGAAAGTCAAGAGATATAGAATAAGGTTTTCATATTAAGGAGATCGTTGTATGGCTTAAAACAATGGCATAAGCAGTGGTATAAGGAGTTTGATACTTTCATGGTAAATTAATGATCTATTAGAAGTAAATATGACACTGTATCTACTTTAAGATACTAAGTAATGCAGAATTCATCTTAGTAGTATTATATGAACTGTAGCTATTGTGCTACGATTTTAATCCGTAGCTAAAAAGTTGACAAACCATTAATAATTAATGGTGTTGTAAGGGGCTCTAAGGGGCCTATATATATATATATATATATATATATATATATATATATATATATATATATATATATATATATATATATATAATCTAAGCCATCCATCTATTTGGAAATATTACGTTAAAATATGAAATAAAAAATCAGCTAAATCTAAGGCTCAGGTGGACCACACGGCAGGAAACATGGAGATTAAATCACATTTTACTTCCTATGGTGTGGTCCACTTGGGCCTGCAATCTATCTTTAGTTTGTGACATAGGGATGAACGTGATGAGGTTGATCACCATCTTCCTCAAGGATAACTACTCCGAATCCACGGAGCTTCTCTGGACTCCTCACAGAGACTTCTCGAATCCACGAGGAAAGAAAACAAGAAAATAGAAATAAATTCTAATAAATTCAAAATTAATTGATGAATGAATAAAAATGAGTTTACACCCCTTAAAATAAGGGAACCAAGTAATAGGAAAGAAATCAGACTCAAACTACAACTAAAACTCCTAGAATCCGCGACTTACTATAAATAGTAAACTTACTATTTATAGATGGTCGTGATGTCTACTAGTGCGCAAGGTTTTCGGCCAAAAATAGTAAGTGTCCTATTTGGCTTCACCAAACCATTCTCCTAATTATCCTAAGCACTTTTCATGTTGGACACAACTCCTAAAGCCCAACGGATGAAGAGCTATAAGCAAACTAAAACTTACTATTTATAGTAAAAACAAAATTAAAATGGGAAAACGACCATCGATCAGGGGGTTTCTCACAAATATGGGCTGCACAACCTAGCATAGCAGGGTTGGTTGGCTAAAGTAGCTCGTTATACCCCAAATTCATATATTTTATGTCAAATAACTCATTCCGGATTGCAAGATACACCCGATCTAAGGGCCAACGGTCCGGATCACTTATGTTGTCGACTGTGCCTTTTCTGATCCATATTGGCTATGAAATTGTAGTGACCTGCTCTACATCAATCCCCTCCACTTGAAAAGAACTCATCCTGGAGTTCTCCTCCTGCGCTGGTTCATGATACTCGGTCAGGTCCGCGACATTGAAAGTCCTTAAGATCGCCAGGTCATCTGGAAGATCAACAACATAAGCGTTGTCATTTATCTTTCGGCTGATCGGTACCAGTCCAATCTTCTTATTTTTCAACTTGTTGTATGTCCTGGTCAGAAATCTCTCTTTACACAGATGAACCATAACGCAGTCGCCCACCTCGAACACTTTTTGTCGCCGGTGCTTGTCCACTTGTTCCTTGTACTTTTTGTTCGAGGCATGTTGCTTGGCCTGCACTTCTACATGGATGCCCATGATCTTATCTGCCATATGTTCTACTGCAACGCTCGTACCTGGGTGCTTAGGCAAAGGGACCAAGTTAAGTGTGTGGCCAGGCACTTGTCTGTAGATAATCTGGAATGGCGATTTCTCTATCGAGCAGTTTACCATGTTGTTGAACGCAAACTCTGATTGAGACAAGGCCAAGTCCCACTACTTCAGCTTTTCTCTTGCAATACTGCGAAGGAGGTTTCCCAACGTGCGATTCACAACTTCGGTCTGCCCATCAATCTATGGGTGGTAAGCACTACTGAATTGAAGTCGTGTATCGAATTGAGTCCACAAAGTCGGCCCAAAGTGGCTAATGAACTTCGTGTCACGATCAAAAGTAATGGTCTTAGGGACCCCGTGTAGTCGTACGACCTCCCTGAAGAAGAGATTCTCCATGTGTGTTGCGTCGAGGGTCTTCTTGCATGGGATAAAGTGCGTCATCTTGGAGAAACGATCGACCACCAAGAACACCGAATCCATGCCACGTTGTGTTCGTGGAAGACCAAGCACGAAATCCATTGATAAATCCTCCCAAGGACCATCAGGCATAGGTAACGGGGTGTAGAGTCTCATATTCTGAGATTGCCCCTTGGAAGTTTGACAAATATGACAACGTTGTACGGTTCTTCCCACATCACGTATTAATTGCGGCCAGTAATACCGTTCTTCCACAAGAGCTCGCATCTTGTCTCGCCTAAGGTGTCCACCGAGGCCACCTCTATGTAGCTCCTGAATAATCTGCTCCCTTAGAGAACTTTGGGGGATGCACAATCGATTTCCTTTGAAGAGAAAACTGTCCTGTATATGAAAGTCACTGGGGTAACCTTCTTGGCACTTTATCCAAGAATCCTTTAAATCCTCATCCTCGGCATATAGCTCCTTGAGACAGTCGAAGCCGACCACCTCATTGCTCATCATAACACGTAGTGATGCACGACGGCTAAGTGTATCAGCCACCTTATTCTACTGTCCTGACTTGTGCTTCAGAACGAACGTAAATTCCTGTAAAAACGAAACCCATCTAGCATGCACACGATTCACGTTAGTCTAACTATTAATAAACTTTAATGCTTAATGGTCAGTGTACAGAACAAACTCTCTTTGAATCAGATAATGCTGTCAATGTCGCAGCGCCTGAATAACTATGTATAACTCAAGCTCATAAGTCGACCACTTCTTTCATGCATCACTGAGCTTCTCGTTGTAGAAGGCTACTGGCCCGCCTTCCTGTGATAATATTCCCCCGATTCCGACATATGAAGTGTCAACCTCAAATAATTTATCAAAATTAGGAAGCACCAAGACCGGTGTTGTAGATAAACGATGCTTGATCTCATTAAAGCTCTTGTCAGCTTTATCGGTCCACTGGAACGGTCCCTTTTTCATGCAATCTGTTATAGGCACGACTATGGTGCTAAAATCTCACACAAATCGATGATAGAAAGTCGTCAAACCGTGAAAACTCCTCACCTCATGGATGTTTGTTGGGATTGGTCATTCCTTAATAGCTCGCACCTTTTCATCATCCACTTGAATGCCTGTGGACATTACAACAAATCCTAGAAACAACAGGCCGTCAGTTAAAAAGCTACACTTTTTCAAGTTGAGGTATAACTTGTTATCTTGTAGGACCTGCAGCACCTGCCTGAGATGTTTCTTGTGTTCCGCCTCATCCTAACTATATATTAATATGTCATCAAAATATACTACCACAAATCGGCCAGTGAACGATTTTAGAACTTGATTCATCAAATGCATAAAAGTACTTGGTGCGTTCGATAGGCCGAAGGGCATGACCAGCCACTCATGCAATTCTTCCTTTGTCTTAAATGTCGTTTTCCACTCATTACCAGGTCGGATACGAATCTAATGGTACCCGCTCTTTAGATCTAATTTAGAGAACACCTTGGCCCCTCCCAGCATATCGAGCATGTTGTCCAACCGTTGTATTGGAAACTGATATTTGATGGTAATTTTATTGATTACTCGGATGTCGACACACATGCGCCAGCTTCCATCTTTTTTTTTTGCGTTAATAATGCTGGTACAGCACATGGGCTCATGCTCTCTCTTAATAGACCCTTACGGATCAATTCCTCCACTTGCCCCTGAAGTATCTCACACTCTTTCGGACTCATCCGATAATGAGGGCGATTGGGCAGGCTAGCCCCAGGGACGAGGTCTATGTGATGTTGGATGTCCCTCATGGGGGGTAATCCATCAGGTAAATCTTCAGGCCAGACTTCTTTAAATTCGTTTAGCAACAGTTTTAAGCTTGGAGGGATGTTTGAGGGTTCCTCTTCCTCGCCCTTCAACACTACGACGTATACCTCGCCGGTTTCCTTGGATTCCTCTATAAAATCTTAAATGGTTAATAGAGAACTCCCCTCCACTTTAGAGGCTTCAGGGTGGTTCTCTGGTGCCATAGGGGCAAGGATTATTTTTTGATTATCCTTGACGAATATGTAGACATTGTCTCGTCCTCGATGGGTCGCAACATGGTCCGACTACCAGGGTCGACCGAGTAGCATATGGCAGGCTTCCATGTCAACTACGTCACAAAGTCTCTGATCCTTATAATGTTTACTAATTAAAAATGAGATAGTGCATTGTTCAGTTAGCTTCATCTCATTCACCTTTTTTATCCAGCCAATTGAGTACGGGGAAGGATGTCTCATCATTGGTAGCTGCAACTCATCCACCATCACTCTTGAGATGATATTCTAGCTGCTACCACTGTCTATGATCATATCACAGACCTTTCCACTGACAGTGCATCGAGTATGAAATATATTGTGTCGCTGTGGATGTAATTCCTTTCGCGGGGTTACAGTAGTCGCCTCACAACGAGAGATTCACCACGATCCTCACCTATCACTTCATCGCCACCTGCTATTTCTTCAGTGGTTTGTTCATATTCATCAAAGTCATGATCTTCTTCTGCGGCCTCATCTTCAGTGCCCCTTTCGTTTATAGTCAAGTGTGCTGTTGGATGTTGAGAACAAGTGTTTGATAAGTGACCTGGTTGGCCACAACGGTAATAATTGTTCAGCCTTGGCTGAGCATAAGGATTCAGAATCCTACTTGGGCTCGCTGTTGTGGGTACGGCCCGTTGAGGTCTAGATGGTCCGCTCCCCGTATCACAGTTTGCGGGTGGAGGAGGTTGAGGACACTCTCCTACCGGATCTTTTCCTCGAGCCAGCACTGGATCTTGTGTGGGACCCGTCATAGGGGGTCGATTTGAAGGATAGGGACGAGCAGGAGCTCTTGCATGTTGTGTTTCTGGCCTTCCTGCTAATTAAACTACTCCATCTAAGGTCTCGACTGGGTACATCTAAACTCGGTCCTGAATTGCAGGTCGCAACCCACCTATAAATCGTGCCACCTTCTATGACTCAGATTCTGACAGATCGTTTCGTGTAGCCAACTGCTGGAATTCTTCAGTGTACTCTGCAATAGTTCGATTTTTTGTAGGCAATTCTGGTATTGCTGGAATAAGATCTACTCATAATCACTGGGGAGAAATCGTGATCGAAGAAGACGTCTCATCCGAGGCCATGATGCGATGGGCGCCTTATTTTGGCAGGCTCGTGAGAGTTGTAATTGTTCCTACCATGCAGAAGCACCAGATTTTAATTTAAACGCTACCAATTTCACCCTTTTATGATTTGGTACATCCATATAATTGAAATATCTCTCTACTTCGGCTAGCCAATCGAGAAAATCTTCGATATGTAATAAACCATTAAAACTAGGAAGTTCAGCCTTACCTCGATAGTCCCTTTCAGCACGATCTAGACGATCGCCTCCATGGATTGGTCGTCAGTCAAAACCCTCATTAATGTCCTCGTCGCTGGAACTAGAATCATCTGGTGTAGCTCTACGGTTTGCCACTGGTAGTGCTCTGTGATAATCGGTGTCACGTCGTACAGCAACCGCGGGTGGTGGATCGACCATAGGTGGTGGAGCACCGCCTAGGGCTCAAGACAAAAGTAGCGCATCCACCAGACGGTCGAGGGTTGCTTGCAGCCCTTGCATGGTCAACTGACTCTCCCGATGGAAAGCTTCCATTCTTTTCGAAAGATAACGAATCCCTAGATCACCGTCCACAGGATTTTGATTCATACCTTCGTTGTTTGCTATCGGCCCGAGGGGAAACCTCGCTCTGATACCAAATTAATGCAGGGATGAACGTGATGAGGTCGATCACCATCTTCCTCAAGGATAACTACTCCGAATCCACGGAGCTTCTCTGGACTCCTCACAGAGACTTCTCGAATCCACGAGGAAAGAAAGCAGGAAAATAGAAATAAATTCTAATAAATTTAAAATTAATTGATGAATGAATAAAAATGAGTTTACACCCCTTTAAATAAGGGAACCAAGCAACAGGAAAGAAATCAGACTCAAACTACAACTAAAACTCCTAGAACCCGCGACTTACTATAAATAGTAAACTTACTATAAATAGTAAACTTACTATTTATAAACGGTCGTGATGTCTACTAGTGTGCAAGGTTTTCAGCCAAAAATAGTAAGCGTCCTATTTTGTTTCACCAAACCGTTCTCCTAATTACCCTATGCACTTTTCATGTTGGACACAACTCTTAAAGCCCAACAGATGAAGAGCTATAAGCAAACTAAAACTTACTATTTATAGTAAAACGAAATTAAAACGGGGAAACGACCGTCGATCAGGGGTTTTCTCACAAATCCAGGCTATACAACCTGACGTAGCAAGGTTGGTTGGCTAATGTAGCTCGTTCTACCCCAAATTCATATATTTTACGTCAGATAACTCATTCCGGATTGCAAGATACGCCTGATCTAAGGTCCAATAGTTCGGATCACTTATGTTGTCGACCGTGCCTTTTCTGATCCATCTTGGCCATGAAATTGTCCGCGACCCGCTCTACATCAGTTTGGGATCATGAACTAAAATAATTTAATAAAATTAATGGTCAGAATGGATAAATAAAATACATCATGGTGGGCCCCATGGAGCCCCTGTAAGGACAGTCCATGGTCTGTCTCACAAAACGTCACCCAATTTTGGGTGGGCACTCAAAACAAAGCCATGCCCAAAATGGGTTATCTCTCTCTCTCTCTCTCTCTCTCTCTCTCTCTCTCTCTCTCTCTGTGTGTGTGTGTGTGTGTGTGTGTGTGTGTGTGTGTGTTTTCCAATCCTCTCTCTCCCTCCCGATCTCTGCTCCATCTCTCTCATTCTCCTCCCTCTCTCTCCAATGCATCTATGTCGTCTCTTCTATCTCTCTTCTATCTCTGCTCCATCTCTCTCATTCTCCTCCATTTCTCTCTTCCTCCCTCTCCCTCCAACAATGCATGTATCTCCCTCTCCCTCAAATAGCCTACGCATCTCCCTCTCCCTAGGGTTTTGGCGAACCCCTTACCTAGGGTTTTCTCATTCTAGCTCTTGGCTCGAAGGAGGGGCAACCACTCTAGTTTATTCCTTATCTCAGAGGTAACAACAATGGTAATGGTGGAATGCTGCCTTTAAGGCCGTTGATTCAAAAGCAGAAGGTTGATATATTTGGGGGTTTTCGAATTTGGAGGTTTTTTTGGATTTAGGGGTTTTTAAATTATAGGGTTTTCCAATTTGGAGGTTTTTGGATTTAGGGTTTTCCAAATTTGGGGGTTTTCGAATTTGGAGGTTTTTGGATTTAGGGGTTTCCAAATTTGGGGGTTTTCAAATTGATATTCGAAGTGGAGATGGCCTAACGACTAGGTTACCGTTTTAAGTTTGTTCTTTTCAATGGTGGGTATTTGATTTGTTCTTATTTTTGCCTTTACTTTGAATTTCCTCATTTTATACTATTTTCTTTGCAGAATTTTGTTTTTAAGCAGTATATCCGAATCTGGATATATCAAGACTTATATATATGGCTCAAAAGCTTTGTAGAAGCGTTAGATCTAGCTATATCAATTTCATTCCATTGGATTTTTTTAAATGTTTTTTGGATCTACGATTGTCTTTGTTTCTCTGATTTGTAGCTTTCTGTGCTTCACAGATCAGATCTGATTTCTATTGCATGTATTAGCTCTAGTTCATTCATTTAGCGTAGAAGATCTTTTGAATTGATGGTTTTATGTTTGTTATTATGGCACTATCGAGATTTAGCTTGCAAATCTACACTCACAATAGAGTGTTGGCAACACACCTGCAATACACATTTCATACATGTACGACGATCTAGATCGTCTACAAATCATGGACCCAATTGTGGTTGGCTATGATATTCTAGTTTGGGGATATTTGAATTATAGTCCATCTACAGTAGGAGACCCATCAAATGGATAATTTGGATGGGAATTGAGACCTGATTAAACTAGGTGATTTGTGGGACTTTTTGTTATTTGGCGTATATGGATTGTTTGATCTGATAACAAAGAGTGGCCCATATCTTGAAGGCAAAACTTTTCCACTAAAAACATATCACTATTGTATTTTGAGGTTATTTTTTCACTGTATCCATATTCTCCTAACATTCTTCGCTATTGTATTTAGAGAAGATAAATCTCTTATATGCTTCTCTTTAACTCTAAGATTAATGGTTACAGAGTAGTGTAGAATGTGGTTATCCCATTTGACAGTTGTAGATGCAGCCATTACAAACTTTATGTTGGCCTTTGTACTGCTGCATATTTCTTCATTATTTAAGTAAGCTCTAATCCAGTCATGTGTATAACTGCATGATGATGGAGCCACGGATCACTTCTAATATCCAGCCATCACTTCTGTTGAATTTTTCATTGTAGTTTTCATTGATATACACGAGCATGGTTTGGACTACAGTTTGTCTGTGAAAGCTTGAGTTCTGAGGTTGCGATGGAAGAAAATGATAGGTAACTCTATTTATCTTCTAGAATGTATGTCTACTTTCAATTGAGGATTGATAGGGATGTAGAGGATAGGCTCTTATACTCTTATAACCATGGAAATCTAATTTAACAGGTTTCTTTTGGGAAAAAGTTCCATTCATTTTTTGGGAAATGGTGGAAAAGGAAATCGATTTCCACACCTATTTTTGCTTTTGCAATGACAGGAAAACATCACATCTATGGAAATTGATTTCATTTCCACTATTTTCTAGAGTTCTCCACCAATCCAAATTGTTGGAAGGAATAGAAAAAGCAGCATGGAAAAGGTAAAACCGTTCCCCTCAGTGAAATCTTCCTTGATGCCTTTCTTTTCAACATTTATATACCCATTGTGGCACTAGTCAAGGGGTCCTTGGCTGGCAGCAGGCATCTATACATTATTTTATCATCCATTCCCACTGTGGCACTAGTCAATGTTTAGATACCCACTGCTTTGAACACTAAATGAATGCGTGCCAACCCATCATTGACGGCTTGAAATGAGAATGAGATGCTACTGACTTCGAACTATTATAATCCATTCCCACTATTGGCCTATTTTAGCAAGTGGGAAGGTTTGGTTTGTCTCGCAATATCTGCATTTGGCACCAAAATCCTTGATATGCAGAATGTGGGTTGCCCACTCTTATTCTAAAGAGGCCTTTGTTGCATGACTTTCCCATTTTAAAAGAATGTACAATCCATCATAATGAAATTATGAATGGATGAAGATACAAATATTTATAGCATTTTTTTTTCTTTTCTTTTTCTTTTTTTTTCTGAAGAAAATGATTTCATCTCGTTAAAATTCATAATCGTGGTTTTCAGGTGTTATTGATGTCTTTAAAGGCTGGAGGTGTAGGCATGAATCTCATTGCAACGTCTAATGTGTTTTCAACGGTAATTTCATCATTTACCACTTAATTCAACCTGTTAATGTGCGTGCATGAACATTCACTTATGGTTCGCATGGATTGAAAGAGGGATGAATCTGAATGTTTCTCTTGATATTATTAGTTCATTATGTTCCGCAACTCGCTCAGCTCATAATCCAATTCAACAAGAAGCAAAGGCTATTCAATCTCAAAGGAATTGTTGTGAGTAATTGGATTTATATTAGCTAGGCAGTTTGCTATTATGGCCCACCTCCTTAACAGAGAGGCTATTCAATCTCAAAGGAATTACTATGAGTAATTGCATTTATATTATCTAGGCGGTTTGCTATTGCAGCCCACATCCTTAAGAGGGAGGCTATTCAATCTCAAAGGAATTGCTGTAAGTGTTGCACATGCACTGTTTCTCTTTCCTCATGCAAACTGTTTATGTTGCCCTACAGGGTGGTGATGTCAAAATGGCAAAGTTGTCTTGTTATTTAATCATTGTAAGATTGTCTTGTTATTTAATCATATCTAAGTTTCTGGTGTCTGGCTGCCAACTAAGTTTAAATATCTTGCATTTTTAGTCTAATTTATCAAGTCATTGATTGAGTTATTCAATTGCTCAAATGAGTTTTAAGGATGCATTTGGCCACACTGTCTAATTCAACCACTTTAATTTGCTCTATTAAAGTGCAAATGGTTGAGGTTTACTTACCTGAGCATCTATATTGTAAATCTTAGTTCCAATTACCATTGCATTACTCTTCCAAGTTGGAGTTGAAAGGAATGTAACTTAAATTTGAGGCCTATAAAATAGGGATGCTAGGAAACCATTTTTTTCTTCTCATTTATTCTTGATTGATTAGAATGTTTGCAATTTAATCTACTCATGCATCCTAATGAACCTTTACTACTAGTCGTTTTTGTTGTTTCATCATCATAATTGTAATCATCATCCAAGCCCCTCTCAACAGTTTGCGGTTGGCTTTTATATAAAAGTTGTGCTGCCATGTTCGGATATGAATATGCTGCTCAAATTTAACTAAACTTTTCCTTTATGATTGTCATGAATGTTTTGATGGGTGGCTTCTAGTGTTACCATGACACTTCCAAGGCAACAAATGAGCTTGTTCAGAAGATACTACTGACAGGACTAGTGCCTAGAGTTGTTGATGTGTTTCTTGATTTCATTTGCTACTCATGTGGTCCTCTACCTGACAAACTGCTCACCCAAGTTAACGTTAAGCATCACCCCAAATGATGTCAAATTCCATTTCTTTTGGCCTTTCGGTTCCTCCAATTCATGAAGCTGGTTCTACGTTTCTATGTATTTTTTTCTTCTTAATTTCTTTAAAGTCAAGGTTTATGTGTTATTTTGTTGATATAATTTAAAAAAATTTCTGCATCAGTATACAATCATTCTTCAAAGCATTTTCTTTTATCAGATGTTATCACTTGTTCTTTATCTTTATTCAATTTATTTAGTGCTATTCAATTTTGTTTATGTCTCATCTTGAAATAAGGTTTTTCTAATGGAGTTATTTTGTCTTAACCAGGGAGTTCATGTTTCAGAGGACTTTGTTATTGAGCAATTGAGGTCCATGCTTTCTGATATGTAGGTTGATGTGGTAAGTGACAAGCACTCAAAAGCAAGTTATGATAAGATGGCACTTAAAGCTACTTCCCATATCCAATTCCATATTATCTTTGTTGGCCTTATCTCAATGCAATCTCACCTTTGCTCTGCAACTATCAACACATAATACTTGTAATTTTTTTAATTGGTTTTGGCATCTAATGTAGATCTATAGATCTAAAAGGATTTTAAAATCTTAAAGTTGTTTGTTAGATACAATTTACTGTAAATAATGCCTGCTAAACAACATAGAACAACTTTTAAATTAATTTTTATTTATTTATTTATTTATTTATTTATTATTTATTTATTTTTGCAAATTTGAGAGCTATCTTTGCCGATAAGCAACTGTGTCATAATTCAGGTTGAAACATACAGTATTTGGTTCTATCTGTGGAACATGCCTCTTTAAATTGGGTTTGTTTAAACCATACCCACAATCTATAAGGTTACAACTATGTATACAGCTTTTAAGGAAAGATGCAATTTTAGTAGTATAAAATTCTAGATATTCTAGTTTCTTTTTCATAGAGGAGCTTTAGAGAAATTCACTGTTACCAACTTAGAAATAGATAGTAGAGATAGATTATCCTTCTCATCTCTAGGCCAATTTGTTTCTTAAATCATAAGCTCCTTCAATGTTTGATAAGGATCCTTATGTGATGGTTTTATTAAAGAAAAATAATTCATTTGCAGCTGAAACATTTATATGTTGAGGGTAAATTAGAATCTCTCATTAGGTATCTGTAGTATTCAAGCATTTAAACTTGACCTTTTTCAATAATGGATGGTGTAGTCATTTGCAAAATTATATCTGTGTTGATTGTTTATTTTTCATTTCCAATCAGTTACTTTCACAATGAAGAATTTTAGGTAAATCTTTAGCTATACAAGATGTTTTATCTATGACTTCTTTCTAAGTGCATAACTATAATGGATCTCATTTTTGAATTATTTCCTTTTTTTGTTTTAGGTTGTAGTCGAACACGACAATGAGCATACAACAAGAAAATAGATTGAAGCAGATGGGTGTGGCGGCGAGGAACGTTTGTTTATGACTAGAAAGACTGAAGATGAATGAGCAGAGGGAAATGTTAGCAAAGATTGTAGTGGGGAAAATGTCTATAGAGCAGTTTTCTAATCTGTTCTCAAGATCTCCAGCACAAGGCAGCTCTCAAACTTGCATGGAGAGTAACAGGAAGTAGAACTTTTCTTAGTGTTATTTGTGTCTATTTTGTTAGTTTAAATAGATGGTTAACTATTTGTTGGTATTGTGTTTTTATGCTTAGTGTTATTTGCGCCTGTAGTATTTTGAAAATTTTTAAATAAAAGGTTTATTGTTTTGTTGGTATTGTATTATTATTATTATTTTTAAACAAATATTTAAAAATAAAATTAAACATTTGTGAGTATACATAGACTCACCAAGATTTATATTTTCAGCATTATTGTAATTGATTGAATGAAGGATTGTAATTGATTCATTATCAACATTATTATAACTGTAATTGATTCGTAATTGATTCATTATCGAATGAATGATTATAATTTTTTAAAACGTAGGCAATAGCTATGGATATTGACCGTAGCTTAGCATCATATTGTTACGAATCCAATACTACTCTTAGCTACAAATATTATCCGTAGTTGTAGGTACTTTTGGCTACAGAAATTATTACTGCGGATTATATCTGTAGCTATTTTAATCTATAACTATGGATTAAATATGTAGCCATAGGTTTTAAACCTATGGCTACGGCACCTACGACTATGGTCATGCTATGGACTAAAACTGTAGCCATAGATTTTTAGCTACGGCTTTTATCCATAGCCTTTGCCCAGTTTTTAGGTACTGTATGTTGATGATATGCTAATCATCAGTCATAGCAAGTCTGAAATCAACCTATTAAAGACTCAGTTATCAAGGACATTCAAAATGAAAGATTTGGGGGCTCCAAAGAAGATCTCGACATAGACATATAAAGAGATGGGGAGATGAGTGGATTACACCTATCTCAGGCAGAGCTTACAATATCCTAATCAGGGATAAAATATTTATAAGGTTTGGAGAAAAGAAAATGAGGATTTATTTATTTATTTATCCATCTCTTATACTTTTTCATTTTCATATTGAACGTAATTGCTTCGTGTTGTACTTTTTTTTCATGACAATTTTTCTATATAAAAATCATGTATACTTGTATATTCTTTGTTTGTATTTGCTTATTGGCATGTGATTTGAATGGGAACAAGTGGTTTCCCAACACTCCCAATGTAACGACCTCAATTTTGGGTGCCTAGTGGCATACGTTTGTACAAGTAGGAAAATAATGGATTATCGTCCCTAATCATAATAGAAGCACTGAATTTTGAGGACGAAATTCTCTTTAAGGGAGGTAGATTGTAACACCCCATACTTTCTAGTGCTCAAGTGTTACCATATAACCAAGTTTAGCATACATACAAGTCAGGCCTAAGTAAACACTTACGTTCATCCTAGTTTATATCTAACCATTGAAAAATAGTCCGCATCTATATATTTAATGTATATAAAGTATTATGAAAATAATATTATATTAACTAAGCATGATGGATAATAATTTTACGGTGTATAATTAAATTATAAATATCAATGAAGTATTAAATCTTTTATACAAAAATTATGAGATAAGATGGTATATTATTTAACAATGAGATTTTAAAAGAGATATTGTACAATTTTCAATCCATACATATATGTAATAGGATATTGTATATTGGGAATTATATATTAATAAATATGTGATTAATAGCATGTAAATAGTAGCATGTTAATATAAAAAAATTATATATATATATATATATATATATGTATATATCTATGTATGTATGAATATTTAATTATTTTAATTACAAGAAAATCCATATTAACATTGGTATGAGTTAACAATGCATAATGAAAGCCTTAAATGGACCCTTAAACCCTTTTGACTACTTATAGTCGAACTCGGACTGATCCAACCAACAGATCAGTGAGAAATCCATAATCTAGACCCAAATCAAGTCATGGGGCGCACCTAAGCCTTGGGCCCACCTGATCTTTGGCCATGGTCTCTTGTAAGGCCCATCAAGTGGGATGGATGATGTGGATTAGTTACAAACATCACTGTGGACCTCACACAGGGTGCGAGTGCACCTATACCCAAAGTGCACCAGACATGCCAACCCGGCCGACCTGCGCCCTCTCTCAAAACCGAGAGATTTCTCTCTCCCTCTCTCTAGTTTACACAGCGGACGGACAAACGTTCCTCCATTTGGATTGGAGGCCCACCATCTAACCCCGTTAGGATGATCTGGACAGTCCTTCTGATTTAGGATGTGGGCTCGACCAAAACCCAACTGTCATAACAAGTTTTCATGTATGTATGGACATACGTTTCATGCTGCAAATGAGACCTACAAACACAGTTGTCCCAGAAATGGAAACTATTGCCAACTTAGCGATCCAGGTAACATCCCATCCCTACATCTCCACCGTTCAAACCAGGAAAATCCTAGCCATCCATTCATAGGAAGCTGGTTTAGGGCTCCCTCAAATAACAGGGAAAGAAAACTAATGGTCGATCTCTGGTTTACCACCTGTACTTGGAACAATTACAAACTAGAGCAATCCTGTCCATTTGATCCAGATCCTACAACTTAGGAGAGCCAGGGTTATCTACAAAGAGAGTCAGATCGAGCAACAAATCTTTCTCCATCTCTTACGGCCGCATACTATCCAAAAATTTCTACCTCAAAATGTTCCACCAAGAAAAGCTCATCTGAGCTTTATTTCTTCTATTCTCTAAGCTTACTGGGGTCCATTAGATCAATCTCCAACAGATAGAATGAAGAAAACCAATGAATTCTGTTTTGCCATTAGAGCTGCCTCCTTCTTCCTCATTCGCTGATTGTGCTACACCACGTCTAGTCGCAGCGGGTCAAAGTGAGCTCTGGTTGGGTTGGGGCATCAGTTGAGTTCTATTTTGATCTCTCAATATAGCGTTGAAATGGACTGCGGGAATAAGCCAACTAATGGCTACATTCCAAGATGATTCCAGGCCTAATAACGTCTGTATTCCGGCCTCGAAACTAGCCATATAAATGGTTGTGACTTAGGCTGAGAAATAAGGCTTTATCCAGACTCTGTGTAGACTGAAACATGGTCATGTGTTAGGCCAAATGAAGCTTTGTTTTGTGTTGGAAATAGGCCAAGCAATGGCTGTTTTCCAAACTAGGAGGTCAAGCCAATCTATGGTTATAGTTTAGACCCAATCAGAGCTAGAATGGTGGCACTTTGAGGCCTGGATTAAAGCCCATTTAATGGCTGCAAAAACTAAGCCTTGTGAGGTTTTGTTTGGGCTGAATGACTGACTGAAATCCATAGTCAAACAGCCTTGATCAGGCCCAAGAAAATGGCAACGGCTCAGGTAGATGGAAGCTCTGTTTCTGGAGTTGGGCCAAGTTTGGGGCTCTATCTTGGGCCGAAATTAGGTCAGTCAATGACCCAGATGGGGGCAAGGGACGATGCTAAAGGCAGGCTCTAGGTGGGCCATGGAAAAATGCAGGAACCTATCTAGAGCTGGGCATTCTCTGGGCATTTTCTGAACAAAGAGTCGGACGCTGCATGGGAGCAGCCCTCAACAAAACTAAGAACACGTTCAGGTGGGTTGCACTATGTTGGGCCTACACAAATGCAGGTGGGCCTCAACCAACATCATAGGCTACCCCAATGTGGGGCCCTAAGCTTGTGAAGCCCACCTTGTACTTGTAATGAATGCAGGCTATCTAAGGTCTGGACAAGGTCCACCTGGATGCACACCCAACCCGTCCATCTTTGTTGTCAGGTGGGTGGGACCCACCTTGCACATTGTATATGTATGAGGTGTGGGGTTTACCATGATAAATGTATTTTGTGCCCACCATCCAGGGATTGGACGGTAGGAGGCGGTATGGCTAGAAGCTTGGGTAGGTAAACCTCACATCCACGTGGAACTCACCAGGTGCTCATGTTGTATACATATAATGTAGGCGATGTATAACTATATGCTATGTAATACATATATAATGTATATGATATATACATATATACAGTGTGATACATATATACCATGTGATACGTATATAATGTATATAATGTATACATATGTACTATGGAACTAGCTCGCCCATATGACGATAGGCCACGTATGTGGACCCTACCATGATATAAATGTTTATCTGTGCAGTCTGTGTAGTGGATCCCACCAACTAGATAGTTGTATATTAACGTCAAGAGGCCACCCTTGGGCCCGCTTTGATGGGTCAGGTCAGGCCCAAGTTGAGCCCACTCGTTGGGACAAGTGTTGTTGGGCCTGGACTCCTCTCAAATGAGAGCCAGACCATCATGATTTGGGTCATTCAACTAACCCTTGGTGTTCTAAAACTTTAGAACTTATCGGCTAATGCAAGGGATTTCTCTAGAGGTCTGGTCAAGTGACATGGAGGCGCTAGCTTCTCTAGAGAACTTGCACCAATGGACGCCTTACAACATATTTGGTGATGATTCTTCCCCTTAAGCTTTTCATCTTTTCATTAGCTTAAGTTATAGCTTTTATTTAAATTCATAATTGATATCTCCCTTTATAATCACATGTGTTAGCTGGTGGAAATTGAATTGTTGTATTACATGCTTTATGATTATCCTGTATAATTATTCATGCTTGTGGATTTCTTTTTGTGGATTGCTTATGGAAGTTAAATTGGTACATTAGTGGAAAATTCCCACATATGAATGTACACCCATACATGAGATGTAACTTGATTAGTTGTGATCGTAATGGACCTTCGACTTGGTGGCTATTGAGTGGTGATCTAGATGGATAATTGATGTGGGCCTACCATCCAGGGTCGTTGTGCCCAATGGTCTTTAAGGATGGTCTTTATCATATGGTTTTGATATCGGCCCTATGCGACATATTTTGATACTCGCCCTATATGGTTTTGGTCTAGTACTTGCCCTATATGGGTTCGATGTTTTATATTATGCAACTATGCGATGGTAAGTGTAACGCCCTGAAAAAATCCGTACTTGGACTCGAGTACCAACTCGACCAGAAATCGCGTAGGATTAATTCCTTTAGAAAATAAGTGTAAGTTAGCTAGCGCAACGCTAGAGTAGCTGGGAAATAGTCCCTGATCACTTTAAATACTTTCTACAAGACCCAAAGCGAGTAGAACCAATGACGCTATAATACTCTAAAACCTCGGATCAAACTCTAAGCCGGTTTGTTCTCAGGACCTCTTTGAAACTTTGTATTGGACCTAGACTACGCGTCGAAAGTCCGATACCTACAATCTTAGACCGTTATAACCGCCTAGCTGGACTTGACAATCATTTCGAAAATCAGGTCCAACCGACATTCACAGGCTATTTCATTGAGCCTGGAGTGAAGAGAGTGATAATAAGGTTAGATTTAGAATTTTGAAATTCAAATCTGGCACACGACTTTACGCGTCAGTATTAAGCATTCTGACCGTCAGAATTCAGCCAAACTACACCCTCGGATAAGGAAAAATTTCTATTTCATATCACGAGACTTGTAGACCTGATCTACGTGCGATGACCGCTGAACTGAAACTGGACTGCCACGTGCGATCTGAGAACTCTACCGGTCTGAAAACTTAATGTGTGCTAGATCCAGTATGCATGAGCTTAAGTCCGACCACGTTCAGCCAGGGGACCTACAGAAATGTCTTTTTGGACCGAAACAGCCCCGATTTGGTTAGGCATCAAGTAAACATTGTTCCCAAGCCTGTTTTGGGTATTTTTTTAGTTATAAAAGGGGCTTAAACCCTCACTTCTCTCACCCATCCGAATTTGCTAGAAACCCTAGCTGGTGTGAGAGAAAGGTGAGAGATTGTGGGAGAGAATTTCTTGCTGCTTACACTACGTGTTGCACGTGCTTAAGCAACGCGCCTCAATCACTTTCCCGGCGATTTCGCCGCAATTCTAGGTAAGAAAATATCCCAAATACTTGCTGATTTAAGGTTCCTTTGGTTCCTTAGCTTGGTAACTGATACATCTTGTAAAATAGGTTCCCGGTTCGCCGTAGACGAAGCGTATACGCTCCGTTCGAATCAATACGCTCCTAGGATAAAAGGTGCGGATTTTAGACGCTTTGATTGACTGTTTCCAACGCTTTCAATGTCGTTTAATAGTAGATTATCGACGGCAACGCCGTTTGACATGTAAAACATGCTGTCCGTTTCCTGTTTCGTAAACAGACGAAAAATATGAGATTTTGGGCATTTTAGTCATTTGTAGGAAATACTGTTTTCATCCATATTTTGCTGATGTGATTGACATGGCTTCTTGTCGCATTAGGATATTAGGAATGCGTGCATAATTAGTTTGGCAAAGAGATTCGCCTAAATGCGCACCTTGAGTAGACATACTATATGTAGACTTAAGTGTGTAGTTTAAGTGTTTGTATAAATGTTTGTATTAGTATGTATTGAATTTAATGGTGTTATGAATTAGTTTGAGATTGAATTCTCAATTAATATGCTGATGTAAATGATTCCTACATGTTAGCTATATGCATGATTTCATTATATGTATGAAATGCATGTGGTAGATATTTTACTTAAGTTGTATGTTATAACATGTGTTAATATGCTCACATGGTTGTATTTCATTTCCATTACTCTTATATGATTGCTGATGTGAATTCACAAATGTTTGGGACTATACCTAGTCCAGGCAGTCGGTAACCGAGTAAATCCATGGTTGGCTTATCTTTGCCACGAGCGACGCGTCGATGAACGCGAGTCGTGTTTTGGAGTTGGCGGCAGTGGTTAGGCCACGTGAGGTGTTTTATGCACTTCATGTCGTTCGACTTGAGATGCGCTCGTGCTAGTCAAGCCCGTCAAGTAACCCGACTGGCCATTGTATGTTCACCTTGTATGAGTCATAACTGCTTGAACCTAGGGTACTGAACTTACCATTGTAAACCCTGTCAACCATGGTACCTTAATTCATAAAGACTCATGAGCCGGGCATGGTGGTATGGGACACCGTGGTCGAGCTGTCGGCCTACGCTGGGGCCACAAACCTCCCCGTAGTGACCAGTGAGCACTTATGACTCGTGAGCAGATTATGGTGGTATGGGACACTATATTCTTGTTGTCGGCCTACACTGATCAGGCGACGAGTCCTTTGTAGTGACCGCGAGCGTATTCTGAGTCTACAGGAGGTGACGACCCTTCCATAGCAGTGAGAGTACAGTATGCCTGTATTGATAAGGTGATGGGGGAGCGGTGCAACGAGTGCGAGCAACAGCCCTGGCAGCCCTTGCAGCGACCTACAAAATATACATCGTATGAGATTACTAGGAGTGACGACCCTAGACAGAATCTTTGTTGGGATTGATATAAGGGAAGTACCTTAGTTTCTCAATCCTACTGTTTGAATGGATTAATAATAACTCGGTAACCATATCACCATCACATTGCATGTGCCTGGAAGATGTGGAGCACTGAGCAGTACGCAAGCATGCCGCGGACGAAGATGGTGTCGTATGAGGGAGAATGTCGGTGAGGGCATCCATCATGTCATGTCATATTGCATTAATAACATTATTAGGATTGTTTGATTTACTGCTTTACTATTATCGCATGATTGATTTGAGAACATGCTAATCTTTGCTCTATTAGTCCACTGAGTTAGCTACTCACTCCCACGTTATGGGATGATGTTTGCAACATCCACCAGACCCTGTCTTAGATGCAGGTGAGGCAGCGATTCAGGAGGCAGAGCCGGACTATGATGAGGACCAGGACGAGTTCTCATATATGCAGTACCACGACGACTTTGCTTAGGTGGCATGGATTGGCGGGACTTCTCAGTGGGACTCTTTTTGGACATTTGATTCTGTATATATTTACATGTATATGAGACTCGGGGATGTATTCATACTTTGGAGACAGTTGAGATATATTTTGTTTTCCATACAGTGATATGTATATTCTTTAGTCTTCCGCTTGCTTTTATCACTGAATCTGAAGTATGAATTGCAGTTTTGGTATACTTTTACTCATGTGAATGCTTTAACTCAGACAACATTGAATCATAATCATTTTTTTTGCGTAAGTGACGGTCTAGAACTCGGAAGTTGAGTTTATACACGACCCCCGATTTTCAGGGTGTTACAAGTTGGTATCAGAGCATAAATGAGATTATACCGGGCCTGGGTTATGGTCACGCGATGTACGCTGCCACTTCCTTTGACTTAGGTGGGTGCGAGAAAGGTCTAGAAATACTTATAGGATCGCAGATTCGCCAATAGGCGAAGTCTATTCGTATCGATCGCGCGATCGAGTCCGTAACGCATCTAGGGTCGTGTGAAGTGACCTAAGTAGCTCGTAGGTTGTAGGTAGGTGGGTTGAGACATTCTTTGAACGGTTCTAAATCCATAAATATGAATCCTTGGGATATGGGGCAACCACAACCCTAACATTCAATCGCTAGGGCTTAAAAATCCCGTTTCACCTAATTTCTTTAAAATTCTTCCTCTCACCACTCCATTCTTCAATTATTTCTTATTATTTTCATGTTAGGCATTGATCCTAATATGAAAATGATATAAAATCATACTTCGATAAAATTTTACAGTGAATAGTAAAATTTCATGAAAACTGGCCATTAGGCCATTCTAGATTTGCAATATTTAGAGACTAATGGGCTAGATGAATGTATTAGCTCCTTCTACCCCAAAATCATATGCTGCATTATAGGGGATTGCATTCATGTTTACAAATTGGCCCCGAAAAGCCCTGAATGGAAGTTTGGGCCTCCCTAGGTCAATCTAGAATGAAAGAAGGTGGGGGCCATACATATTTGGGGTCCTTGAGGCAGGGGGACCCAACCCATGTGATCCCACAGGCAACCTTGCGAGATGGCCGGCGATGCATCGCCGTCCGGTGGGCCCTGTTGTGGGTGAAAATTGGGCACGTGTGGTTTTTAGGGTAGGGCACCCCTACCACATGCGGTCCGTCCGTAGAAAACCCCTAAAATGAGTACTTCCTTAACAAACAGCCCCCTCCCAAGCTCCCTTGCTCATTTTTCTGCTGCCCATCTCAAAACCGTGACCCCAAATCACTCTCAAATCCTCCCATTACTAAAAACGACCTTATCCCATACCTCCAACGTGATTAGCAACCCTCTCCCTCTCCGATCTCATCCGTTGGAGCTCCTACAACCTCCATTTGTGGTTGAAATCATGTGGAGCTCCATTCCCCTTTTTCCTTCTCTTTTCTTTTTGAAAATCTAGCCTAGGGGAGCTTGAAGCATCCCTCTACAACACCTAATTTTTCTTTTTTCTATTTGGGCAACCATTTCTCTCCATTTCTCTCATTTTTCATGGTTATTATTGAAGCCATTTTGGATTTTTTCTCTCTCCACCATCCTCTCTTTGATGGGAAAGAGAAAGACCGCAGTGGATGAGGCTGGGCCTAGTCGCCCTGTGCAATCAAGAAGACCGAGGGGTGGCGCCGCTAGCACAAGCCCCGCCACAAGTCCAAGCACAGCCCGGGAGTTCCATACAAAGTGGGATTTAGATCCCCATGCTCAGATTGGGCGAGTGATATTAGCAGAGATGCCTCACGGTGAATATACTGACCGTAAGGTGTTGTTTGAGGCGGACGTGGAAGGGAGACTCTTCGGCGAATTCCTGTTATTCCAGCGCATTAAAGCTGCACATTGGGGTCCTCTCTTTGAAGCCCGTTCTCGTGCTAATGTGAGCACCATTCGTGTCTTCTACGCTCGTATCCAGAGTCCTACATTGGAGCCATTGTAGTTCAAGATTCCTTTTGATAAGGACCGGATGGCTACGGTCGATGTTCGATTGATAACATGACTTCTGAACATGCCCCTTGGTGATGTTCATCCCAATGTAAAGAATTTGAGGAGTAGGCATGAGCGAGATTACTGTACCAGGTTCCTATGCGGTAGTCTGGTTCCATGGCAGCCTAACAATAGCCTCAAGGCGTCTCATATGTCTGATGATTTGTGCCTGTTACACCACATTTACACGTTCAACATGTATCCCAGGTCGACAAATCGCATTGAATGTACGCGCCTTATGATTGATTTCTTGTATCAGGTGGCTCAGGGAGAAAATGTATGTATGGCCACTTTCATGTTACGACAGATTATCCTCATAGCGAAATCAAGGAGAACGTCTGAGTCGCTTCCTTTTGGCCTGCTTATATGCAAGATCGCGCTTGAGTTTGCTTACAGACTTAGGCCGGAGTTGCCAGTTCCGATTCACTGCATTGATGAGTTTACCATGGTCAAGATGAAGATCGAGTCTCAGTACCGTGAGACTCAGCTTGATGAGGATAGCGAGGACGATTTTGATGACCAAGAGGATCCAAGTGAGGGAGAACCTGGAGCGGAAGTAGAGGAAGAAGTCCAGGAAGAGGTAGAAGAGGAGGCTCAGGATACAGATGAGAGCCCTCCTCCTTCTACTCAGGCTACTAATGATGATCGCATTGCCTGAATTGAGGAGAGCCAGGTCGCCTTGCGACGGGAAGTTTAGGAACTTCGGGCTGAGGTCGAGGATACCAAGGCCGTTATGAAGAGGAAATTCGGCAAGGTGACTCGCACCTTGAAGGCGATCATGTGCTGCTTGCAGGATAAGGGTGCTCCTCCTCCATCACCCGACTCAGACTAGCGATGAGATTTTAGATGTTGTTGGTAGTAGTTAGTCGTTTCCTGCTTTATGTTGTGTAAGCTTGTTAAGGCTAGTAGTTTATTTATGTTGCTGTTGTAACTTTAACTGTCTTAGTTCCCATGTACTTCTTGTCATGATGCCTGTAAGGAGATATCCCTTGTATTGTGACAATTTTGATTAAATGAAATGCATGGAATGCCTTTGACTCTTTATGTGAATGATTATGGTATGTTTGTGCTATTGAGACTGATAAGGTTACGCCCTATTTTAAATATAGGGAATGCCACTGAAGGCTACCCGGAGCACAGCTCGGCTTACATTAGGTGAGCCTATGGATCAGGTTCCTTTTCAGTCTGATGCTCATGCGGACCCTACTGTGGGCCTGATTCCTGAGACGGCACGTGTGTCTCAGCCTACTACTGGTCCTGGAGTTGGACCACCGCCTTTCACACCGCCCGTCAGAGAACAGTACCGTGCGTCTTCTTCGATGCAGTACATGCCACAGCCTGCTCCACCTCTAGATAGATTTGAGCAGATGATGGCCATGATGCAGCAGCAGCAGCTCCTGACTACTTTAGTGGGGGCTCTAGCCCAGGGTGGGAGTATGCCTCCACCTGCACCACTTGCGCATCCAGCGGAGGATGCCGATACATATGCTCAGGATGAGGGCATGACTCATCCTGTACCACCTGTTTACCCTGTGGGGAATGCCGCTGACACACGGAGCTTATTGGAGCGATTTCAACGCTTACGGCCTCTCACTTTTACGGGTTCTCATAGACCCGAGGAGGCCGAGTATTGGCTCGACCGTGTGTCGACGGATGCTGCATTGTTCAGAGGCTGACCAGGTTGAGTTGGTTACATTCTTATTCGAGCGGAAGGCCAGCTTATGGTGGGATAATGTGTTGCGGACCGTTGCCGCTGACTACATATGGACCTGGGCAGCGTTCAAGTTCCGCTTCCACGAGAAATACTATCCCTAGATATATAGGCATGATCGGGAGAACGAGTTTCTACGCCTCAGACAGGGAGGCATGACAGTGACTGAGTATGAGCATAGGTTCACTGAGTTGGGCAGATACGTCCCAACTATACTAGCAGATGAGCAGATCCGCATATGGCACTTTTCTGAGAGTTTACGACCGGATATTCGGTTGATGATGTGTTGCGTGAGCATTCCCTCCTACGTAGAGCTGATTCACATGTCCATGCGGGCAGAGCAGGATGTGGATCGACTTACGTGATCTCGTGGCCCTGTTGCTCCTAGGCCACGACCGGAGTTGCAGGACAGGCCCTTTGCGGGCAAGAGGCCTCGCGTTGACCCTCCTTCTAGGGCTGCAACGCCAGTACCCGCATGCGGCGCCCCGATTTATCATGTACTTATTGTGGGAGATCGGGCCATTCGGCACAGAGTTGTTTCGCTCGGATGCGGGACAGTGGGATTTTACTGCCGCAAAAGATCGACCATACACGACCACAGGCTATATCAGCACCGCCTTTACGGTTGGCTCCTGCGCACCCTTCCTTCAGACCTCCGGTATCTCAGTTTAGGCCACCTCTACGGCCCACGGCACAGTGGCCAAACCTGTCACAGCAGGCGCTGGTGCATGCCTTAACAGCTGAGGCAGCCGCGACAAAGACTTCTTATCATTCGGCCTTTGAGGTCACTGCCCACATCGGAGGTATTCCTATTCTTGTGATGGTGGACACAAGATCCACGATTTCATTGATATCACTTGCCATAGTCAGGCGCATTGGGATACCGACTATTAGGATGGCTGGGGTGCGAGTTTATACAGCTCACGGGTCCTTTACAGATGCCACCCTAATGTGTGAGGGCTGTTTGGTGGATCTGGGGGGCAGGACGATGGCTCTTGATCTTGTCGTCGACCCCTCTCTTGTTTATCTCAATGTCATTCTTGGCATGGACTGGTTGACTGCAGCGAGGGCCGAGATTGACTGCGAAACTCGTATAGTGACTGCCTACGAACCAGATGGCGCATCCTTTATGTTTCCAGTGCGGGTAAATCTCTCCTTCCGCATATGTAGCTATACTACTTTACTACAGGACGCTGGTTCCCAGATGCTTGAGCATACACCAGTCGTTTGTGATTTTGGGGATCTATTCAGGAAGATCCCTAGTTTTCCGCCTTGACGAGAGATTGATTTCACTATCGATCTGGTGCCGGGTTCCACGCCCATCTCACTGCCGACGTATCGCATGACACCGTGTGAGATGGAGGAGTTGAGGACGCAGATTGATGGTCTGTTGGAGCTTGGCCTTATTCGACCTAGTGTGTCTCCTTGGGGAGCACCAGTTCTGTTTGTAAGGAAGAAGGATGGTTCGATGCGATTGTGTATTAATTATCGCAGGCTGAACCAGATCACGGGGAAGAACAAGTACCCTTTACCCAGGATCGATGACTTGTTTGATCAGTTGAGAGGAGCGCATTACTTCTCGAAGATTGACCTTCAGTCAGGATATCATCAGTTGCGCGTCAGGGATGAGGACGTGCAGAAGACAGCATTCAGGACCAGCTTTGGCCACTATGAGTTCCTTGTGATGTCGTTCGGTCTCACGAACGCACCTGTCGTGTTCATGGATCTGATGAACCGGGTATTTCGGCCTTTCCTCTATCGATTCGTCGTTGTGTTCATTGACGACATTTTGGTATACTCCAGGAGTCGAGAGGAGCATTAGGAACACTTGCGCTTGGTCCTGGATACACTCAGACAGCATCAGTTGTTCGCACAGTACAAGAAGTGCGACTTCTGGAAGCAGGAAGTGAAGTTCCTGGGACACGTGGTGTCCAAGGATGGAATGACAGTTGACCTGTCTAAGGTAGCTGCAGTTCAGGACTGGGAGCAGCCTGGTTCTGTCACTGAGGTGAGGAGTTTCTTGGGTCTCACTGGTTATTATCGACGCTTCATTCAGGATTTCTCGAAGATCGCGAGACCTTTATCTCAGTTGACACGGAAGGACGTGAAGTTTGCCTGAAATGACAAGGCGGAGTCAGCTTTTCAGGAGCTGAAGGACAGACTTACGTCCGTCCCTGTGCTAGTATTGCCAGAGCAAGGGGTTAGATACACTATATACACTGACGCGTGTAGCGTTGGTCTGGGTTGTGTCCTTATGCAGAAGGACAGGGTAATTTCGTATGTCTCGAGACAATTAAGGAAGCACGAGGAGAATTACCCTGCACACGACCTAGAGTTGGTAGCCGTCATATTCGCACTGAGACTCTGGAGACATTACCTCTATGGAGAGGAGTTCGAGCTCTTTTGCGACCAGAAGAGCCTCAAGTACATATTCACGCAGCGAGACTTGAATATGAGGCAGCGGCGATGGATGGAGACTTTGAAGGACTTCAAGTTTGAAGTATCTTACCATCCTGAAAAGGCGAACCTTATGGCTGACGCGTTGAGCCGCAAGAAGGCGATAGAGTTTGCGGCTTCGCTGATGGTTGCTGAGTGGGATATGGTTGAGTTTTTGCGAGATTTTAAGCAGAAAATCACTGTAGAGGAGCCGTATGAGTTCATCGCACATATGCAGGTGCGATCTCAGATCGATGACCGGGTCATCGAGGCGCAGAGGGATGATGCGCATCTGACTGAGCTTCGAGAGCAGGCCAGTGATGATGTAGACGCCGAGTGGCGAGTTGGCACTGATGGGGGCTTACGATATCGTGGCCGCCTATGCGTCCCAGATATCCCTGACTTGAGACGAGAGATTCTCGAGGCTGCGCATTGTACCAGACTCGCGATGCATCCAGGCAGTACGAAGATGTATCGCGACGTGAAGAGGACCTATTGGTGGGAAGGTATGAAGACCCACATAGCAGAGTTCGTGTCCCGTTGTCTTACTTGCCAGCAGGTGAAGGCAGAGCATCGCCGACCACCTGGACTTCTTCAGCCTATGCCGATCGCAGAGTGGAAGTGGGACTTCATTTCCATGGATTTCGTTTCAGGGCTGCCGAAGACGAGGAAGGGACATGATTCCATATGGGTGATTGTCGACCGTCTGACGAAGTCGGCGCACTTCCTACCGATCAGAGTTACGAACACTGCAGATGAGCTGGCTAGACTATATATTAGAGAGATTGTGCGTCTGCATGGAGTTCCGTTGGAGATCGTGTCGGACAGAGACACGCAATTCACTTCTATTTTCTGGACTCGCATTCAGGAGGCTATGGGTGTGAAGTTGAAGTTTAGTACTGCCTTCCACCCACAGACAGACGGACAGACAGAGCGGGTGAACCAGATCTTGGAGGACATGTTGCGAGCTTGCGCACTAGACTTCAAGGACAGTTGGGATGACTGTCTTGCATATGCGGAGTTTGCGTACAACAACAGTTTCCAGGTGAATATCGGTATGACACCTTACGAGGCGTTGTATGGGCGGCCTTGTCGCGCACCGCATTGCTGGGCAGAGGTCGGTGAGCGTAGCTTGATTAGCCTAGAGTTAGTGCAGGCGACGTCGGAGAAGATTGATATTATTAGACGTCGGCTTCTCACAGTGCAGAGCAGACAGAAGAGTTATGCCGATACGAGACGGCGGCCGCTAGAGTTCACAATTGGGGATCATGTATTTTTACGAGTTTCCCCTATGAAGGGAGTCCTTCGGTTCAGGAAGAAGGGGAAGCTAGCACCGCGATTCATTGGTCCGTTCCAAATCCTCAATCGTGTGGGAGCAGTGGCATACCGTTTGGCTTTACCCACGCCTCTCGCGAGCGTTCACAACGTATTTCATATTTCTATGCTGAAGAAATACGTTTCTGATCCTTCCCATATTATCAGATGGGAGCAGGTGCAGTTAGGAGAGGATGTTACATATATCCTGCGACCGACGCGTATCCTAGACAGGAAGGAACAGGTACTGCATAGCAAGGTGATTCCCCTTTTGAAGGTATTGTGGACGCATCACTCTAAGGAAGAGGTTACCTGAGAGACAAGCCGAGATCAGAAAGAACTACCCACAGCTTCTCGAGGAGTACGAAAAAGGTACAAATTTCGAGGATGAAATTTTTTCTTAAGGGGGGTAGATTGTAACGCCCTTGAAAAAATTCGTACTTGGACTCAAGTACCAACTCGACCAGAAATCACGTAGGATTAATTCCTTTAGAAAATAAGTGTAAGTTAGCTAGCGCAACGATAGAGTAGCTGGGAAATAGTCCCTGATCACTTTAAATACGTTCTACAAGACCCAAAGCGAGTAGAACCAATGACGCTATAATACTCTAAAACCTCGGATCAAACTCTAAGCCGGTTTGTTCTCAGGACCTCTTTGAAACTTTGTATTGGACCCAGACTGCACGTCGAAAGTCCGATACCTACAATCTTAGACCGTTATAACCGCCTAGCTGGACTTGACAATCATTTTGAAAATCAAGTCCAACCGACATTCACAGGCTATTTCATTGAGCCTGGAGTGAAGAGAGTGAGAATAGGGTTAGATTTGAAAATTTGAAATTCGAATCTGGCACACGACTTTACGCGTCAGTATTAAGCATTCTGACCGTCAGAATTCAGCCAAATTACACCCTCGGATCAGGAAAAATTTCTATTTCATATCACGAGACTTGTAGACCTGATCTACGTGCGATGACAACTGAACTGAAACTGGACCGCCACGTGTGATCTGGGAACTCTGCCAGTCTAAAAACTTGATGTGTGCTAGATCCAGTATGCATGAGTTTAAGTCCGACCACGTTCGGCCAGGGGACCTCCAGAAATGTCTTTTTGGACCGAAACAGCCCCGATTTGGTTAGGCATCAAGTAAACATTGTTCCCAAGCCTGTTTTGGGCATTTTTTTAGTTATAAAAGGGGCTTAAACCCTCACTTCTCTCACCCATCCGAATTTGCTAGAAACCCTAGCTGGTGTGAGAGAAAAGGTGAGAGATTGTGGGAGAGAATTTCCTGCTGCTTACACTACGTGTTGCACGTGCTTAAGCAACGCGCCTCAATCACTCATCCGGGGATTTCGCCGCGATTCTAGGTAAGCAAATACCCCAAATACTTGCTGATTTAAGGTTCCTTTGGTTCCTTAGCTTGGAAACTGATACATCTTGTAAAATAGGTTCCCGGTTCGCCGTAGACGAAGCGTATACGCTCCGTTCAAATCAATACGCTCCTAAGATAAAAGGTACGGATTTTAGATGCTTTGATTGACTGTTTCCAATGCTTTCAGTGTCATTTAATAGTAGATTATCGACGGCAACGCCGTTTGACATGTACAACATGCTGTCCATTTCCTGTTTCGTAAACAGACGAAAAATATGAGATTTTGGGCATTTTAGTCATTTGTTGAAAATACTGTTTTCATCCATATTTTGCTGATGTGATTGACATGGCTTCTTGTCGCATTAGGATATTAGGAATGCGTGCATAATTAGTTTGGCGAAGAGATTCGCCTAAATGCGCACCTTGAGTCGACATACTATATGTAGACTTAAGTGTGTAGTTTAAGTGTTTGTATAAATGTTTGTATTAGTATGTATTGAATTTAATGGTGTTATGAATTAGTTTGAGATTGAATTCTCAATTAATATGTTGATGTAAATGATTCCTACATGTTAGATATATGCATGATTTCATTATATGTATAAAATGCATGTGTTAGATGTTTTACTTAAGTTGTATGTTATAACATGTGTTAACATGCTCACATGGTTGTATTTCATTTCCATTACTCTTATATGATTGCTGATGTGAATTCACAAATGTTTGGGACTATACCTAGTCCAGGCAGTCGGTAACCAAGTAAATCCGTAGTTGGCTTATCTTTGCCACGAGCGACGCATCGATGAACGCGAGTCGTGTTTTGGAGTTGGCGGCAGTGGTTAGGCCACGCGTGGTGTTTTATGCACTTCATGTCATTCGACTTGAGATGCGCTCGTGCTAGTCGAGCCCATCAAGTAACCCGACTGGCCATTGTATGTTCACCTTGTATGAGTCATAACTGCTTGAACCTAGGGTATTGAACTTACCATTGTAAACCCTGTCAAGCATGGTACCTTGATCCATAAAGACTCATGAGCCGGGCATGGTGGTATGGGACACCGTGGTCGAGCTGTCGGCCTACGCTGGGGCCACAAACCTCCTAGTAGTGACCAGTGAGCACCTATGACTCGTGAGCAGATTATGGTGGTATGGGACACTATATTCTTGCTGTCAGCCTACACTGATCAGGAGACGAGTCCTTTGTAGTGACCGCAAGCGTATTCTGAGTCTATGGGAGGCGACGACCCTTCCGTAGCAGTGAGAGTACAGTAGGCCTGTATTGATAAGCTGATGGGGGAGCGGTGCAACGAGTGCGAGCAACAGCCCTGGCAGCCCTTGCAGCGACTTACAAAATATACATCGTATGAGATTACTAGGAGTGACGACCCTAGACAGGATCTGTGTTGGGATTGATATAAAGGAAGTACGTTAGTTTCCCAATCCTGCTGTTTGAATAGATTAATAATAACTCGGTAACCATATCACCATCACATTGCATGTGCCTGAAAGATGTGGAGAACTGAGCGGTACTCAAGCATGCCACGGACGAAGATGGTGCCGTATGAGGGAGAATGTCGGTGAGGGCATCCATCATGTCATGTCATATTGCATTAATAACAGTATTAGGATTGTTTGATTTACTGCTTTACTATTATCGCATGATTGATTTGAGAACATGCTAATCTTTGCTCTATTATTCCACTGAGTTAGCTACTCACTCCCACATTATGGGATGGTGTTTGTAACACCCACCAGACCCTATCTTAGATGCAGGTGAGGCAGCGATTCAGGAGGCAGAGCCAGACTATGATGAGGACCAGGACAAGTTCTCATATATGCAGTACCACGACAGCTTTGCTTAGGTGGCCTGGATTGGCGGGACTTCTCAGTGGGACTCTTTTTGGACATTTGATTCTGTATATATTTACATGTATATGAGACTCAAGGATGTATTCATAATTTGGAGACAGTTGAGATATATTTTGTTTTCCATAAAGTGATATGTATATTCTTTAGTCTTCCGCTTGCTTTTATCACTGAATCTGAAGTATGAATTGTAGTTTTGGTATACTTTTACTCATGTGAATGCTTTAACTCACACAACATTGAATCATAATCATTTTTGTTGCATAAGTGACGGTCTGGAACTCGGGAGTTGAGTTTATACACGACCTCCGATTTTCAGGGTGTTACAGTAAGCCCCATATATTGTAATATGATTGGCCACTAGTCGATGGGTTTCCATTAAACATCCTAAGGTGGTAGTCTCATGAGCCAGGGATGGTGGTAATGAGATCTATGCCCGAGCTATCGGCCTATGCTTGGTCATGTGCTCCCCGTAGTGACCGTGAGCTTATTTAAATTGGCTGGTTACAATTGGAGTAATAACAGGTTGGCTAATCATGCATGCATAGTACAACCAGCATCTATTGCTATCATATGTAACATATAGATTCGCCTGTCTAGATGTTTTGCCCGAGGCACCAACCATCATCTGTTATTATCGTACATTACTGTCGTACGTAACATACAGATTCGCATGTCTGGATATTTTACCTGAGGCACAAACCATCATCTGTTGTTATCATATATATTTGTCTATCTGGATATTTTTTTGGGTCGATGATTACATGGGTGACGACCCCTATGTCCATCTGGATGTTTTACCAGGGACTGATGGCATTCACGCATTCATACATCTAATAAGACTGCATTTACTCTATTTTAGTTTTTCTGGATGTTTTATAATATTTCTCATCTAATGCGGCAGTGTGTAATCTTAAGTAGAGTTCACACTGAGTTGGTCACTCATCCATCAAATATATAGCCGTACAGGTAGCACAGGTGGCCCTGATGATGTTCACATTCATGTTGATGAGGAGCAGGCTATGGTTGACAAGGGTGCATGATTATATTTGCTAAGGGCTGCTACAGGATTTCACAACTCAAGATTGTTGTAAATTTACTTTATTTCACATGTAATGTTATTTCATTTTGTATTCATAAGAATGAAAATATTGGTTTGTATAAGTCATTATGGGCACTCTCTTGTATACTTTAAATGTAATTGTAATTTTCCTTTATGCTGATTTGTCCACTCTACGCTTATCTGCTTACTCTGATAAAAGAAAATGATTATATTTGACCATCCTTTAAGATTAACACTCGAATTTTTGGGACACGGGTCATATACTCGGGTCCTAAAAAGTCGAGGCGTTACACCTAACCTTATCTTACATGTCACGAATTTCCTACAAAAGCTTTTTGTAGAAAGATCGTGCACTGAAAACTTAGGTGGGATCCACCGTAATGTTTGTGAGAAATCCACCCCATTCATCTGTTCATCTGTTTTGTGAGCTCATTTAAGCAATTGAGATCAAAAAAATTGAGTAGGATCCAAGACTCAAGTGCGCTTCACTAAAAGAAAATGTGGGTAGGAAAATACTTGCAGTTGAAACCTTCTTGGGTTGACAGCCATGTTTACATGCCATCTATGCAGTTCATATCATCATTTCTGCTGAGATGAACTGAAAACACATATATTAACCTCATTCAAAACTTCCGTGACCTCATGAATATTTCAACCGTGAATGGTCAATTCTCACGTTTTCAGCCCACTTGAGTATTGGATCCAACTAAAAAAGTAAAGGGAGATTGACCGTACTCACCTCGAAGTTTGGGCAAATTACCTAGAAAGCTATGTTATTCCATATATTATAATAAGGGTCTTTTAACATGCTTTCAAAAATTACTTGGACCAAAATGCCCTTGTCCTTATTTTAGTAGTTGTACGGTTTTCCAAGGAAGAAGAAATTACGTCGTATTTAATGCCAAGAAAGTGATTGTATAAAACCCTTTTTTACGCATGGCTAAGGACCAAGCTCGTGGGGCCTACATTAATGTATGTGTATAATCCATGTCGCTCATCCTTTTTATCGTGTCATTTTAATGGCTCGAGCCTAGATATCAGCCTGATCCGGAGCTCGTGTGGGCCACATAATAGAAAATAATGGGAATAATGGAACCCACTATTGAAACTTTTCAGGCTCACTGTGATGTTTGTTATAAGTGGACACTGCCCAAGTCAGGACTTTTTTGGGCCCACGCGGAGCAGGCCAATAACGTGGACGGAATGGATCACCCCATTGTGGGCCTTAAGCTATGGTACCAATGGTTTGGTAGAAAAGGACGTGAACACGTTCAAAACCATGATCCATATAATATGACAGCCACGACCCATATAACATGACAACTATGACCCATGCAAACCACGACCCAAATCAGCCCACACTGATGTATGTGTATAATCCATTCTGCCATCCTTTTTGTCGTGTCATTTTAGGGCTATGGCTAAATATCAGCCCAATCCGGTGCTTTTATGGCGCATTATTTTCTATTTTGTGGGCCATAAAAGCACTGGATTGGGCTGATATTTGGGCCCTAGTCCTAAAATGACATGACAAAAAGGATGGGGGGAATAGATTATACACATACATCAGTGTGGGCCCATTTTAGTCGTGGTTTACATAGGTCATAATTACTATGTTATATGGGTCGTGGTTGTCATATTGTATGGATCATGGTTTTGAACGTGTTCACGTCCTTTTTTACCAAATCATTGGTATCATAGCTTAAGGCCCACAATGGGGTGATCCATTCCGTCCACCTTGTCGGCCTACTCCACGTGGGCCTAAAAAGGTCCTGACTTGGGCAGTGTCCGCTTCTAACAAACATTATAATGAGCCTGAAAAGTTTCAATAGTGGGTTCTATTGTCACCATTATTTTCTATTATGTGACCCACACAAGCTCTAGATCAAGCTGATATCTGGGCGCTAGCTCTAAAGTGACACGACAAAAAGGATTGGCGGGATGGATTATACACATACATCAATGTAAGCCCCGCGAGCTTGGTCCTTGCCCGCACACAAAAAAGGTTCCCTACACATCACTTTCTTGACATTAAATACAACGTAACTTCTTCTTCCCAGTAAACCATATAATTACTGAAACAACGATAAGGGCATTTGAGTTTAAATAATTTTGGAAAGCATGTTAGGAGGCCCTTCATGTGATACTACAGTCAATCTCTCTTGAAAGTAAAGGCCTGTTTGGCTAGTTGCATTGGAAAGGATTAGGTGGGATGGGATTGAAAAAACATCATTATTACCCATGGTAGGGATTGTTCCCTATTACCATGGGATAAGCTTAATTGTATGCTTTGTTTGTAATAGGATGGTGCATTTAAAGGATACACCCACCATCATTTGAAACTATTGAGAATAACACACATGTGTTATATCTAAACTGTTCATTTGTTTTGCAACCTTATTTATGGCATAAGCTTAAAAATGAAGCAAATCCAAAACTTATGTGGCCCCAAAGAAGTTTTCAACTGTAAGTATTCAATTCCCATTGCTTTCTATGGTGGGGTCCACTTGAACTTTCGATCTACTTGATTTTTTGGCCCACGCTCTAAAATAATCTTGAAAAATGGGCAGACGGTGTAGATATAGCCCACACATCATGATGGGACCTACGCAACTTACTAACTTTGAGTGAAATTAGCACAAGAACCAATACAATTCCTTCTAACCTACTTCCAAGCTTTTTGACTCCTCCCAAACATGAAGTGAAATTGGCACAGGACCAGATGCAATTCCATCCCACCTAAGCCCATCTAATCCAGCCAGCCAAACAGGCCCTAAATGAAAAAAAAGTGAATAAACAGAGTAGATTGCGTAGCAACATGTCGGTGAAGCTGACCTAGTTTCCCGGCAGGAACTCTCAGCAGAAGCTTTCGCAGTAAATCCGCATCCGTATTAGTGGCGAATGCCTCCCAGTGCGCTTGTGAGTACACGTCCTGTGTGGCCAGAGGACAGCAAAAGTGGCCGACAATGAAGGAAACACCCTACGTGTCTGACAAAGGAGATGTACACATTTAATAAGTGTGGCAAGTCTATTTATGTCTACGTAAGTTCCGGCCGTTTCCATCCAAAATGGTGGACCACCTGTCCATCCTGGCTCAATCTGACACACATGAAAGCCATCTCTCCGTGCCGACTAGAGGCGGCTGTTTGGGCGGATTCCCGTATCCACTGCTGTCGGTGTATCTCTCCCTGTGGGCCTACCGTGATGGACAGTTCCTCTATTTGAACAGTTCATTTGGACGTAATCCCAAAGAAGCAGATCCAAATCTTAGGTGGACCATACCACGGAAAATAGTCGAATCCTCACCATTAAAAACTTCACAAGGCACCAGAATGTGTATTTCCCATCCATCCTGATGATAAGAAAACAAAGACCGTCCATCCTGTTGATAAGAAAATAAAGACCTTAAGGGAGAGACCACACAAACATCAGCTTGGTAACTTTCTTGGCGCACTTAATGTTTTATCATTGTTTCCTGTATTATGGTCCACCGTAGATTTGCATCTGCGCCTAAAATGAGTTTTCAAAACGGATGGACAGCGTGGATACAAGGAACATACATCAAGGTGGGCACACAGACAGGGACCCGCCAACGTCGGTGGATCCGAGGTCGCACCTAATCCGCTCTCGATTAAAGGAGAGATATTCAGAACGCGGATTTCCTGCGAAGGCCTTTGACAGGAAGCTCCTGCACTGGAAACTAAGGTGAGGCCAACCTTATGTTTGTGAGAAATGCACACCATCCATCTGTTGTATGAGATCATTTTAGGACGTGAAGCCAAAACTGAGGCGGATCCAATCCTCAAGTGGGCTGCAAACATGAGAATTGAACGTCCACAGTTAAATATGCATGGCCACGGAAGCTTTGAATCATGCTAATATTTGTATTTTCAGTTCATTCTGTAATCAATTTTTCTTTTAGTACGGCCCACTTGAGTCTTGGATCCTGCTCACTTTTAGTCTCATGCGTTAAAATGAGCTCACAAAACGGATGGCCGGGATGAATTTCTCACAAACATCACGGTGGTACCCACATAGGTTTACAGCGGAGGAGCTTCCTGCTGGGCTTTCGCAGGAAATCCGCGTCCAGTTATTCCACAGTCTGGTACACTATGACACGCGATATGGTGCAGAAACGTGCACCGCTGTCGCTCACACTCAAAAACTTAGATCGGCTGATCAATCCTAGCCTCTTGATCTTTGACACTTGATTTTTTCAGAAACTTGTTATTATTTCGAACCGTCTGATAACCAATCCATGATTCAGATGACCAATCAAGCATATTTCTCGGTCCATGATAATCAGATGATATTTTCTTTCCGGTTGTCATTTCGGGTATGGGCGCACACTGGTTTGTTTGGTCCAGTTTTGGGGTGAAATTGGAACCGAACCACTCCTAACGGTTCTAGGATTTTCGTGAATACCGGTTCGGTTCCACGGTTCTGGACTTTTTAAAATCTAGCCCAATTGCACTAAAATCTAAACCTCCAACAATTTTCAAAATTTATCAAGCTAATTTTTGGGAGACTATATTCCTAATCTCTTAACAATACTATTAAGGTCTTGGAACCATACAATCAGGACTGTATTGGTACTGCAATGAAATGCAACATATAGGCCTTAAGTATTCCTAATTCACCTAGCTTTCCAAAGCTCAACAGATAGCTTACAAGATGGATTCATACAGCTTGACCCTGTTTGCAATTTGTTTTCATACCAACCAAGCAATGCATGCAACAAAAAAGCTGCAAGTATCTAACTGCATAACAGAAGGGGTCTGTCTCGAACAATAGCTAATGATTGGGCAACTAAATAATGAGACAACAAATGGCAAGTCGAACCGTTGGATCAGATCCGGTCCAGTTCCACGGTTCTATCGGTTTGATGTGCGCCCCTAATTCCAGGGGTGCAAGTTCCAAAACTCCTATCTTCAAGCCTTAAAAGAACGGACGCCTATTGCTTGCGACACACATTCTAACTTAGTGGGGTCCACAATGATATTTGTGAGAAGTCCACTCAGTCCATACGTTTTGTCATATTATGTTATGTAACACCCCGAGCTTTCAGGCCAAATTCCCAAGTGTTGCTTATATCTTAATTATGACGATTTGTACATAAATCAGTTTAAATGAACAATAAAGGAATCGGTTGGAATATAAACCACAAACACAACTAATCTACTGAAATAAATGTGACTAATGACTACAAGTCTATAGGAATAGCAAACAGGTCGCACAAGGAGTCGCCTAAAAGAATTTACAAAATTCAATTTTCAAAAGAAGTGGTGCGCTAGATCCACAGCTCAATAACCCATAATCAACCCGCACAATTTACAATGATTAGCTCGTAAGCTGGAAGTAGAAGCTCTTCTTCCTCATCCATGCTCACCCCGCTTAGCTCGTCGAGCTCCGCCTCATCTACATCTAGTAAAAGGTCTACCTGGTGTTTTAAAACACTATCCCAGAGTGGGAGTGAGTAGCTAACTCAATGATTACTATTAGCCTTCAGTTATAATAAGCATCAATTATATGATGAATTTAATGAAAGGCGAACATTTACAGATCTCTAAATAATCTTGTTAATGCATATGCATATATTATGATATGATGCATGACCTCGCAACAACACTCCCTCGAGCTACTTCGTCTAATGATCACGCATGATTAACACTCCCTCATTACATCCTCGACTGTCAAGACGCCAAAACCTAGCTAATACAATATGTAAATAATGTTAGCCAAGTATTTAGTTAAATCCATTCATTCAACAAATCGAGGAAACTGGACACCCCACGTATCATTGCCCTCAACTGGTTGCGAGGCCAAGACCCCTCAACGTGCGACGTCAGGACCCCGCGATCCTTGATCCCATCAGGTTCCCCATCCCCAATGCCAAGCACATGAGGAGGCTAAGAAGAGGGGATCACTCGCGATCACTATGAGGAGGCTCGTCACCCTAGTATAGGCCAACAGCTCGGACACAGTGTCCCATTCCACCATGCCCGACTCTCGAGTCAGTGGATTGGTTTCAAATGGATATCAATAGGCTTCAGTGGTTGAAGGGTATTATAGATTCTATACAGGCATGAGCAGACATGACTAACAAACATGGTTGGTCAATAAATGAACTAGACTGAGTGAGTTCAGATGAGTATGAGACGGACGACATCGAGTACAAGTAACCCATGTAGTCCAACTACTGTCGCCCATTCGCATCCGCCCAAATCCGCTGGTTTAGCCGCAGGATGGTCCTACCAACTGGACCACCCTCTCTCACCTCAGTTCCGTGACTAACGCAGGGATTTGATGACATTTGATAATATTCCAACAATTAAGAATTTATCTTCTAACCCAAGTGAAGTCATGCATTCACACATCAAACATAAAAACTTAGATTTTTTTACAATTGCAACTACTAACAATAATATTAAATTGATGTGTACGTGTGTTATGTGGGGTTAATGAAGAGAACCAGAGCTACATATCATTTATAGGACAAACATACAACAAAGATTTATGCAATCATACATGCCACCTGAAAGGTTATACTAGGATCGTATATGAGATGAACATACCATACCAAATCATGCCTAATCATGTTGAAGAGCAAATAAACAACACTCAATCATGTCATGGAATTTAGTAAAATCATACATGCGATGAACATGCCACACCAAAATCAAACCCAATCATGTTAAAGAACAAATAAATAACATTCATTCATTTCATGGTAAGGGGGACCTATCATGTAGGGTCTTGGTTGGGTTCTCTCTACATTACTTAAACACATCATGCTAACATTCTTAATCATTCAAAATTGGTGCTAGGCCTCCTAAGGATAATAGGCCGCACCTTGTGACGAACCGCTCGATTCACGGTGCCCATAGGATTGTGGTGTTAGGAAATCATTGTTGAGATACTTAAATAAGTATATAAGCTTGTAAAAATTGAAAGGGATTAAACACAAGACTTAAACCTACAAACATAACTCAATACCTACCTTCAATCGTCGCCGAATAAATACCAATGAATGACAATGTTGCTATAGAGGAGATGAGAGGGTGAAGGCGCACAAACCCTCATGCTTCCAAGCTCTCCCTCTCTCTTTCTCCTCTTTTTTTTCCTTCTTTTTCTCTCTTTCTTTCTTTTAGGGCAAATTCGTATGGGGAGAGGGGTGCCCAAATGAAACCCTTATATAGGGCCAAAATTGGTGTAAATGGCCTCAAGGGCTAGGTTTTTATTATATTAGCCCTATGGGAGGGTCTTTCTAACCTCTAGGGCCCACTATAAGGCGTACATATTGATATACACCATAGGATAGTTAGCCCTAATGATGATTTAAGTATGGACATGATTGATCAATCATTTAAATGCGTCAATCGACAGATATGATTTGAAGTCTATTCAACGGTCACCTATGGTCGATCGGAGCCGCGACTATATGATATGAGAAGGAAAATATCCTTACTCACCTTGTGAAGTTTGGTCATAAACCAACGTTCCTAAATTCTCAACTTTACATAAAAGTGGATGACCCAATTCACTTAAGTTTCAACTTATTCCGTTAGGGTATTTGTACTTCTCATGCACTCCTCATTTAGTTCAAGTTGAGCAGTTCTGTATTGTACCCAGGTCCGACTCCTGTGATGGACGTCGAGCCAGTATGATGAACATTATTTTATAATTTTGAAACTAGTAGCCCACCAACGAACGGTCCAGAGCTTGTTCAAAAAAATGTAACATTTCTTAAATGAATTTGGTATTGAGATTTCTCATGGACAATGATTGGGGTTTGGATTAACTATGTTCATAGTGTGGCCTATTTATAACTAGTGAAAGTGGAGATTTGGTCATGATTACCCTAAACAGTCAGTTTCAGGTTAAAAAAGTAATGGGGTTGATTTGATCTATTAGTCAAGATCTGGGCCTTATCTAACTCGGCTTCGGTTAGATCTTTAATTTAGTTATGATTGTCTTGATTAGTTAGCGATATGTCGGTTAGATTTGGGCCCTATGTGAGCAAATCATGGGGTTAAACTTGATGTTCAAGTGATCGGGCGGATTCGTTGGCTTCCAACGGTTGATTAATCGAACTTGTGTAGTTCTTTACTAGTCCCACCCGTATATAAATTAACATTGAGTGCTAATGGTCAGTATGTGATAATATAAGTTAATTATAAAAAAATAAAATCAAGGATTTTTTAGAAATCCAAAACAGTGAAAAATTCAGGATGTTACAATCTACCCCCCCTTAAAAATAATTTCATCCCCGAAATTGCATAAGGGTAATAAGTAAAGGTTTTATTATTTTATTTGCCTAGGTTTTATTATTTTTAAGTTTATATGCGTGGTAAGGTGTATACTATCTATGTTAGTCTGACTCATTTTAGTCTACCGCCCTAAAAATAATTTTACCCTGATGGTTTATTACAATTTATTTATTCATCTATTCATTTTTAAAGATTTCAATTCATCACGGAAATTTCCCTCTATCTAAAGTAAAAATAATTATTTTCAGTGTTCGACTAACACGGAGAGACAGTTGTAGTGGGCTTGAACCCGATAAGTCGATAGTCTACCTGACTAAGGTAGAAGGCTGATTGTATCCCTTCTTCATCCTGGTTGGTCCTGGTCTTCTACTTGGTCAAAGCAGTGAGTCCATTGGTAGTCGCCTAGGATTGAGAATTGGGTCAAGCCATGAATGCTTCATAAGTGTATCCTTCCGTAATTCCGTAGTCCAATCAACCTAAATGTTTAAGGAAAAATCACACATCATTAAAAAGTTTAAAATCTCCGATTTATAAGGTCGTCCTTTGGGTCTTGGTCTAAGAGAGTTCTCATTTAATTCTTGTCGAACTCAGTGACTTAAATCTCTCATGGTGCCAATGTTCAAACAATTATCCTAGGAAGGCTTCCTATGGCCCAAACATGTTCCTGTATATTGTCATCTTGATCTTATGGGCGTGGGTTATGAACAAATCATGCTTTAGTTTCATTAATTTTGAAAAAAAGGAAGAATCAAAAGTTTTAAGATATCTCAGAGATTTAGAGGGCTGATGATGTTAAGAATGATGCAAAAAGGGAAGGAAGAAAGAGTTTTAGGAACTCATAATGTTTTAGCGAAGTTCGCATCGAATACAAACTTACAAGGTCTTAAGTAATGAAATTTAAATCCCTCTAAGGAGTTGTAATCCAACTATGTTATAAACTCCTTGGAATGTAAAAATATATTGAAAATAATCTGATTTAATCATATAGGACGATTCCTAGCATGATTAGAAATAATTTCTAAAAAGATACGAAGTTCTAAAACTCTAGGATATAAAGGATACATACGGTTCAAAGGCAATTTGAAGTTGCAGAGATGTTGTAATGCCCTAAAATTTAGGGGTCGTTTCTCTTTTTGGATCGAACTTCAGGATTTGATCTCCCCCTCAGATTGACGTCATGCTTACTTCATCGTTCCTGTCTCGACCCACCTCCTCAAGAGCCGGTCTTTTCTTTCTCATGAGGGAAAGGATCACCGGAATGGAAAAGAAGGAGGCAATGGTTGCAAAGAAGGAAATCTTCCTTGGCTAAAGGTGGATTGGATGTGAGGAAGGGATTTTGAGAAGGGACTTGAGATTAAGTTTTAGGAATGGGTTTGGGGAATGTATTTTGGAAATGGGTTTGAGAGTGTATTTGAGAAAAAGTGGTTAAGAATGGGTTTGGGAAAATGGGTTGAAAGTGATTGTTGATGGATGGGTTTATAAGTTGGATATGCGGAAGAAGAGATGGATTAGTTGAAGGGGAAGGTTTTGAGAATGAGTTTGAGGAAATGGGATTTGAGAAAGGATTTGTAAATGAGTTGTCAAGAAGGGTTTTGGAGAAAGAGTGAGGTGGGTTAGAGAGGAGAGTAATGTGAAGAAGAAGAAGAAGGGGAGTTTTGGGATTTGGTTTTTGAGAATAGGAGAGGGAAAGGTCTTTCTAGGGATTTAGAAGGACTGGAATATAGTGGGAATGAGGCTAAGGGACTCTAAATATCCTAAGATAGTAAGAGGAGTGGGCCCCATACGTGTGTACTTTATAAAAAGAGGACCACCTATTTGCGGTACGGGCGGGGTCCCGCATATGCCCTGGACAGTTGAGCTGGGTCCCACTGGCTGGGTGGGGTCCGAAAAACGCGCTGGACAAGCAGGGCCATGGCGGCTAGGCTGGGTCCCACCAGCTCTATGTTTCCCAGGCGAGTTTGTCATGCCCCAAGCTTGGAAATCGGGGTCACAAAATTTTCAATTGCCGAATCCGATGCCGATAGCCTCCATAGTATCTCATTCTTTGATCCCAGCGTCCATAAGCCAGGTTCTGATCCTGGGATCCTATAAGGAGAATTTTCCAATGTACATTTGTCTCATAAGAAGCATAACCACAAGTATACCCAAATCACAAAGGCAACAACATCATCACATATCCACTAATATAAACATTTGAATATAATGTTGAAAAGGAAATACATATATTGAAAATCAAAGCTCCAAAAGACAGCTACATGCTCCATACTCGAAGTTGTTGTAACCTAATACCACCTGCACACATCTATTATACATAAGATTATAGAAATCTTAGAGGGTGGTGTAAATATGTGAGCAATATATACGTACTGAGAATGAAATATCAGAGTAAACGAAGATACTGATAAGTCCACAAATCATACAATATCAGAGTAAGAAGGAATGTTGACAAATCCATAAAAATATCATCAACCTCTTCCAAGATATATGATGAAAAGACAGCAAGCCAATGTCATATACTGAGAAAGTAATGTAAATCGAATATGTAATGCGAAAATATAATGAACCAGATATCAGATATCAAGGATACAATACAATATACAATTCAGAAGAGCTACGAATACCATCAGCCTCATCTAGGTCATACAAATGGAGAAACATAGCAATCCAAAATGTCATATACTGAGGATGTAATGCAATATGCAATATGTGGTGCGATGAAATGACTAAGCTATAGTGTGAAGTTAGGATGATAGTATGTGGTATCGCAGGCTATGGGGCCTATCACAAAGAGCATCTATCCAATCTAGTCTCATACCTAAATTTAGATAGATAGACCCAATGTGGTAAGCTCCTGACCTCAGGTTAGTCGTGCGCCCCAACCAAAATCCTGACCACTACTAAGGTACACGTAACAAATAGTTGCACACCTCCAACCTGAGTGGATAGTGAATAAATGAATGAATGGGTATACAACTCCTGCTCAACAAATCAATGTTGTATATCTCTGGGTTCATCACCGGGGTCTAGTACACTTTATGCCAGCTTGCTGCCCCATCATGTGTACAATACAACTGGGTAAGTGGAAGAGACCTCACTACCCGCCTACTAATATCGGCCCGACTTATCGATAGCGGACCTATTTAAGAGCTAGTCAAACTCAGTCTAGCAATGCCTACTCCCTCAGGCGGGTAAGGCCACACCCCCTCCCAACTGACTACGACATAGTGGGAGACACAACCTACTAATATACGGCCCTCATGCGCTCATATATATCCGCTTGGTCTTGATGTTGGGGCATCTTCTGGTACAAAGAGGGTTTAAGAATTTTCACTCAGGGTCATTTATGGTAGTCTGATGCTAATAACATATTTTTGGTGTCCCATTTGGTCATCCATGATATGCATGTAGAGGTTACGGCCCTGATGTCACTAAGGTGTACAATAATCACAATACACAATGCAAGATGCAAGAGTTACACAATCTAGTCATGCATTAATCCTGCGCATACCGTTAGCTCATGTGAGATAACCTCCACCTATCAAGGAGTCTCATAACAACCTGCCCAATGACATATGCAATGGTCAACCACACCTCATAACAAACATGCAGATGATGCGTATGTGCATGTATCATGATGTTATGCAGTTATATACTCATAATCGGTATCAATAACTGGCATCAACAATCGGCCTTGACAATATGGACATTTAACCAACATTGCCCATAAGGAATGGCCCACACAAAGCCTAGCATATAGTGGACCCATGGCCTCACATAAAGGCCTAATATACAACACCATGGGCATCACTCAAGAGCTTAATGCACATCACAATGGGCCTAATATACATCACAATGGGCTCCATCGCCTGGCCTTCAAATGCATCATAATGGGCCTCAAATATGGGCCGCATATGCATCACATTGGGCCTCAAACACGGGTGGCATATACATCACATTGGGCCTCAAACACAGGCCGAATACACATCACAATGGTTCTCAACTACGAGCCGCATATACATCACATTAGGCCTCGACAATCGGCCTCAATAATCGGCCTATACAATTAGCCTCACAATTAGAATCATAATCAGCCTTGACAATCGAAATTGGCCTCATCAATCGAAATCGACCTCGTTAATCTGACTCGGCCTCAACAATCAGCCTTGACAATCGAAATTGGCCTCGTCAATCGGACTCGGCCTCAACAATCAATACCAATGATCAATATCGATATTCGGTGTTGATAATCAACATCGATAATCCGCACCAACGATCATCATCGATAATCAGCACGACAATCATCATATATAAACATGGCAGGGTCCATAGATGGACAGCCAATCAACCATAATATAAAGATTGGCCATCGACCGTAGTTATATGAAATTCGATAGCACGGAGCCATCTGTCTATGGTGAATGAGGCCCACTTATCTAGGTTAACCGACTAAGAGAATGATGAGAATGGGCCTAATAAGGCCTAAAGGAAGGTCACAATGAGGACATTCAGCCATCATTGCCCATTGATGTGGACATTTAACTGACATCGCTCCCAAGGAGTGGTCCACATAGAGCCATACATATAGTGGGCCCATGGCCCCACACAACGGCCTAACATACATCGTCATGGGCCTCACTCATGGGCCACATATGCATCACATTGGGCCATGCCCATAGGCCTCGAATACATCACAATGGGCCTCGCCCATGGACCTTGAATGCATCATAATGGGCCTCACCCATAGGCCTTGAATACATCACAATGGGCCTCGCCCATGCGCCTCATCACTAGGCCTCAAATGTCAAGTGGGCCACATCACATGGGTTGTATTATATGGGCCGCACCAATGGACTTCATGTATATCAAATAGGCCGCACTGATGGGCCTCATGTATATCAAACTGGGCCCACCCTTATGTATTTTGAGATCCGACCTATCTATAAGTTAACATAGAGATAAATGAAGTGAAAACCAAATATCAACTTAATTGGAAACTACTGTAGCCCTTAGAAGTTTGAGCGATAGATGTCGCTGTCCACTATTTAAATGGTAGGGTCCACTTGAACTTTAGATCTGACCCATTATTTTGCTCATGCCATAAAATGATATCTCAAATGGTTGGATGGTTGGATACAACATATGCATCATGGTGGGCCTCACCGTCCAAACAATGGATGGTGTAGATAAAGCACATACATCATTGGGGCCCATGCCACAAGGATAAAACTCATACATCTAGAGTGGGTCCCACCGTTAGAATAGCTTAGATGTACACGTACATCACATGGGACCTGCAGAACTTGCTGACATTAAGAGAGAGCAGCTACATAGTTCTTGTACGTGCAATTGCTTTTAAAAAGATAGAGGTGGGTCCCACGTAGGGCCCACCCTAATATATATATATATATACATATATATATATATATATATATATATATATATATATATATATATATATATATATGTAATACAATATATTAATATTATATTATACAATAACATGCAGCTTTTGTTGCTTTAAAGAGGTAGAGGTGGGTCTCACATAAGGCCCACCACAACATTTAATATAAAATATTATATTTCATTATAATATAATATATAATATATCATATTATATATTATAATAATATTATATAATATATTAATATTATATGTTATATATTGACAACGTCCAGGGCCTGGACGGATGCATATATTAAAGGTAGCTCCACACGTGGGGTGGGTCCCACCGTTTAGGGATGGTGGATGCCTCACACGCATCACGGTGTGGCCCATTTAAATGGGTGGATGATGTGGGTGGGTCCCACGGACCCCACTGTCCATTCACACCTCACTGTTAGCCACCCCCACCGTCAATCACACCTCATTGTTGAAATGAGGGATCTTTCACTCAGTCTACCACTAGAGTTATTGATCTGGGTAGATAAATACATCAATGAGGCCCCCACCCACACATGTGGGGTGGGCCATGTCCTAGATGGACGGTTGGGATGACATATAAACATCATGGTGTGTCCCACATGGATGGGGTCCATCGGTAGATGGCATAGAAGTAAACATCATGGTGGGCCACACACCTCATCATCATCATTACCATGCAAAGAAGGAAAAGAGAGATAGAAAGAGAAAAGGAGAGATTTAATGGTGATGGAGGGACCCCGCCACTATGGAACCTCCATGGTTACAATACATACATAAAAAATGGGCCCCATCACAAGTGATCCTTCTAACAGAAAATCAACGGTGGATCACCCACCTATTGGCCTCCTTCTTGGTCCGATGGAACGCTGAACTCCTTGGCTTCGATCGTAATAGAAGATGATGAAGTTTTAATGGTTGAGATGGAGGATGAGAGGGTAAGAAGTGGGTCACACTAGATGTAAGACCCATATCCTACTCTGTACTGTTCCGTCGACTCCCGCAATCATTTCCGTTGAATTTCAGCAACCTGCGACCTATAAGCGATGTTTGCACATGATCCTAAGTCATATCCTCTAGATTTGAGTCAGCTTAGTCTGAGACTTGTACCATTGCGACCGCATCATCACCGTGGTTCCAATGCCGTGACTCGTGCACCAATCCGACGCTTAGATCATAAGATATGGACTGTACATTATAATGACCATGGACCGCACATTGTGGACCCACCCATCCCATGTGGCACTAAGCCCTAGGTAATTATGAGGGTGATGGATGACATCACCCTAGCTATAGCCACCCTACCCTAGCTATAGCCACCCTACCTACCCATAGCCCTCTTATAAACACTTATGGCTAACCACCCTACCCCTAGCCCTCTTATAAGCATTTATTGCTAGCCACCCTCTTTTACAAGCAATCATGGCCTACCTAAGCTATTCTCTCTCTCTCTCTCTTTACAACTCTCTTTCTCTCTCACTTCTCAACACATTCCCAAGCAAGGAAATCCCACGTCTAAGCCTTCGTATGGAGAGAAAAGAGTGATTTTGGTGGCCCACTTTCCCATCCCAAATCCATCATCCTAGCCATTCAAACCTCATCCTCCACCATTAAAATGAGACACAAGGAGATTGGCTTTTCAACGGACCAAGAAGATCGAAGGTAGGTGCTTATTAGGCTAGTCTTTTTTCATGTTTTGATGATGGGCTAAGTGAGGCATATCGATTGATGGTATGGATCTCACTTTGGACCCTAGATGTGGCCGATGGCCCACCTTAATTTTATTATCATTCCATGATGGGGCCATTCTCCATGGAACCCATCATGATATTTACTTTTTAGTCTAAAAAGGGATCATCTAGACCTTACATCTTGATGGAGAAGGGATCTCCACCGTTGATCTTTAATTTGGTGGACCCACATGCAATAGGACCCACTTAATGTATGATTGGATGCCTGAAATGATGGGCCCATGGTGTCGGGGTCCCTCCATCACCGTGTCTATCTCTCTCTCTCTCTCTCTCTCCCTTTTTATGATGATGTAGTGGTGTGGCCCACTTGGATGGACCCCACTTTGATGTATGTCTGTAACGTCTTAGAAAAATCCGTACTTAGACCTGAGTACCACCTCCAGTAGAAATCATTTAGAACTAAATATCTTAGAAATTTAATGTACATTAGCTAGCGCTAAACTAGATTACATGTGAAATCAGCACCAATAACTTTTAATATGATCTGTAAGACCCAAAACCTATAGAATCATTGACACTATATTGCCCTGAAATCTAGGATCCAACTCTAAACCCAGTTGCTCCCGGGAATACTTTGTAACTTCGTATTGGATCTAGACCACACGTCGAAAGTCTGATATCGATGAACTTAGACCATTATGACCGCCTAGTTGGACTTGACTATCACCTCAAACATTAAAGCCAAACGATGTCCTGAGACCATTTTCTTGAGTCCGGAGTGAAGAGAGTGAGAAAATAAAGATTTTTAGAAAATTAAATATGATTTTAAGTAATCTGAGACGTGTCGCTTGCGCAATATTTTTAAGTGTTCTGACCGTTAGATTTTGACCCAAATTTACCCTCGGATCAGGATACGTGGCCCATACATGTCAAAGTACTTGTGGCCCTGATCGAATTTCGATAACCATTGAATTGAGACTGTCCACCACGGATGATCTGGAAACCCGATTGAACTGAAAACTTAACTTGATTAAGATCCAATACTAGTGAGCTTAAGTCCGACCGCATTTGATAAGAAGACCTTCAGAAGTGCTCCGTTGGATCAGAAATAGCCTAATTTGGTTATAACCTAAGTATACCTTGGCCCTAAGGCTATTTTCGTCGACTTTAGGCTTATAAAAAGGCCTTAAACCCTCATTCCCAAATTCCATACGAATTTCCTAAACCCTAGCTATTCAAGAGAGAGAAAGTAAGAGAGAACCTGTTGATTCTCCGTGGGATTCTTCCCAGTTCATCTATGTATCAAATTTGCATATCTGAATCGTTCTTTCGGCGATTCTGATTCCGTTCTTGGGTAAGTTAAACAAACCCTAGCCTGTTTTGAAGCTTAGAATAGCTGTAATGAAGTTATAGCTAATCTGTTTCATGCCATAGGTAGCGTATCCGCCGTTGACGAAGACTTATCGTCTGAATCACATCTAATACGCATTTTCTAGTTTAAGGTGCAAACTATATACGTTTAGGTTATGGTTTTCAAGACTTTCAATGTTAGATAATGATTTATTCATGACGTGAATACTACTACACATGCCAAATGCACTATCTGTTTCGATTTACAAATACGTATAATCTATGTTATAAATAACATATTTCATGTATATTTTAGAATACCCGTATACGTAGGAAAATTGTTATTATGATTTCCATGATTATTTATCGTTGATACACGCTTGATATGTATGCGGCAACTCCTTGATGAAAGGACTCGCCCTAATATGTAATGGAGTCGACATACGTGATGTATGTTGAATAGTGTAGTTTAAGTGTTTGTTTAAATGCTTGAATAAGTTAGTAGTTAGTGAAATGTGGATTTTTTTAGGTTGTTGAGATATGAATCTTAATCACCTTAACTGTGTGTATGATTTCCTCCATGAATTGTGTAACCTAGATTATTCATATTAACTATGTGTATGATTTCCTCCATGTACTGTATTTATATTCAAGTTATATTTCATAAATGTCCATATAATTGTAGGATATGAATCAAATGCCTGTTATTGAGCTTGTACATGATTGGGGATGTACTACAGTCCAGGTAATCGGTAATCGTACTTCAAATGGTGGTTGAGGTCATTTTCGCCACGCAGGATGAGTTTAACGAATTCAAGTAGTGCTTAGGATGTTTGACAGTGGTTAGGCCACACAGAGTGCTTATGCATTCCATGTCATTCAACTCAACGTGCGCTTGGCCTAGTTGAGCTTATCAACTAATCCGATTGATCGATGTTTGTTCACCATGTTTGGTCACTACTGTTTGAATCTAAGACACAGAACTTACTAGTGAAACTCCCGTTAACCTTGGTACCATGATCCCCTAAGACTCATGAGCCAGACATGGTGGTATGGGACACTGTGGTCGAGCTATCAGCCTACGCTGGGGAAACAAGCCTCCCCGTAGTGACCAGTGAGCACCCTACTCTCGTGAGCCGATTATGGTGGTATGGGACACTATATTCGTGTTGTCGGCCTACATTGATTGGTGACGAGCCCTCTGTAGTGACCTTGAGTATATCCTGATACTGCATAAGAGCGACGAGTCTTGTTGCAGTATTTGGGACATAACTAGACCTGTATTGATTGGTGACAAGCCCTTTACAGTGATCTAGAACCATACATCGTATGAGATTTCCTAGGATTGACGACCCTAGAATCGATCAATGTTTGGGAATTGGTATAAGGGAGGTGTCTTAGCTTCCCAATCCTGTTGTATGAAAAAGGACTAATAAGAACTTGGTAATCATACTCATATCATCGCACTGCATGTGCTATTGGTGTTGGTGTAAGCGCACTGAGGAAGTGACTGATATGCGCGACCATAAGATGAAGATCACAGAGAGAGTTTATGGTGAGGGCATGCATCATTATCTCATTCATTCTCGCATTAACAAGAGTATCTAGGACATGTTTGATTGTACTACTTTATCATTACTACTTGATTGAATTGATAACATGTTAACCTTTGTCGTATAGCTCCACTGAGTTGATCACTCACTCCCACGTTCTGGGATGGTTCTTAAACACTAACCAGACTCTGACTTAGCTGCAGGTGACGGCGATGCCTGCGAGGCGGAGCCAGAGTTCAACGAGGACGAGGAGGCTTTCTCGTTCATGCAGTTCTCAGGTGGGTTCATGTGAGCCTTGTCCTAACTGGCGAGGATTCTGGGATATGTATATGTTAATTTTGCATAGTTTGAAACATGTATTTTGATACACAGTTGTACTTATTGCCCTCGGCAGAGCACGCATCCTTTGGGGATTATTTTTAGATTATATATGTACTTCAGTCTTTCGCTTGCATTTTCTATCTATCCCTGAATTATGTCTGCTGATTTGGCTTAATTTACTTCATGTTTTATGCACTAATACAGACAACATAACATCCATCATTATTTATGTTGCATAAGTGATGTTTTGAAACTCGAGAGCTAAGTAATGCTCCACCCCCGAATTTCAGGGTGTTACAATGTCTTATCCACCCTACCCATGCATATGGTGGCCCACTTGGATAACATGTCTAAAGGTGGGGCCCACCTTATTAAGTGTTGTATCCAAGACTATCCAGTGGAGCGTGAACTGACAGTGATGAAAATATATATATATATATATATATATATATATATATATATATATATATATATATATATATATATCATTTTGTTTGGAAGTTGGGGTGGGTTGCATATGTAGACCCCACTTTGATTTATGAATTCAATCCACGCCGTCCATTACATTCCCAAGCTTATTTTAGGCGTTGAGCCGAGAAATGAAGCCAATCTGATTTTCTGGCGGGCCATAGCAAACAAAACAGCGACGTTACCGTTGAAACTCACTCTGTTGTTTTTACACGCCAAAACATATCAAATATTGGACTTGTTTGGACGGTCTTGAGCCATGGAATGTAATGGTTAGAGTGGATCTACCTGATGCAGGCTCCACATATGGAAAACTGTGAAAAAACCCCATTTCAATAAAAATAATATATATATATATATATATAGCAGGCAGTGCCTGCTGCTACGGTTAAAGGGTGGATAGGCAAGGGAAACGGGTACCAACTGTGGGCCCCACCATGATGTGTGTGGAACATTAAAACCGTGTAATTGGTGGCCCCCTATTTGGGCAGTGTCCCCTCCAAAAATCGGCAATATCCATAGCTCAGGTGGCCCACACGGCAAGAACAGTGGGATTGCACGTCTACCCTTGGAACCCTTTTGGGTTGATACAGAAGTTTTGGATTAAGATGAATTTTTTTTTCCACAGCATCTAGGTCTACGTGACCTTATGGACGGATTGGATGGCAAATAAGCATTATGGTGGGCCCCATGTGGGACCCACAATGCTGGATGTGCCTTATTCACACCGTCAAGTGAACGGTGGAACCCACCGAAATGTATGTGTTTTTATCATGCCGTCCAGCCATTTTACTTGTCTGTTGGACGGCTAGTGGACCCACCATGATGCATGTGCTGCATCCAAAACCGTCCAACCATTTAGCCAGCTTGTCCTTCGGGCTTGAGACAAAAAAATGAGGTAGATCCAAGATTAAGTGAACCACATAGCAAAAAGGAGTAGGGATTGAGTGTCTGCCATTGAAACCTTTTTGTTTCACATAAGTTTTGGATCATTAGGAAATTTGTTTCCTCTTAATCCAAGTATGTGTGACCTTATGGCCAGATTGGATAGAAAATAAATGTTACAGTGGGCCTTGAGAATTTTAATGATGGAAATCAATATTACCACTATTATTTGTAGTGCGATCCAGTTGATCTTTTGAGATGATTCATGTATACATATATTATATACATCTTAATGTATTTATGGCCATCCATTGAGGCCCACCTTAGTATTTATAAGGCCCATGGGATGGGGCCCATATCGATGTATTTGTGGCCATAGTTAGGGCCCACCTTAATATGAGTGTAAGGCCCATGTTATGAGGTCCATTGTGATGTATTTGAGGCCCATGGGTTATGGCTCAATGCAATGTACTTAAGGCCCATTGATGTGGCCCACTTGATTTATATAAGGCCCATATGATGCGGCCCATTTGATGTATCTAAGTCCCATGGGTCGAGGCCCAACGGGATGTCCTTATGGTCCATTGCAATGTGCGATGCCCCCATGGTTTGTGCAATGATGTTTTATGGCAGGCTATGCCTTGGGAGCAATGCTGGTTTGATGTCCACATTGTAAGAATAATGTTGGTTAAATGTCCGTATTATGACTCTCCTTAGGGCCCATTGATAGGCCTATACTTGTTGTGTGTAGGTTATTTAGGCCCATCTGCATTGAAAGGATCGTTCATTTCTTTATAACATGCTTTGTATAATTCCATGCCTCATGCCATACGCATCATATGTATGCTTGATATGAGGAATGCTTGATCATAGCATAAGCCATTGGGCTGAGACATTCACGGGACTCCTTATGAGACGGAGTGCCCCACATGATCGCATGGTACATACAGGATTGTTACATGACTAGATAGTGTGACTCATGCATTTTTCATATGTGTGACATGATCATTGTATGCCCTAGTGATATCAGGGTCGTGGCTCCATAAGCACATCGTGGATGGCCGTATCGGATGTTGAAAATTATTAGCTCTAGTATGTGGCACGTAGGATGTCCTTAGGTGAAAATCTCAGAACTTTTTTGGTACCAAGAGATGCTCTAACATCTAGACCGAATAGATACACGAGCACTCGAGTGCCGAATACCAGTAGGCCTCGTCTCCTACTGTATCGTGGTCGGTTGGAAGGGGGTGTAGCCTTATCTACCCGAGTGAGGGGGCTGTAAGCTAGGTTGAGTTTGACCAGCTCGCAAATGAGTCCACTATTGACGAGTTGGGTAGGTATTGACAGACTACTGGACAGGCAGATAGTGAGGTCTATTCCGCTCACTGGGCTGTGTAGCTAGGGAGGCGGCAGTCAGTGTGGAGTGTACTAGACCCTGGTGATATCTCAGACAGGAACTGTATTGATATTTGTACTTGATGAGTACTGGCATGCTTGTTTTGCATCTTACATATGACATTTGGCTACATAGGCCTCACATCGCATGGCCTTGGTATGGCCGATAGCATTCACGCCTTGCATCATATAGCTCTGGTATAGCTGATTGTATTCATAGACTTACCCACATATTTCTGCATTACTCTGATATTGTACACTTGGCGCTTGTCTTGCTCACACACTTACACCACCCTCTAAGCTTTTGTAAGCTTATGCACCACCGTTGCATGCAGGTGGCATTGGACCGCAGCAGCACTGAAGGAGGAGCGAGCGTCAGCTTATTTTGGAATTTTTTTATTACCTTGTATTTTCCTTTTTGCATTGTACTCAAAAGTTTTTGATATAGTAGATATGTGGTGATGTTATTTTGTGACTTGGTTATACTTATGGTTATGCTCCATTATAAAAAAAATCAGACTGAAAATTCTCTTTGTAGGATCTTAGGATCGAAAACTGGCGTGTGAGTGTCGGGATCTCAAAATGGGGCACTATGGAGGCTATTGGCATAGGCTTCAGCGATCGAAAATTTTGTGAGCCCATTTTTTGAGCTTGGGGCGTGACACTAGAGCTTCTCCATAAGAGCTTGGGAAGTCCATACATTGGAGCTTGCTTGAGTTGCTTGGAAGTGAAGAGAGAAATGAGAGGGAGAGAGAATTGATCGGTGAAAAGGGATGGGATAGGTGATAGGTGTAAGGAAGGGATGGATGGAGGGAGAGAGAGAGTTGACTTTGGGAATGGAAAAGGGATGGGTTGCTTGTACTTGTAGTATGGTGTGTATTTAACAATGATTAACTGATTAATTGATCGATTGATGGGATAGGTTGTAATGATTCTCTCAAATTCGCAACGCACGACGTTTCTTCAGAATGAACATGGGCATACATCTTCTAGCCCAGGTATTGGATCAGTGTACGAGTCACGCCATTGGAACCATGGTGACAGTGCAGTCACTAGGGTACAAGTCTCGGGTCAAGCCGACCCTGGAATACGGGATACGACTCAAGATCATGCACAAATGTAGGTTACAGATCGTGGGTCGCCAGAATTCGACTAGGAGGGCCACGGAAGCCTAAGGAATAGTACGAGGTAGGATACGGGTCTTACATCTCTTCCCACCAAATAAAAATTTTATCCTTGAAATTTATATAATCATCGCAACTAGACATAACTCATAAGGAAGAGGAAACATGACATTAACATATATATATATATATATATATATATATATATATATATATATGTCAAGGCACAATCAGTTTATGAAAGGATGGGAATAACGCTCTCTAATCACAACCTCATGCTCCCAAGATGCCTCATCAACATTATGGTGACTCTTACTGAACTTCAGATCTTGGATCAGAAATGATTGAAACTAGGAAACCTTACAGCCTTAGAATTTTATCAACGATTAATCTAACAAGACAGTCCTATAACCTAGTTGCGCAAATCATTGACAACTCCTACTGATGACTGAAGGTTTTGCTGGGCTGCATAAAGTCTGACCTGTTCATATCGGGGAGGTGTGTGTCTTCTTTATAGTTGTCGCTGCTGCGACTGCTACTGGGGTCTTGATGGTAAGAGTTGTTATCGCTGATGCTGGTGCTAAAGGTAGGCACACTCCTGCCAATGGTGTCTCGTCTTGCCGCACCCATGAAAGATGCTGGTGAATTGCCTCAGAGGTGGTGCTAGGGGTGCTGCCGATGCTCGAATGGCTGGGCAATTCCTATGCCTATGCAGCCGTCGATGCTGCTGCTAGTGGGAGTTACTAGAGGGAACCTACCTCTTCTGGTCTCTTCATTAATCACGATCCCTCTGTGAACTAACCCACTCGTCCTCATAAATTTGGGCCCTCCGTACTACCTTCTCGAAAGTTGGGAGCTCATGCCTAACAACACGGCCTCGGCGACCATAATGTAAGTCGTTCTCAAAATGGTGAGCCTTTCGCTCCTCATCATCAACCAAATATGGCACAAATTTGGACAGCGCTGTAAAATGAGCCGCATACTATGCCACAGACTGTCTCTATACACTAAGGTCTTGAACTCTAACCCTCGCTGCCGATGAGAGTAGTCAGGAAAATACTACTGCTCGAATTGATCTATGAAATCCTCCTATGTCCAGACAAAATCAGGCCCTGTAACATGGGTAATTGAGGTCTACTAGTGCTCGGCCTCATCATGGAGAAGAAATACAACTAACAGGAACCGCGACTAAGTCATATATGTCATCAAATAAAAAATCTTCTCCATATCAGAGCGTCATTTCTATGTTACAGTCAAATTTGGCTCGCCTTGGAAATGCTAGGGATCGAGCTATTAGAACTCTCGAAGAAGGGCGCTCGCGTGCTCCAGCTCTGCCTGTGATGGCGAAACAACTGGGTGCCTGCTCTGTCCCTGAAGCCCAGCCTTCACAATGTGTAACATCTGTTATAACTGAGAAGCACTCACTGGTATAGTCAGATCCGCACTGGTCTTAGGTGGAGGAACGACATCATCAGGTTTGTGAGCAGAGATCTCTTGTGGTGGAGTGGGTGTCGCTTGCATCACTCTCCTAGGTGGCATGTCCTATAAGAAGGAATAAAGACACCTATTATCCTTAAACACTCTCAAATATAAACACAACGGTGAGCTCTATCAGAAAGTCTCTAAGTTATTCAATCTCGGGAACTTAATCATTCTAAGTTCTCAATAATCATAAAGTGTAGGGTAGCTAACAGCAGATATGTGATGTTATCCTCAGGTATTCCTAATTTATGCTATGATACCAACTTCTGTCACACCCTAGACCTGGAAATTGGGGTTATAAAATTCTCGATTACCGAATCTAGTGCCGACAGCCTTCATAGTACTCCATTCTTGACTCCTAACGTCCATACGCCAGGTTCTGATCCTGGGATCCTATAAGGAGGATTTTCCAACGTACATTTGTCTCATAAAAAGTATAACCGCAAGTATACCCAAATCACAAAGGCAACGACATCATCACACATCCACTAATAGAAACATTTGAATACAATGCTGAAAGGAAAATACATATATCAAAAATCAAAGCTCTAGAAGACAGCTAGACACTCCAAGCTCGACACTGCTACAACCTAATACCACTTGAACACATCTATCGTGCATACGCTTATAGAAATATTAGAGGGTGGTGTAAGTGTGTGAGCAATATATGCATACTGAGAATGTAATATCAAAGTAAACGGAGATACTAATAAGTCCAAAAACCATACAATATCAGAGTAAGAAGAAATATTGACAAGTCCATAAAAATATCATCAACCTCATCCAAGATATACGATGAAAAGACATAGCAAGCCAATGTCATATACTGAGAAAGTAATGTAAATCAGCTATGTAATGCGAAAACATAATGACCCATATATTAGATGTCGAGGATGCAATACAATATGCAATTCGGAAGAGCTACGAATATCATCAGCCTCATCTGGGTCATATAAATACAGAAACATAGCAACCCAAAATGTCATATGCTAAGGATGTAATGCAATATGTAATATGTGATGCGAATGAAATGACCAAACTGTAGTGTGAAGTCGAGATGATAGTACATGGTATCTCAGGCTATGGGGCTTATCACAAAGAGCATCTATCCAAACCAGTCCCATACCTAAATTTGGATAGGTAGACCCAATGTGGTAAGCTCCTAACCTTAGGTTAGTCGCGCACCCTAACCGAAATCCTAGCCATTACAAAGATACACGTAATAAATAGTTGGGCACCACCAGACTGAGTGGATAGTGAATAAATGAATGAATGAATATGCAACTCCTGCTCCACAAATCACTACTGTACATCTCTGAGATCATCACTAAGGTCTAGTACACTCGACGCCAGCTTACCGCACCATCAAGCGCACAATACAACTGGGTAAGTGGAAGAGACCTCACTACCTACCCACCAATATTGGCCTGGCTCGTCGATAGTGGACCTATTTAGGAGCTAGTCAAACTCAGCCTAGTTATACTTACTCCCTCAGGCGGGTAAGGGCACACCCCCTCCCAACCGACCACGAATATAGTAGAAGATGCAACCTATTGGTATACGACCCTTATGCGATCATATATATCCACTCAGTCTCGACGTTGGGGCATCATCTGGTACCAAGAGGGTTTAGAAATTTTCACCTAGAGCAATCTATGGCAACCCGATGCTAATAACATATTTTCGGTGATCTATCTGACCATCAACAATATGCCTGTGGAGGCTACAACCCTAATGTCATTAAGGCGTACAGTAATCACAAAACACAATGCAAGTTGCAAGAGTCACACAATCCAGTCATGTATTAATCCTGCGTATACCGTACTCTCATGCGAGATAACCTCCTCCTATTAGGGAGTCACATAACAACTTACCCAATGACTTATGCAATGGTTAACCACGCCTCATAACAAACATGCAGATGATGCGTATGTGCATGTCTCGTGGTGCTATGCTATCACATACTCATAATCGGTATCAATAAACAGCATCAACAATTAACCTCGACAATGTGAATATTTAATCAACATTTCCCTCAAGGAATGACCCACATAGATCCTAACATATATCAGACCCATGGCCTCACACAAGGGCCTAATATGCAACATCATGAGCCTCACTCAAGAGCTTAATACACATCACGATGGGCCTCTCACATGGACCTAATATACATCACAATAGGCTCCATCATCTGGCCTTCAAATGCATCACAATGAGCCTCATCATATAGACCTCATATTCATCACATGAGGCCCTAAACACGGGCTAAATACACATCACAATGGACCTCAAATATGGGTCACATATGTATCACATTGGGCCTCAAACATGGGCGGCATATACATCACATTAGGCCTCAAACACAGGCTGAATACACATCACAATAGGTCTCTACTACGGGCCGTATATACATCACATTGGGCCATGACAATTGGCCTCAGCAATCGAAATTGACCTATATAATCGACCTCACAATCAGAATCGGAATCAGAATCAGAATCAGCCTCGAAAATCGAATCGGCCTCGTCAATCGGATTCGACATAATTAATCTAACATGGCATCGACAATCGAAATTGACCTCGACAATTGAACTTAGCCTCGACAATCAGAATCGGCCTCATCAATCAGACTCATCATCGATAATCGGCACCAATGCTCAGCATTGACAATCAGCACTGATAATCAACATCGATAATTAGCACCGACAATCTGCATCAATAATCAACATCGAAAACTAACATATATAAACAAGGCGAGGTCCATAGATGGACAGCCAATCAACCATAATATAAAGATCGGCCCTTGGCCGTGGTTATATCAAATCCGATAACACGGAGCCATCCGTTTATAGTGAATGGGGCACACTTATTTGGGTTAACCTACTAAGAGAATGATGAGAATGGGCCTAACAAGGCCTAAAGGAAGGTCATAATGAGGACATTCAACCATCATTGCCCATCAATGTGGACATTTAACCGACATCACTCCCAAGAGTGGTCCACATAGAGTCATATGTATAGTGGGCCCATGGCCCCACACAAGGGCCTAACATACATCGTCATGGGCCTTACTCATGGGCCACATATGCATCACATTGGGCCACGCCCATAGACCTTAAATACATCATAATGGGCCTCACCCATGGGCCTTGAATACATCACAATGGGCCTCACCCATGGCCTCATATGTCAAGTGGGCCACATCACATGGGTAGTATTATATGGGTCGTACCAACGAACTTCATGTATATTAAATAAGTTGCACCGATGGGCCTCATGTATATCAAACCTAGCCCACCCTTATGTACTTTGAGATTCGACCTATCCATGAGTTAACATGGAGACAGATGAAGTAAAAACCAAATATTAGCTTTATTAGAAACTACTGTGGCCCTTAGAAGTTTGAACGGTGGATGTCGCTATCCACTATTTAAATGGTGGGGTCCACTTGAACTTTAGATTTGACCCATTCTTTTGCTCATTTCATAAAATGATATCTCAAATGGTTGGATGGTTAGATACAACACATGCATCATGGTGGGCCCCACTGTCCAAACAGCGGATGCTGTAGATAAAGCAAATACATCATTGGGGCCCACGCCATAGGGATAAAACACATACATTTGGAGTGGGCCCGTGAAAGGGGCCTACCTATATGCCCTAGAGGGGGGGTGAATAGGGCAATGCCAAATAAAACTAATAACAGCGGAATAATAAAAGATATAAAGCACAATGCTGAATATAAAACAATCACAATAGCCTAAAATAAAGAAATTGATACTTTATCAGTTCTAAGGACAACCTTACACTAAAAATCAGAGGTTTAAGGTAGGACAATCTTATTTCTAGAACATCCTTTGTATCACAAACCAAGGAGGAATAATAAGTAATGAAATCAAAATAACTTGCGAAAAATAAATCCTAAGTTATTACAACATTCATCCACACTTGCTTGAAGTGATTACAACATTCCTCCATAAACACAAACCACAAAACTGAATGAATAAAGGAATGGAAGAATAAAGCACATCCATAACACAACGATATATAGTGGTTCGCCTGTGTGTACACCAACTGTTATCCAACAGCCACACAGATTACTACTCCACTCCTAATATCCTCACATAGGGGATATTAGCATGTACTATCAAAATGGGTTTCACAGGTTCACCTAAAACCTTTACAATTGTGTCTTTGATCTCGGGCTTACACAATCAAAAACCCCCACAATCTGAGTTTTCTGGCTCTCTTCAGATAACCACTACAATGAGATTTTTCTGACGAATCTCAAACAAAAACCAGAGAAAGTAAATTACAAAACATGTAAAATACCTGAATCACCTTTAAAGAAGCCCGGTAGAACCAATCCGAGTAGAAGTTCGATTCGACGTTCAAAGTCCAATACCCACTTTAAGAATGGTTCTAAGTCTAATTGATTTTAAATCAAACGAGCTAGATCTATTTGATTTTGAATCCAAGAAGAAGGAATATCAGAAATTCTCCTTTTCTAATAATATTGGAATGTAGATCAAAATCAAATAAAAATAAGCTAGTAAAAGGAATATTAAATAAGCACAAAGCAGCTTAAAATAAACATAAACTTATCTCAGAGAATAGCCTAAAGAATGCTTGAAAAGAATTGAATTGAAGTGCTAAAACTCTGAAGTTCGTACTCTATTTATAGCCTGAAAAATCCCGTCTACGACTGGTCTTAGGATCCTATGACTGGTCGTAGCATCAAAGATTTTTAAAAGATTTTCGCGGGATAAGATTTACTGTTCCACGACCGGTCCTGGGCGGTATACGACCGGTCGTGGGCCATCTACGACTGGTCGTGGGACACCTACGACCGGTCGTAGGACCCCAAAAATGGTTGTTGGAGTTTGAGTCGTAGAGCTACGACTGGTCGAAGGATGAGTCGTAGAACTCATAGGACTGGTCGTAGGATGTCCAGGACTGGTCGCAGGATAGGTAAAAAGATCCAAAAATCTTCAACTACCTAGGACTGGTCCTGAAAAACTTAAGACTGGTCATAGCAAAGCTATGACTGGTCTTGAAGTCCCTAGGACTGGTCTTAGAACACTTCAAACAATAATATTAAAATATATGAGTTATGTATCCAGAATGACCTACAGTAAATCCCATCCTAAGGTCAATTTAAGGTCAAACAAACCTTAAAAGTGAGATGGACATTGAAAGTCTGTACACTCAGATGACCCTTAAGAGAAGCTTGTGAATATACAAAACTTGTAGTAGGCCTTCATGAGCTTGATCTTGACTTGACAAAGTCTTCTAGTAAACTTGAACTTGATCAAATCTTGAACATGCAACCTTGAAAACTTCTATTCTTGATTTCTTCATCCAAGACTTGAAAACTTTCTTCATTTAAGATCTTGTCTTGAAATGCGATGTCTTGATATGTCTTGATCGCAATGACTAGTCTTCAAACATAAAACACAATATATACAAGACATAGATATAGGTTTTGGCACCACAAAATTTGACAACTAAAGGGGTATGAAATCATAGCACTTACAATCTCTCCCTTTGTCAAATTTGTGACAAAACACATAGCATCAAAGATAATAAGGAATGATAAGCCATGAAATCACAAAATACTCTACTCCCCCTGAGTAACACGAGTATTGCTCATATAATCAGTACACAACATGAAAACCTCAAGACTTCAATCCACATATCCATAAATCCACATATCCTTCTCAATCAATACAAAAAAAATTTACTCCCCCTATCCATATTACTCCCCTTTTAGCATTAGCTTACTACTCCCCCTTTTTGTCACAAAATGACAAGGGAAAGGTACAATAGGAAGGAGAACATAGAGAGTAAATAATGAGAATGTGATATGAAAGGACATAAAATAAACCTGAAGTGTCAAGCCATAATTCATAATCCAAAATTCAATATCCAAAAGAAAATGTTAGGAAACCATAATCCATAATACATATCCAAAATAAAAGAAATGTTATACTATCCAGAAGATAATTCACCTAATCTGATCCAGAGGAGGGAGCAGGGATAGTCGGATCAATCTGGTGTAAGCCCTTATTGATGCGACGAAGATATTTTCGCATGTACTTGAATCTCATATCATGGGCTATATTCATATTATCAACTTTTTCCTCCAATGCACGAAGGCGTGCATCAAAACCAGATGAATCATAATCTGGATCATTAGGTGAATCAGATTCTATATCATCAAATATGTTATCCATATTAACATCTTGTTGTGGAAGATCGCCAACTTTCCCTTCGTTTTCAACACCACCACCAACACCTCCATCACCACCTTCCTCAACTTGGCCAGGAAGTAGATCCAATTCATCTTATTAAGATTGGAATTGTTGAAAATAAGATGATGAATTGGTGCCTCATTAATAGGTTTATCGACAAGCATGTGAGTGGCTAAAACAGTCATAAGATAACCGAACGGAATATCACTATGACCTGGATGGAGACGAAACTGAATAATGAAATGACAAATCAAAGAAGGAAGACAGACCTTCGTACTAGAAGCAATAGAATGCAACACATGAACTATGAAAGAAGTTAACTCGATTTTATTACCGGACTAAGGATATACATTGGAAATGAAGAAACGATGTAATACTCTGTAACTTGGTAACAGATACTTTGCAGGGAGCACATTCGCTTTGTGAGTCCATTGCACATCAATTTTGCATAAATCTCTGGTTAACATGCGTTTTTCCGATTCAGAAGGTTTGCCGTATAAAGTATGAATCGGTATTCCTTCATCATTAACAGGTATATCCATAATACCTGATATCAAATGACGGTCAACTTCAAATTTTCCTTCTCTAGTATCAATTGAAAATGTTAAATTATCAAGGAAAAAATCTGAAATGCATGCTACCATTGATTGAGCAATGGACTGGTATGCAGGCCCACCCCAAAGCAAAATGTTAGTCCAGCCAATAGATTCAAGGAGAGGGATGACACCATATGGAGCAATGTGATTGAGATCAGCGGTATGCTCAACGATAATGTTACGGACACGTAAATCTCTTACATCTTGAGAATCATCTTCGGGTGACCGAAGGTTCCGTTTAGTTATCGGTGCAGATCTGGATGAAGATGGACCATGGGATGTTTTCTTTTTCCCTCTAACATCCATATTCAAAAAGATATACAAAGAGAAAGCAAGATGCACAAAAGAAAGATGGATTTTCTCTATATCAGCAAAAAGAGAGAAAAAACCCTTGAAAAATCCAACAAGTGATGAAATCAAGCTATACTATGAACAAATCAAAGCATAGAGAGCAAGAATCTTCAAGAAAGATGATGAAATAGGACTTATCTTAAAGAAAAACTAGAAATCCTATGACTGGTAAAGCCACGACTCATCGTAGGTTGGTGTGAAATTGAAGAAGAAGGGGATTTTTCCCAAATTATATGATGCTCATGAGCTCCACGACCGGTCGAGTAATGACCAAAAATAACATTTTTAAAGAAAAATTTGAAATTTAAACAAATATAATACACTATGATAATGTAAGTAAGAATATTCAATGTAAAATGCACATACCAAGATCAAATTTCAGTTTATTAAACCTGCTTTTGTCGAGCGGTTTAGTAAATATATCAGCAAGTTATTTTTCGGTTGATATACATTCCAAAGAAATAACTTTTTCTTCAACCAACTCACGAATGCAATAATATCTAATGTCAATATGCTTAGTACGTGAATGCTAGATTGGATTTTTAAAAATGTTTTAAGCACTGGAATTATCACAATGTAAGATCATTGAATCTTGATTAATTCCATAATCGCTAAGCATGCGTTTCATCCAAACTAGTTGAGTACATGCATATCCAGCTGCAATATACTTAGCCTCAGCAGTGGAGAGCGATATTGAGCTTTGCTTCTTGCTGAACTAAGAAACTAACAATTTCCAATGTAAAAATAACCACCACTGGTTGATTTTCTATCATCAATATTTCCAACCCAATCAGCATCTGAGTACCTGGCTAATTGAACACTAGTATCAAAAGGATACCATAGACCCAAATTTATAGAACTTGCGACATATCTAATAATCCGTTTAACAGCAATAAGATGTGATTCTTTAGGATTAGACTGATATCTCACACAAATTTCAACACTAAATGCGATATCAGGTTTACTAGCAGTCAGATACAATAAACTACCAATCATACTGCGATATAGTTTAGGATCTATATCTTTACCTGAAGAGTCTTTTGAGAGTTTTAACATTGTACTCATAGGAGTATCAAAGTTCTTACCATTTTCAAATCCAAACCTTTTAACCAAGTTTGAAGCATATTTGGTCTGGGAAATGAAAATTCCATCAGGTTGTTGTTTTACTTGCAACCCAAGGTAATAGTTAAGTTCGCCAACCATGCTCATTTCGAACCTTAATTTCATTAACTTTACAAACTTGGTAGACATGTTGGAAAAAGTAGATCCATGATCACTACGAATCTTACTGACATGAGAACCTTTCTCATTTTGGATTCGTTTGATGACCTTTTTCACTTCATCCTGGGTTTCAGTTTTATCTTTTAAGAACGATACCCAAGTGAATCTGGTATAGTCATCTACGATAACCAAGATGTGTTTTTTGCCTCCTCGATTTTTCGATCTGGTTGGTCCAATAAGATCCATATGGAGAAGCTCGAGTGGTCTAGATGTGGTATTGGAGTTCACTTTCTTGTGAGAGCTCCTAATCTGTTTGCCCAACTGGCATTCACCACATATTTTATCTATTTTTTACAATTTAGGTAGACGTCTAATTAGTTCTCTTTTGCTCAATCTAAATAAGTTTCGATAGTGTACATGTCCAAGGCGTTTATGACATAATTCAGTCTCATCGGTATGGACCATGTAACATTATTGAGTAGATGAGCTTACATCACTAACTATGTAGCAGTTTTCAGAAGTTCTGCGACCAGTTAATATAACAGTACCCTTTTTATTAACTATCTCACAACCTTGATTAGAAAACTTTACACTATGGTTGTTATCACATATCTGAGAAATGCTTAGAAGGTTGTGTTTTAAGCCCTTGACATATAAAACATTCTTAAATAAGGGAAGGTTATAGAGCTGAACCGTACCTTGGCCAATGATTTTACAATTGCTTCCATCACCAAAAGTGACTGACCCTTCAGTCATATCTTTAAGATCGGTGAATAAATCTTTGTCACCTGTCATATGCCTGGAGCAACCACTATCTAGGTACCACTTTGAATGGCCTGTTGCTTTGAAAGTAGTGTGGGTAACCAACTGGAAACTTTAGGAACCCATTTCATAACTGTTTTGGGTTTAGGAGTATAGATGGTCTTTTTCTGTCTATTGTTATAGGAGAGACCTATAGAGTTCGACTTTAATAGCTCCTTGAGAAGATCAATAATTTTTTTAACTAATTGATTTCGGTTTTGAAAATTAAAGTTGAGATGGCTACTTTTAGGTTTTTGAAAAGTCTTTGAATTTTTGAAAAAACCTTGAAAAGTATTCTTTTCTTTTGAGTTCGAAGACTCTCCTTTTACAAATTTAGGAGCAATGTTCTTTTATTTTGGAGATGTATCCTTATCATAGCCCAACCCGGATCGATCACCACATTTCCTTTATCCGGTTAATAATTTTTCCAATTTAGGATCACCATGGGCATATCTCCATGTCTTTCAAACTCTAAAGAGAAGCTACCTCATTTTTGAGTTTCTCATTTTCGGATCTCAAATCTTCAATTTTGGAGGTTTTGAAATCTAAATCACTTTTGATTTTTTCAAAAGAATAAAAAATATGAGACTTTTCTAAAACAAGAGACTCATAATCTTCCTTAAGCTTAAAAAATTTTTCTTTTTGTAATTTAAGCTTGACAGCAATTTTACAACTCTCTTTATAAAGGGCATTATAAGCATCCTGAAGATCATCTTCATTATCGCAATCACTGTTCAGATTTTCTTCACTAGATATATCATCATTATCTGAAAGAGTGATCTTGGCTAGAGTCATAAGGGCTTTAACATCTTCGCCTGACTCGGATTCAGAATCTTCTGATTTAGAAAAGGATTCAGAATCAGACGATTCATCCCAAGTAGCCATCATGCTTTTCTTTTTTGATTTGTCCTTTTTAGAACATTTGTTAGCTAAGTGTCCATACTCTTGACAGTTGTAACATTGACTATCTTTCAAGGATTTTGAGTTCTAGGTTTAGATCGTCTCTTATCATTTAATTTTTGAAAATCAACCTTTTTCTTGTTTTTGAAGATTTTGTAAAACTTTTTTGCTAAAAGTGCCATATCATCTTCAAAATTTTCTGTATCCGAAGTGCTCTCTTGTGAAATATTTTTAGATGATTTTAGAGCTATTGATTTTCCTTTAGGAGCCTTAAAGGATAACTCATAGGTTTGAAGTGAACCAACTAGTTCCTCAACCCTCATGGTATCCATATCACGAAGTTCCTGAATCGCAGTCACTTTAGAATTGAACTGTTCAGTAAGTGAACGTAGTATTTTTGCGCACACTTTACTTTCTGGGATTCTATCACCAAGACCCCACATAGAGTTCACAATGGCATTTAATCTAGTGTAGAAGTCCATAAACATCTCATTCTCCTCCATATGAATTTCTTCAAATTTAGTTGTGAGGAGTTGGACTTTAGATTTCTTGACAATAGATGTACCGTCGTGTGTCATTTCTAATATATCCCATGCTTGTTTTACATTTTCACAAGAGATGATTCTTTTGAATTCATCTGGTGATAATGCACAAGTAATTGCATTTAGTGCTTTTGCATTTATACTACTTTCACTTTTCTGAAGTGTGGTCCAAAGCGAATAAGCCGTTACTTTCATAGTTTTTAAACCATCAACATTAGTTACTTCAGTGATAGGAGGGTTCCATTCATTCACTGTGGCCAGCCACACACTTTCATCCAAGGATTTAAGGAAGATCCTCATCCTGGCTTTCCAATAGGCATAGTTTCTGCCATTAAAAGGTGGTGGCCTAGTGACTGATAGGCTATCAAAATTTGACATCTTAATATATCTTAGATCGTTAGCTCAGGAAATAAATCCAATAAATAAACAATAAGCACGAGCTATTAGGCTCTAATACCACTTGAAAGGGGACTAGCTATATGCCCTAGAGGGGAGGTGAATAGGGCAATGCCAAATAAAACTAATAACAGCGGAATAATAAAAGATATAAAGCACAATGCTGAATATAAAACAATCACAATAGCCTAAAATAAAGAGATTGATACTTTATCAGTTCTAAGGACAACCTTACACCAAAAACCAGAGGTTTAAGGTAGGACAACCTTATTTCTAGAATGTCCTTTGTAACACAAACCAAGGAGGAATAATAAGCCATGAAATCAAAATAACTTGCGGAAAATAAATCCTAACTTATTACAACATTCATCTACACTTGCTTGAAGTGATTACAACATTCATCCACAAACACAAACCACAAAACTGAATGAATAAAGGAATGGAAGAATAAAGCACATCCACAACACAACGATATCTAATGGTTCGCCTGTGTGTACACCAACTGTTATCCAACAGCCACACAGATTGCTACTCCACTCCTAATATCCTCACACAGGGGATATTAGCATGTACTATCAAAATAGGTTTCACAGGTTCACCTAAAACCTTCACAATTGTGTCTTTGATCTCGGGCTTACACAATCAAAAACCTCCACAATCTGAGTTTTCTGGCTCTCCTCAGATAACCACTACAATGAGATTTCTCTGGTGAATCTCAAACAAAAACTAGAGAAAGTAAATTACAAAACATGAAAAATACCTGAATCACCTTTGAAGAAGCTCGGTAGAACCAATCCGAGTAGAAGTTCGATTCGACGTTCAAAGTCCAATACTCACTTTAAGAATGGTTCTAAGTCTAATTGATTTTAAATCAAATGGGCTAGACCTATTTAATTTTGAATCCAAGAAGAAGGAATATCAGAAATTCCCCTTTTCTAATAAGAATGGAATGTAGATCAAAATCAAATAAAAATAAGCTAGCAAAAGGAATATTAAATAAGCACAAAGCAGCTTAAAATAAACACAAACTTATCTCAAAGAATAGCCTAAAGAATGCTTGAAAAGAATTGAATTGAAGTGCTAAAACTCTGAAGTTCGTTCTCTATTTATAGCCTGAAAAATTCAGTCTACGACTGGTCTTAGGATCCTAGGACTGGTCGTAGCATCAAATATTTTCGAAAGATTTCTGCGGGATAAGATTTTCTGTTCCACGACCGGTCCTGGGCGGTATACGACCGGTCGTGGGCCATTTACGACTGGTCGTGGGACACCTACGACCGGTTGTAGGACTCCAAAAATGGTTGCTGGAGTTTGAGTCGTAGAGCTACGACTGGTCGAATGATGAGTCGTAGAACTCACAGGACTGGTCGTAGGATGTTCAGGACTGGTCGTAGGACAGTTAGAAAGATTCAAAAATCTTCAACTACCTAGGACTGGTCCTGAAAAACTTAAGACTGGTCGTAGCAAAGCTAGGACTGGTCTTGAAGTCCCTAGGACTGGTCTTCGAACACTCCAAACAAGCATATTAAAATATATGAGTTATGTATCCAGAATGACCTAAAGTAAAACCCATCCTAAGGTCAATCTAAGGTCAAACAAATCTTAAAAGTGAGATGGACATTGAAAGTCTGTACACTCAGATGACCCTTAAGAGAAGCTTGTGAATATACAAAACTTGTAGTAGGCCTTCATGAGCTTGATCTTGACTTGACAAAGTCTTCTAGTAACTTGAACTTGATCAAATCTTGAACATGCAACCTTGAAAACTTCTATTCTTGATTTCTTCATCCAAGACTTGAAAACTTTCTTCATTTAAGATCTTGTCTTGAAATGCGATGTCTTGATATGTCTTGATTGCAATGACTAGTCTTCAAACATAAAACAAAATATATACAAGACATAGATATAGGTTTTGGCACCATAAAATTTGACAACTAAAGGGATATGAAATCATAGCACTTACAGCCCCATCGTCAGAACAGCTTGGATGTACACGTATACATCACGTGGGACCTACAGAACTTACTGACGTTAAGAGAGAGTAGCTACATATCTATTGTACATGCAACTGCTTTTAAAAAGGCAGAGGCGGGTCCCACGTAAATCCCACCCTCATATATATGTGTGTGTGTGTGTAATATAATATATTAATATTATATTTTATAATAACATGCAGCTTTTGCTGCTTTAAAGAGGCAGAGGTGGGTCCCACGTATGGCCCACCACAACATTTAATATAAAATATTATATTACATTATAATATAATATATAATATATCATATTATATATTATATTGATATAATATAATATATTAATATTATATGTAATATATTGAAAATGTCCATGGCCTAGATGGACGTATATATCAAAGGCAGCCCTACACATGGGGTAGGTCCCACCATTCAGGGACGTTATATGCCTCACATGCATCACGGTGTGGCCCATCTAAATGGGTGGATGACGTGGGTGGGTCCCACGGGCCCCATTGTCCGCTCACACCTCACGTTAGCCACCCCCACCGTCAGTCACACCTCACTGTTGAAACGAGGGATGTTTCACTCAATCTACCACTAGAGATACGGATCTGGGTGGATAAATACATCAATGAGGGACCCACCCACACGTGTGGGGTGGGCCATGTCCTAGATAGATGGTTGGGATGACATATAAACATCATGGTGTGTCCCACATAGATGGGGTCCTCTGATAGATGGCATGGATGTAAATATCATGGTAGGCCACACACCTCATCATCATTATTACCATGCAAAGAAGGAAGAGAGAGAGAGAGAGAGAGAGAGAGAGAGAGAGAGAGAGAGAGAAAAGGAGAGATCGAATGGTCATGGAGGGACCCCGCCACTATGGGCCCTCCATGGTTACAATACATACATCAAAAATGGGCCCCATCACAAGTGGACCTTTTAATAAATCAATGGTAGATCACCCACCTATTGGCCTCCTTCTTAGTTCGATGGAACGCCAAACTCCTTGGCTTCGATCTTAATGGAAGATGATGAAATTTTGATAGTTGAGATGGGGGATGAGAGGGTAGGAAATCAGCCACACTAGAGCTTCTCCATGAGAGCTTGGGAAGTCCATACATTGGAGCTTGCTTGGGTTTCTTGGGAGTGAAGAGAGAAATGAGAGGGAGAGAAGTGATGGGTGAAAAGAGATGGGATGGGTGATAGGTGTAAGGAAGGGATGGGTGGAGAGAGAGAGAGAGTTGACTTTAGGAATGGGAAAGGGATAGGTTTCTTATACTTATGGTATGGTGTGTACTTGACATTAATTAATTGATTAATTGATTGATTGATGGGATAGGTTATAGAGATTCTCTCGAAATTCGTAATGTATAGCATTTCTTTAGAACGAACGCAGGCTTACATCTTCTAGCCCGGGTATCGGATCGGTGCACGAGTCACGCCGTTGGAACCGCGGAGACGGCATGGTCACTAGGGTACAAGTCTCGGGACAAGCTAACCCTGAATATGAGATACGAATCAGGATCCTGCACAAATACCGGTTACAGATTGTTGGTCCCCGAAATTCGACCGTGAGGACTGTAGAAGCCTATGGAATGGTACGGGCTAGGATACGGGTCCTACAGGGGTCCACTTGAGTTGTGGTTTTTCGAACGTGGGTAAGGCCCCCTGAGAGGTGTCATATATGATTTTGGGGTAAGAGAAGCCGATCTACGCGGCAAGATTCTCTTCGGTTAGGGGTCAGAAACCAAAATTATCTACATTTTTACTATTTATGAAAAATTTTCGTTAATCCATGGATTTTTATCCCCGAATAGGTTAGAACTATTAATTTTGGCCTGACATTTACTCATTTGGTCTAAGATGATGGTTTCGGCCATCTAACCGTTCAGTTTTCGGTTTGTTCCTATCAATGGGTTGAGGTACTGTAAGACTCTCGGACCCATTTCCTAGCATCACTACCCTCTTTTTCTCCCCAATCTTAACTCCTTAAAAGTCTTACCTTCCATCTAAGATTGTCAGTTCAGGACCTAGGGTGGTCTCTAGTATTTTTGTATCTCTATTGTATTTTCTCTCAAGTCAACGAACGCGTTAGTGAGTTCATGGTCCACGGCGCAGTCTAAGTCTATCCATTCATAAATCATAACATTTTAGTCTTCAGACTTGACAAATGGCATGATCCCGGGATCCTATAAATGTCTCTAAGTTCGATTACACCCTCCTAAGTCAGCGAATGCGTTATGGAGAGTTCATAATCCACGGCCTAATTTAATCCAAACCATTACTCTGATACCATCTGTAACACCTGGGGGTTTCAGGGGCCATATAGGAACTCGACCACCAAATTCCCGAGTGTTGCTTATATCTTAATTATGGCGATTTGTATATAAATCAGTTTAAATGAGCAATAAATGAATCGGGTGGAACATAAACCACAACCACAACTAATCTACTGAAATAAATGCGACTAATGACTACAAGTCTATAGGAATATCAAACAGGTCACGTAAGGCGTCACCCAAAAGAATTTATAAAATTAAATTTCTAAAAGAAGTTATGAGCTAGATCCACAGTTCAACAACCCATAATCAACCCGCACAATCTACAGTGATCCACCCGTAAGCTGGAAGTAGGAAGCTCCTCTTCCTCATCCATGCTCACCCTGCTCAGCTCGTCGAGCTTTACCTCACCTACATCTAATAAAGGGTCTGGTTGATATTTTAAAATATCGTCCCAGAGTTGGAGTGAGTAACTAAATCACTGGTTATTATTAGCCTTAAGTTACAACAAGAATCAATTATATAATGAATTTAATGAAAAGCGTACATTCAAAGATCCCCAAATAGTCTTGTTAATGCATATGCATGTATTATGATATGATGCATAACCTCACAAAAACACTCCCTCGAGCGACTTCGTCTAATGATCGCGCATGACCAACACTCCCTTATTACAACCTCAACTGTCAAGTCACCAAAACCTATCTCGTGCGATGCGTGAATAATGTTAGCCGAGTATTTAGTTAATTCTGTTCATTTAGTAGATTGGAGAAACTGGTACACCCCAAGTATCATTGCCCTCAACTGGTTGCAAGGCCGAGGCCCCTCAACGTGCGAGGCCAAGACCCCTTGATTCTTGATCCCATCGGGTTCCCCATACCCGATGTCAAGCACATGGGGAGTGCTGAGAAGAGGGATCGTTCACGGTCACTATGAGGAGGCTCGTCACCCTAGTATAGGCCGACAGCTCAGACACAATGTCCTATTCCACCATGCCCGGCTCTCGAGTCAGTCGATCGGTTTCAAATGGTTATCAATAGGCTTCATTGGTTGAAGGGTGTTTCATGTTCCATACAGTAGTGAGAAGACATGGCTAACAAATATGATTGTTTAGTAAGCGAACTAGACCGTGTGAGTTTAGACGAATACGAGACGGACAACATCGAGTACAAGTGACCCATGTAGTCCAACTACTGTTGCCCATTCACATCCGCCCAAATCTGCTAGTTTAGGTGCAGGATAGTCCTACCAATGGGACCACCCTCTCCCACCTCAGTTCCCTGACCAACCCAGGGATTGATGACATTTAATAATATTCCAACAATTCAGGATTTATCTTCTAACCCAAGTGAAGTCATGCATTCACACATCAAACATAAAAACTTAGATTTTTCTATAATTGCAACTACTAACAATAATATGAAATAAATGTGCACATGTGTTGTGTGGGGTTAACGAAGAGAACTAGAGTCACGCATCATTCATAGGACAAACATACAATAAGGATTTATGCAATCATTCATGCCACAAGAAAGGTTATACTAGGATCACATATGAGATGAACATACCATACCAAATAAAGCCTAATCATGTTGAAGAGCAAATAAACAACACTCAATCATGTCATGAAATTTAGTAAAATCATACCTGGGATGAATATGTCACACCAACATCAAACCTAATCATGTTGAAGAACAAATAAATAACATTCATTCATTTTATGGAATTTAAGGGGGACCTATCATGTAAAGTCTTGGCTGGGTTCTCTCTAGATTACTCAAACATATCATCCTAACATTCATAATCATTAAACTCATAGTAAAATTGGTGCTAGGCTACCTAAGGATAATAGTTCGCACCTTGTGACGAACCGCCTGATTCATAGCACCCGTAGGGTTGTGGTGTTAGGAAATCATCATTGAAATGCCTAAATAAGCATACAAGCTTGTAAGAATGGGAAGGGATTAAACACAAGACCTAAACTTACAAACATAACTCAATACCTACCTTGAATCGACACCAATGACGGACAATGTTACTATAGAGGAGATGAGAGGGTGAAGGTACACAAATCCTCATGCTTTCAAGCTCTCCCTCTCTCTTTCTTTACTTTTTTTCTCTCTCTCCTTCTCTCTTTCTTTCTTCTAGGACAAATTCGCATGGGGAGAGGGGTGCCCAAATGAAACCCTTATATAGGGCCAGATTTGGTGTAAATGGCCCTAAGGGCTAGGTTTTTACTATACTAGCCCTATGGGAGGGTCTTTCTAACCTCTAAGGCCCACTATGATGCATACATATTAATATATACCGTAGGATAGTTAGCCCTAATGATGATTTATGTATGGACATGATCAGCCCGCCATTTGAATGCGCTGATCGACAGATATGATTTGAAGTTTGTTCAGCGGTCACCGATGGTCGTTCGAGGCTGTAGTTATATGGATATGAATAAGAAAATATCTTTACTCTACATGTGAAGTTTGGTCGTAAACTGACGGTTTGAAATTCTCAACTTTGCATAAGAGTGGACGACCCAATTCACTTAAGTTTTAACTTCTTCCTTTAGGGTATTTGTACTTCTCATGCACTCGTCTCTAAGCTCAAGTTAAGCGGTTCTAGACCGTACTCAAGTCTGACTCTCGCGATGGACATCGAGCCGAGTATGACAGACATTATTCTATAGTTTTGAAACTAGTGGCTCACTAACGAGCGATATAGAGCTTGTTCGAAAAATCGGGGCATTTCTTGAATGAATTAGGTATTGAGATTTCTTGCAGGTAATGATTAGGGTTTGGATTAATTATTTTCATAGTGTTGCTTATTTATAACTAGTGAAAGTGGAGATTTGGTCATGATTACCCTAAACCGTTGGTTTGAGGCTAAAAGAGTAACGGGATTGATTTGGTCTATTAGTTAAGATTTGAGCCTTATCTGACTCGGCTTCGATTAGATCTTTAAATTAGTTATGATTGTCTTGATTATTTAGCGATGGTTCGGTTAGATTTGGGCCCTATGTGAGAAAATCATGGGGCTAAACTTGATGTTCAAGTGATCGGGGAGATTCATTGGCTTCCAACAGTTAATTAATCGGACTTGTGCGGTTCTTTCCTAGTCCCACCTGTGTATAAATTAACATTGAGTGCTAATGGTTAGTAAGTGATAATATAAGTTAATTATAAAAAAAAATTCAAGAATTTTTTAAAATCCAAACAGTGAAAAATCCAGGATGCTACATGTTAGGACATGAGTCTAAAAATGAACCAGACCTAAAATTCAAGTGGGCCGCACAACAAAAAATAGCGAGGATTGAACATCCACCGTTGAAACATTTGTGGGGCAATGAAGTCTTAGATCAAGCTAATATTTTCGTATTTTCGGTTCATCACAGTACCAATGACCCCGTTAACAGTTTGGATCGCATATAAACATCATAGTAGACTAAAGGAAGTTTTAATTATAAATATATTCCTATCCAATTTTAGTTGTAATGCTGCACACTTGAGTTTTGGGGTCTTCCTCAATTTTTACACTCATGTTTTATTATAAGCTAGGTAAGTGGATAAATCGAATTTCTCACAAACATATAATAGAGCCACAGCTTATGGGCATTAAGACTTCTTAAGCAGGATGTCAAACTACTAAACCCGCGTCCCAAAAGAACTACTCCAAACCCTTCACGTGGCAAATGAACTAGGAATTCTTGACGTTCATAAGATGCTATCACCCTTGGTGCATTTTATCCTCCTCTGTAAGCTAGATCACTCATTTGATGAGCAACGTTTACTTGTTTAATTTAGGTCATTAGTTAAAACTTTTCAAACCATCCATTTTTTATTTTATTTTATTTTTCTTACAAGTGGTTAACTTGAAAAAGTGAGCTTGCATAATTTTTTGTGTAAAGACCATGTAAAATGTTATGGAAAAACATCTACACATGAATTAACATAATAATGCAAAATTAAAAAATAAAAAAGGCAAATCAAAAGTCAAAAGATAAAAAGAAGAAACAAAAATAATAAACAAGTGGTACTGAGATTTACATGATACGGTAATATGCTTACTGAGATTTACATGATACGGTAATATGCTTACTCCATGGACTGTGATATAGAGCTTTCTTCTTTACTAAAAGAAGAAAAACAAAAATAGAGGACTTACCTCTCTCCCACTCTTCCTCTGTGCAAGAACTTCCCACCAACGGGGTGGCATGATATATCTGTTTATCCTCGCCATCCATCCCTTTTCTCATATCATTTTAAGGCATGATCTCAAGTGGACCACACCAAATAGTAAGCTTGGGTTGCACTAAATGCAAGAGTCATCTATGGTGTGGTCAACTTGAGCGTTGAATCTTCCTCATTTTTGGGCTCATACCATAAAATGATCTGAAAATATGGATGGATGTGTGGATAAACAGGTACATCACGGTGCCTCCTCCCCTCTTCCCTAGTTCGTGGCTAAAGACGAGCGGGGGTTAGGACGCAATTTGCTTCCATTGATCACACCAAAGGAGAGATAGGGTGGAAAAGTCCTAAAGGAACTATGATTCACTAACACAAAACACAAGAGCGAAGGAAGGAGGGAGGGAGAGAGAGAGAGAGAGAGAGAGAACCATAAGGGAGGGAGACATCCCTATGGAGATGTGTAGAATGTCTCCACCACCTCATGTCATCCCACTTAAAGACTGGTTTTTTCTAATATTGCAAAAAACACTCCAAATAACAACTACTAAAATGACACCAATTGATAGGTAATAATAAGCCCAAAAGAAGTCTTACACTAAACAAAATTTTCTCTTTCAATAGGCTTTATTAACATGTTTGTTACCGTACTATCTGTAAGCCCCGTATCCTAGACCGTACCATTCCAAGACTTTCACGGTCTTTTCGGTCGAATTCTGGCAACCTTCGACCCTTAACCAGCATTTATGCGTCACCCTAATTCACACGCCATCAACCCGAGTCAACTCAACCTGAGACTTGTGCCATAGCGACCACGCCGTCGCTGCGACTCGCGCGTCAATCCGATACCCTGGTCAGGAGATGTGGGTTCACGTTTGGTGTGAGGAAAACGCTGCGCGTGTGAATTTCGAGAGAATCTCTATGACTTGTCACATCAATCAATCCCATCATGTCAAGTACATGTCAAGTACACATCACCTTTCACCCATTCCCAAGCAACCCCCCAAAGTCAAAAAATTTCTTACAAGCTCATACCTTTCTTACACCAAAAATCACAAAAGTCATAAAGTTCTTACACCCATCACTCACCACATCCATCACTCCATCACCCATCACTCTCTCTCTCTCTCTCTCTCTCTCTCTCTCTCTCTCTCTCTCTCTCTCTCTCTCTCTCCCTTTACAAGTCTCTCTCTCATTTTCAAGCTCATTTCCAAGCAAGAGAAACACCACACGTCCAAGCCCCTCCAAGCTCTCCCAAGTAACAAGTGTGTCCCACCTTTCCCTACCCTTTCATCTCCCATCTCAACCTTCTAAACCTCATCTCCTCCGTTGGAATCAAAGCTAAGGAGCAAAGGAAGCCTATGGTGCAAGAAGAAGCCGGTGGGTGATCTTTGATTTTTATCTTTCATCCGTTTGTTTGATTTAAGGGTCCATGTATGTGGGACCCACCTTGATGTATATTTTGTATCAAAGAGGGGGCCATAAAGGTGGGGCCCCTCTATCACCTCCGTTGTCTCTTTCTTTTTCTTCCCTCTTTCTCTATCTCTTTCATGATCATGGTCCACCCACAATTTATGCATTTTACCCAAGCCATCCATTTTGGTGGGCCACCTTGACCCTTGTTTGGGGCCTGCATGACCGAACGGTCACACAGGACTGGATGAAAGGGAAACACAAATATCAGGCTGGTTCAAATCAGGCGGGCCATGTAGGACCCACCTTGATGAGTTGTTCATCCACCCCGTCCGTCCAAGGACACCGGACGTAACTGACGCTGGGGTTGTACTAGCCGTGAAGGGTGTATTGACAGGGAATGGCTAACAGTGATGTGAGTGATGATGGGGTCCATGGGACCATCACCATCCATCACCCATTTAGTGGGCCACACCTTGATGTGTGTTTCATCCAAACCATCTACCACCTTTAACGGTGGGGCCATGTGCAGGTGGGGTCCTCCTCCCAAATCCATAGCTTACTGGTAGACTGAGTGGAGATACCTCGTTTCAACGGTGGGCCCCCCATAGCTCACATAGTAGACTGTGTGAAAGACACCTCATTTCAACCATGAGGTCTTGGCATTCATCCCTAGTGGCGGTGGCTAACAGGGAAGTGTGAACAGCGGTGGGGTCCATGGGACCCACCCACACCATCCATCCATTGGGGTGGACCGCACCATCATGTATGTGTTGTGACCACCATCCATCTGATGGTGGGACAAACCCCCATGTGTGGGGCCCTCTCTGATGTATGTGACCGTCCAGGCCTTGGACGGCCTAAACATTAGATATACTATATATACATATATAGTATATTATATTATATATATTATATATTATATTATATGATATATATATATATATATATATATATATATATATATATATATTATAATGCCTTTTGTGGTGGGCCCTACGTGGGACCCACCACTCCCTTTTAAATGCAGAAAAGCTGCATGTACAGCAGTTTACTTTTAGATATTAAATATATATATATATATATTATATTGCATATGAGGGTGGGCCCTACGTGGGTCCCACCTCTCTCTTTTAATACATAAAGTTGTTATGTAGCAGTTTATATTATATTATATAATATATATTAAATACTATATATATATATATATATATATATATATATATATATATATATATATATATATATATGAGATGTGAGGATGGGCCCTACGTGGAACCCACCTCTCCCTTTAATGCCTAAGCTGCATAGCGGTAGCTATCATGTAATATATATTATGTTATATACTGTGTTTATATATAAACGGTGGACCCTGCGTGGGACCCAACTCTGCCATTTGGAGTGTAGCAAGCTGCATACATAGCAGCTAGGGAGTTACTCCTCTTATTAGCAGCCAGCCCGTAGGCCCCACATGATATACGTGTCTTAGCTACACCGTTCATGATTTGTATTATGAGGCCCACCATGATGCACGTGTTGCATCTATACCACCCAACCATTTATGAGATCATTTTATGACATTGGAGAATGAGTGAATCAAATCTAAAGTTCAAGTGGACCCCACCATTCAAATAGTAGATCGTGACATCCACCGTTCAAACTTCTAGGGCCATGGTGGTTTCTAAATAAGCTGATATTATTTTCACTTCGTTTGTCACTATGTTAACTTATGAATAGGTTGAATCTCAAATATACATGAGGTTGGGCCCAAATGAGGCCCATCAGTGTGGCCCATTTAATATATATGAAGCCGTTGGTGCGGCCCATATAATGCGGCCCATGTAATGTGGCCTGCTTGACATAAGATGCTCATTGTGATATATTCGAGGCCCAGGTGCCAGGCCCACCTAATGTGTATTCGAGACCTGATGTGATGTATGTGAGGCCCATTAGCGAGGCCCAATACAATGAATGTGTGTGGTGAAAAAGCGGCGAAGACCGCTTAAGTTGAAGTAGAGATATGTCAATATATCCTAGAGGGGGGTGAATAGGACCTTTTTTTAAAAAAAACTTTTTATGAATTATTAAAAGTCCTTATCACACTAATCCTATTACAGAGTACAGATTATGATTACTCAAAATTAACTCTACTAGCTTCCAAGTCTGATAGAGGATCCAATCACAATCTATTTAAAAGATAAACAATATACAGATGAGACTGTGATGGATATGACTGTGTGTGCATAGGATGTGATCATATCTAAAGACATACAAGGAAATCACATAAATGAAAGACATTATCAATCACAAACACAGTCATTTTGTAGTGGTTCGACGACTTGTCTACTCCACTCTCGGCTGCCACACTTAACCCTTGAGTGACCGAATTTCACTAAGGAGGTTTCTCATGGTTCACCTCAAACCTAAGGTTTTAAATCAGGTTCACCTTCAACCTTTACAGAGGTTTCTACTCGGCTCATCTCAAACCCTAGAGTTTTGCTGGCGTACTCCTAACCAGATGTTTATGCCCACACAGGACAAGGGTCCACACAACGTACCCTAAGGTTTCTACTCGGTTCACCTCAAACCCTGGAGTTTTGCTGGTGTACTCTTAACCAGATGTTTATGCTCTCTACAGAGCAAGGGTCCACACAACGCACCCCGCATGTACACTCCTGTCGCAGGCCTCCTTCGAGGACTCCAAATGGTGAGAAACACTTAAAACCCAATCCTAAAAAGGAATGATCGCAAGTGTCCTCTGGACTCTTAGTACTTACAGATAATTTGATGAGTCCCTTTCAGCGCAGTGATGAAGACCTTCTACTTGTTGATGAAGAGTCTTCAGCTCCCTTGATCCGCAACACAAAGATGTATCTATACTAGGCTTAGGTTGGGTCAAGGTTATGATGGACTACCACTCTCTAAAGGTTTTCCTATAAGGAAGATAGGGAGGTTCCCATCATCTATGCATTCAAGGCATCCCAGCTTAATGATATGTCATTACAGTAGTAGCTGAAGGATCCTTGAATGCGAAAGTTCATTCCCCAATCCACTCTATGAGATATCAATGATGAGGGTGGATTGGAGGATGAACTTCCTGAGAGAAAGGGCTTAAGGTAAATGATAGGAAGGTTAGAACTCTCAAAAGCACTCTCTTCTTTCTCTACCAGCAATGAAGACAACTCTCTCTATTTATAGGCAAAAGGTTCCAACGGATATAAACGGTCATATTTATGACAAAGTTCGATATCATCGAACAATCATCAATATGTTCGAGCGTATACTCCCAATTGTATCGGCAGACCTCTCGATGACAAGAACTCAATTGTCATTTCACTTTTGAAAACCTTCTGCCAACTGGTCAATGGGATCGAGACATACATCGATGTTATCAGATTTCGAACTCCGATTCTATCGAGTGATGGTTCGATCTATCGACAGGTGAAAAATAAGAGAGAAGCCTTGAAGATTTTCAGGTTCTACAGATATGATCCGGGAAGCAGTCGATGTCATCAGAATTTGTACATCGATCATATCGGAGACCTTGTCGATGGGATCGATAAATCGTATACACTAACTAAAAGCTTGTTGGACGATTTATGTTCGAAATCGATCCAATCGACCAGGTCTCGATATAATCGATATATGAATATCGATTTATCGACTGGCACCCCGATCATCATAAAAAATAACCTGAAAATCATGCTGGAAGAACCAAGTGCACACAATCGATATGATCGACTAACTCCCGATATGATCGATATTTGAGTTCAGATTGAATCGGACAGTCATCGATATATCGAAGCATATGTTAGTTTTTTTTAGAAAAACAGGGGCGCTGGAAAGCGGTCTGTCGATTATATCATCCACTTTAGATATGATCGATATTCGAATATCGATGATATCGACTCTTAAGTCGATATATCGATAAATCGTCCAGATGATTGTTTTGATTGCTGGACGCTTTCTGTCCTCACTCGATTGTATCGATTGAGATGCCGAGGACATCGACAGATCTGGTTAATCATATCGAAGGGGTAATCGATATAATCGACAGTGTAAGAAAAACTTCACTGATTTTCCTTTTTGATAAAAAGCTTTCTTACACAGAAACTCTAAGATGTTCTAGTTCTTTTTAAGGATTTAATTACCTGGTGTTTTGGGACATGGGATGTGAGGCTATGATTTACCTTTTGGCGAGCTTCTACGTGACAAAATCCCCAAAACACCCTAGGAACATATCTAGACATATATATCCTAAATTGTGTGTACATGTATTAACACAATTTTACAAATTCTAAACACCCATGTACACAACAAACAAATTCTCCCCCTTAATTCAAAAACTCCCCCTTTCTTGTTGCGGCTACTCCCCCTAACACCTGCAACATAGATATACAATTTTCGCTCAGGGTGTTTGAATTGTTCTCCCCATTTTTATCAGTCATTGACAAAGGTATAAGACGTGATATTGACTGAAGATTAAAGCATATGGGAGAACCAGAGGAAGATAGATGTATATAAATGAAGACATCAATGAAGACAGTGTAAAGCATACATCAATGAAGCAGTCAGCACAGGCATTGTATAAGCAAATAGGAATCTAGGTAAAATGAGAATTAAGTTCAGCCATATCAACAAAAAGATTTCATTGTCCAGAAGTGTAAAGTTACCCAAAAGAAGTACGCAAAGATAGATGCACAATCAAATGTTTTTGACTAGACGCATGGCTCTACCAAAACTGTCTCCTCTTATCAATTTGAAAGCTCGCCAGTTGTTAGAAGCTCAAGAATCTGCTGCACAGAGTGTTGGAGAGCTTCCATCCTATTTTCTATTCCTGATAGTCATTGTTCACAGTGTTGGAGTCACTCATCAATTCTAGTGAAATTGTTTAAAAGTTAGCGCTCAAGCACATGATGCTGATGATTTGTGACAGAAACAGAACTGCAATCAGGAGTTCGATTGGAACCCCAAGGAATTTCTTCATTAAGCACGGGGCCACTGTCTTCAAGAGGTGGAAATATCTTCGTATCTGATAAGGCAGAAGCATACACTTGTTGCGCTGCTTCATGGCCGTACTAAACTGCAGGATATACCTTATCAGTTGTTTCTGGTAGACTCGCCCAGTGTGCGAGCTTGCAGATAAGAGATGGAAAAGGCAGAAATTCAAGATGGTCACTTCTGATTACCTTGATCAGCTGGTCTAATATGAAAGTCGGTAAGCATACAGAGATCTCTTGATAGACATCATATAGAATGTTGAGTGTAATGGGACTCAGATATGTGTCATTTGCGTCACAAGGGTACACATTCATGTTGAAAATACTGTGAAGGAGTCGGAACAAGATTCCTAGGTATTTTACTGGAAGAATATTGCTATCATTTATAGGAATTGTCATACCTTGGCACAGTGCTTGTGTAATTTTCCCCCATCTACCCAAATCATTTAGATTTCTACTAGTGACAGGGATTTGCATCACTTCAATGTTCAGAACATGACCAAGAACTGATGGAGTAATGTGTTTGGTGTGCTGCATGAATTTCAGACATATGCAAGGTGGGTAATCTTGGGTAACATGACAACAGTTGAAGAACTGCTGGATCATTTCAAACTAATATGGCCCGCCCATGTCAAACATATTCTTCCATCCAATGGTTTCCATCATGAGATCCACCCCATTGAGTTTGACAGTACTCATGAGAATAGTACGATCGACTATTGTGACTTGTTCCCAATCCGACTGGTTTTGAGGGGGTTTAGAATATTTCTCTTTCTTATTCTTGGAAGATTTTACAGATGAGAGAGCCTTACCTTTTCTTTTAATCATCTTCTTTGTATCACTTGGGTGCCAAAATTTCAGTTCATCTTCACACACATCAAACGGAGGAACTGATCAGGGTCGAGAGCTGGCCCTTAAAAAAATTTTCAATCAGCTTTTTATTTGGGCGCCATATGTCGATCATATCATCCAACCTATCGATTGTATCGAGAGGTTGTCGATCGATTCTATCGAGACTACCCTCGATGTTATCCAAGGACACGACTTTTCACATTCTGAACAGTTGTCGATTGTATCGATCCTCAGTTGATAAAATCGAAGAAGACCGTTACTTTCTTTGAAAGTATGTGCTATTCAGAATTTTCCTGATTTTGACATGCTATTGTATATTTCTTGACTTAATCAGTTTATGTATAAAAGAAAAAGGAAACACCAGTTCTATATAAATATAAACATGATAATGTTTGTATACAAAAATTAGAGGTCTCCAACCTTAGATGTAACATTGAGGATTTAGCAAAAGCTGCATCATTTCACCAATTATCCAGATTTCGATGCAAAATCTGAACGTGTTCTTATATGCTCAGGAATTCAGGGTACAGAGTTCAGTTTTTCCTTCACTCTCCACCTTGAGACAGAAGTTTTTGTTGTGGTGACTTTTGTTATCTTACCAACTCGATCTAGTGGTTTCTTCATTCTGTCTTCCATTTTCAGTGATAAAAGGATATTTTTCATTACTCTGGTCCGATTAAGTTTATCAGTGTCATTTTGACCAGAGTTACAAGAAGTTGTTTTTAAGCATTCAAACTTGTAATGTCCCATATCACCACACAAATGACAAACTGGAGACGTTCTTGTATTGCTAACTGAAGCAGTAGATTTTCCAATTTTCATTTTGATTTTCTCATACCCTAGGCCACTCTTATCTTTTCCAGGCCTTCCTATCCCTAACATTCTTTTAAGTTTTTCACCACTCTGAGAAAACTTATAGTTTATCTCAGCAAATTTTTTGGATTTTTCTAAATCAATGCAAAGTGAGTGGTTCTCATTTTTGAGTTTTGCATTATCATCTCTTAGTAGTTCAGCTTTGTTCATAAGTTTTGATAATTCTTCTTTTAGGGATAGGTTTTCTTTTTCCAATTGATCATTATCTATAAGATATTGTTGCAAATCATTGGACAAATGTATGTTTATTTCTAAGGTTCTGTCCAAGTCTTTCTGCAACAATTTCTTTTTATTTTCAATCATGCCAATTTTCTTAAGGATGTGGATGTTATGATTGTATAGTTAATTATAAGCATCCTGCAATTCATTCTGCTCTTTATCTTCTTCTTCTTCAATTTCCTCATTGTCAGATAAAAATGATTCAGTGGCTAGTTGTTCTTCTTTTCTTTTAGATTCCATGGGAATAATTGAAGTGGTGGAGACCATAAAAATTTTTAAAGGTTTCTGATCTCCATCACTTCCTGAGTCATTATTTTCTAAATTTGACTCCTCCGTATCATCCCATGTGGCGGCCATCGCCTTGCCCATGGTTTTTCTGTTTCGGCGTTCGGTAGATAGGTGTCCATGCTCATGATAGGCATAACATTGTAGTTCTCTGTTTCTTTTTCAAAATTTTCCTGCTAAAGGTTTGTCATCCACCTTTCTACCTTTAGAGGGGCGGCCGCGATTCCTTTGAAAGAATCTTCTAAATCTTTGTGCCAGCAGAGCCACTTCCTCATCTTCATCTTCCTTTCCACTCTCATTATCCTCATGTTTTGGTTTCTTGAAGGTTTTTAGGATAGTGTTTTTGGATTTTTGGGGTTGTGTGAAGTATAGTTCAAAGGTTTGTAGGGAACCTACTCGTTCTTCTACTTTCATTTCATTAATATTCCTACACTCCTCAATTGTTGTTACCTTGGGATTGAAGCGTTACGGTAAGGATCTTAAGATTTTTCTACATATTTTAGATGTCGGAACCTTCTCTCCCAAACCACCCATGGAGTTACAAATAATGTTTAATTTGGTGTAAAACTCCATAAATGTCTCATGCTCTTCCATCCTAAGATTTTTAAACTGTGAAGTTAAGAGTTGTAGTTTAGATCTCTTCACAGTGCTTGTGCCTTCATGGGTTGTTTTCAGTAAATCCCATGCTTCCTTGGATGTCCCACACATATTTGATTAAAAATATCTTGGGACACGGCACAGTAGATGGAGTTCATTGCTTTTGCTTCAGCATTTCGCTGTTTTTTGTCGAACGTCGTCCACTTCTCATTAGGTTTGAGTTTAGTGATTGTGGTTTCATCTTCAAGTACAATTTGTTTGGATGGTACCACGTATCCTTTTTCAACTGCATCCCAAACTTCATGATCCAAAGATCTTATGAAGTAGTGCATTCTAGCCTTCCAGTATGCATAATTTGATCCATCAAATACTGGAAGTCTAGTGACAGATGAGCCCTCTTCTTTGGCCATATTTCTACTTCAGTCAAGATCACTCTCTAGGCGGTGAAGCCCTTAAAGAGAGACTTGCTCTGATACCAATTGAAAAAGCGGCGAAGACCGCTTAAGTTGAAGTAGAGATATGTCAATATATCCTAGAGGGGGGTGAATAGGACCTTTTTTTTTTAAAGTTTTTATGAATTATTAAAAATCCTTATCACACTAATCCTATTACAGAGTACAGATTAGGATTACTCAAAATTAACTCTACTGGCTTCCAAGCCTGATAGAGGATCCAATCACAATCTATTTAAAAGACAAACAATATACAGATGAGACTGTGATGGATATGACTGTGTGTGCATAGGATGTGATCATATATAAAGACATGCAAGGCAATCACATAAATAAAAGACATTATCAATCACAAACATAGTCATTTTATAGTGGTTCGATGACTTATCTACTCCACTCCCGGCTTCCACACTCAACCCTTGAGTGACCGAATTTCACTAAGGAGGTTTCTCATGGTTCACTTCAAACCTAAGGTTTTAAATCAGGTTCACCTTTAACCTTTACAGAGGTTTTTACTCGGTTCACCTCAAACCCTGAATTTTTGCTGGCGTACTCCTAACTAGATGTTTATGCTCACATAGGACAAGGGTCCACACAACGCACCCTGAGGTTTCTACTCGGTTCACCTAAAACCCTGGAGTTTTGCTGGTGTACTCTTAACCAGATGTTTATGCTCTCCATAGAGCAAGGGTCCACACAACGCACCCCGCACGTACACTCCCGTCGGAGGCCTCCTTTGAGGACTTCAAATGGTGAGCAACACTTAAAACCCAATCCTAAAAAGGAATGATCGCAAGTGTCCTCTGAACTCTTAGTACTTACAGATAAGTTGATGAGTCCTTTTCAGCGCAGTGATGAAGACCTTCTACTTGTTGATGAAGAGTCTTCATCTCCCTTGATCCGCAATACAAAGATGTATCTATACTAGGCTTAGGTTGGGTCAAGGTTATGATGGACTACCACTCTCTAAAGGTTTTCCTATAAGGAAGATAGAGAGGTTCCCATCATCTATGCATTCAAGGCATCCCAGCTTAATGATATGTTATTACAGTAGTAGCTGAAGGATCCTTGAATGCGGAAGTTCATTCCCCAATCCACTCTATGAGATATCAATGATGAGGGTGGATTGGAGGATGAACTTCCTGAGAGAAAGGGCTTAAGGTAAATGATAGGAAGGTTAGAACTCTCAAAAGCACTCTCTTCTTTCTCTACCAGCAATGAAGACAACTCTCTCTATTTATAGGCAAAAGGTTCCAACGGATATAAACGGTCATATTTATGACAAAGTTCGATATCATCGAGCAATCGTCGATATGATCGAGCGTATACTCCCGATTGTATCGGCAGACTTCTCGATGACAAGAACTCAATTTTCATTTCACTTTTGAAAACCTTCCGCCAACTGGTCGATGGGATCGAGACATACATCGATGTTATCAGATTTCGAACCCCGATTCTATCGAGTGATGGTTCGATCTATCGACAGGTGAAAAATAAGAGAGAAGCCTTGAAGATTTTCAGGTTCTACAGATATGAACGGGGAAGCAGTCGATGTCATCGGAATTTGTACATCGATCATATCGGAGACCTTGTTGATAGGATCGCTAAATCGTATACACTAACTAAAAGCTTGTTGGACGATTTATGTTCGAAATCGATCCAATCGACCAGGTCTCGATATAATCGATATATGAATATCGATTTATCGACTGGCACCCCGATCATCATAAAAAATAACCTGAAAATCATGCTGGAAGAACCAAGTGCACACAATCGATATGATCGACTAACTCCCGATATGATCGATATTTGAGTTCAGATTGAATCGGACAGTCATCGATATATCGAAGCATATGTTAGTTTTTTTTAGAAAAACAGGGGCGCCGGAAAGCGATCTGTCGATTATATCGATCCACTTTAGATATGATCGATATTCGAATATCGATGATATCGACTCTTAAGTCGATATATCGATAAATCGTCCAGATGATTGTTTTGATTGCTGGACGCTTTCTGTCCTCACTCGATTGTATCGATTGAGATGCCGAGGACATCGATAGAGCTAGTCAATCATATCGAAGGGGTAATCGATATAATCGACAGGGTAAGAAGAACTTCACTGATTTTCCTTTTTGATAAAAAGCTTTCTTACACAGAAACCCTAAGATGTTATAGTTCTTTTTAAGGGTTTAATTACCTGGTATTTTGGGACATGGGATGTGAGGCTATGATTTACCTTTTGACGAGCTTTCACACATCCAGATGAGGCAGACGCTTGACTCGATCTTCTTGTTAGGTTGCTATCATCCGACTGACTCAACTTACAACGTAATTGACAAACTAGGGCACATAATAGGTGCACTTTCATGTGGCCGTTACAGTGTAAGCCGTGTCATGGGAGCAATGTTGGTTTGACGTCCACATTATACAAATAATGTTAGTTAAATGTCCGCATTACAATTCTCCCTAGGGCCCACTGTTAGGCCCATACTTGTAGTGTGTAGGCCATCTAGGCCCATCTTCGTATGAATAACATGCATCACCATATAATGTGTTTGGTATAGTTCTATGATTCATGATCACACGCATCATCTGTATGCTTGATATGAGAAGTGACTGATCATAGCATATGCCTTCGGGTAGATTGTTTAAGGGCTCCCGGATAGGCGGTGTTGCCCTACATGAGGGCATGATACGCATAGGATTGCTGCATGACTGGATAGTGTGATTCATGCATTCGCATCGTGTGATATAGTACTGTACGCCCTAGCGATATCAGGGTCGTAGCCTCCACAGGCGTATCGTGGTTGGCAGGATTGGATATTAAAATTTTTATTCTACATGGGGTGCTATAGATATCCCTAGGTGAAAGTTCCTAAACCCTTATGTTACCAAGAGGTTACTCCAACGTTTAGACCGAGTGAGTGCATGAGCATCGAGTGTCGATTACCAGACGGTTGTAATTTCTACTGTGTCGTGGTCAGTTGGAAGGGGGTGTGGCCTTACCTGCCAGAGAGGAGGGGGTAAAGCTAAGCTGAGTTTGACCAGCTCGAGGAATGAGTCCGCTATCCATGAGTCGAGCTCGATATTGGAAGGTAGATAGTGAGGTCTCTTTCACTTACCTTATTGCGCGCAATGGGGCAATGATCTGGTTTCGAGTGTACTAGACCCCGGTGATATTCCATATTTGAGTTGTATTGATATGTGGACTTAAATGAGGATTCGTATGCTTGAGTTGCATCTCGCATCGCATGGCCTTGGTATAGCTGACATCATTCATGTCTTGCATCGCATGGCCTTGGTATGGGCGACATCATTCATGTCTTGCATAGCATAGCCTTGGTACGGCTAATGGTATTCATGAATTTATCAGCACGTTCCGCATTACTCTGATACTGCATAACTGCATTACCACCTTGCGCACACACTTTCACCACTCTCTAAGCTTTCTATAAGCTTATACATGATCGTTGCGTGCAGGTGACGTTGGATCGCAGCAGTGCTGAGGCAGAAGTGCATATCAGATTAGCTTGGAGCTTTTGTTCATCATCATTGTATTTCCCTTTATGCTCATTGTACTTGTAAAGTTTTTTATCATAGTGAAAATGTAATAGAGTTTTTTATTATTATTTATGGGTTGGTTATGCTTATTACTAATCAAACTAATGTTAAAAATTCTCCTCGTACCATCCCAGGATCGGAACCTGGAGAATGGGCGCTGGAAGCCGAAAAAGGGGTACTACGGAGGCTGTTAGCGCCAGATTCAGTGATCAGGAATTTTGTGAGCCCAATTTCTGAGTTTGGGGCGTGACACTATTGACATAAATCTTTTATGATGAGATTTATCCATCATCCACCACATCGTGAACAAAGTGATATTGAATATCGATGTGAATGGTTTAAGCATAAATATTGGATTCTTTGCTAATTGTAATGTACTCTGACTGTCACAATAAATCCCCACCACTTCTTTTTAAATTTCAACTCTTTTAACAACCTCTTTAACAAAATGCCTTCTTTGCACACTTATATAGCTAACATGTATTCTAGTTTCGTAGTAGACAAGGCTAGCACTGATTGTAATCTCGAAATCCAACTAACTGCATCACCAGATAAAGAAAAACATAAACTATGGTAAATTTTCTTTTATCACAATCTCCTGCATAATTTGCATTCATGAACCCAACAAACTTTAAATTTTGTCAAACATATTAAATGGTAATCTTAGAAGTATCCTTTAAATACTGAAGAATCCACTTCACAGTTGTCCAATGATCTCTTCTTGGGTTCACTATATACTTACTGACTACAACCACTACTTACACAAAGTATGGTATGGTGCACACCATGGAAAACATAAGGCTTCCTATCGCCGATGAATATAATAGTTGAGACATATCTGTCATTTTCTCTTTTGTGTTAAGACACTGATATGAAGGTAACTTGTAACCAATAGGGAATTAAGTATTGATTGAGTTAGAATTTTTCATGTTAAAGCGGTACATAACTCTTTTAACATAAATCTTTTGAGTTATTCAGACTTTTCTACTCTTCTCATCTCTAAATATGTTTATATAAAGAGTCTGAATCACAACACATAAATCATTTATATCAAATTCTTAACCAAATGAGCTTTTAATGCTAAAAAATATCTTTATTAGTACCTGTAAAGGGCATGTCATCCACATATAATGATAAGATAAAAAAAACCACCGTTATCATAACTACGAGTATAGACACAATGGTCTGCCTCATATCTCTAAAATTCTAATCTCACAATGAATGAATCAAACTACTTGTATGAACACCTTGGCATCTTTTTTAAACCATAAAACAATCTGTTTAACCAACAAACTAGATTCTTCTTGTTTTCTTAAATAAAACATTTGCGTTGGGTTATATAAATTTCTTCATTAAAATTTTAATGCAGAAAAAAAATTTTTACATCCAACTAATTAAGCTCCAAGTCAAACATCACTGTTATATTTAACAAAAAACGGATAATACTTTATCAGACAACAGGAGAAAAAAATTCATTAAGGTCAATACATGATTTTTAAATATAATCTTTTACCATTAATCAGGCTTATATCTTTCAACATTCCTTTTAGCATGTTTTTTTTTTTTTTTTTTTTCATTTGCTTATAAATTTATCTACAACCAATAGCCTCCTCCCTTTGGGTAGTTCAATCAAGTCTAAGGTATAGAGCTTTCATCTCCCTATCCATGAACACTCTCAATTAGCTAGTACGTATACACAGATTCGCATCCCTCTCGATATAAATAAGGATTGTACTCTATTATCAGGAAAATGTAAGTCGTAACATAACCCTTAATCCAAACAAAAGGTTTTATAAATCTCTTCAGTTGACCTTGATCACTTTCAATTTCAACACCTAGTATTTCATCTGCATACTCTTCATCAACTACATTTACAATGATATCATCAACCTACTAATCTTCTGATTTAGTGGGTTAATCTTGAACATTATTTAAATATTCCAATTCAATTTTCACTCGTAACTTTAAGCTTGGTAGTTCTTTATCTTTCTACATCGAATATTCATTAAAAACCATATCTCAACTAAGCATTAACTTATGGGCAATATGGTCCCACAATTTGTAAACCTTTGTTTTATCTGCATAGTTAAGAAAAACACACTTTTCGGACCTCACATGCATCTTAGTCCTTTGCTCATTAAGAATACACTAACATCATTAAAAAAAATGAAGGAAGGAATAATTAATAGGGCTTTCAGACCATACCTCTTCAAGGATCTTGCAATCTAGTGTAGTCATAGGAGAACAATTTACCAAGTAATAAGCATTATTAGCTTCTATCCAAAAATATTACTCGAGCTTAACCAAATTCAACATGCTCCTAGTATGATCCATAAGCCTATAATTCATATGTTCAGTAACTTCATTTTGTTGTGAAGTACTAGAGACTGTGTAGTGTCTCTTAATGCCATGGTCACTATAAAAATCCTTGAAGTCTTTTAAAATATATTTTCTTCTATTATTGGTTCTCAGGTACTTAATCTTCTTTATCATTTGATTTTCAACCGATGGTTTAAACTTGATACAAATAAGTAAAAACATCACTATTCATTTTTAACATGTAAACTCAGTCATATCTTTTTAGAGAAATTATCAATAAAGAACAAAAATACTTCAAACTTCTCAATGACATGACAAGAGCTTCCCAAGTGTCAGAATGAATTAAATATGAAACATTCTTACTTTTAGTAGTAGACAAGAGAAAATGAGCTTTATGGAGCTTTCTAAATAGGCAATCATCACAAAATCTATATTAATAGATTTTAAACTATGAAATAAATTTTGACTAAAAAAAATAATTTTACTCATTGCTTTCCCATGTGGCCCCATCCACTGTGCTAGATTGTAGTAGAGTTTGTCATGGCATCAGCAATAATAGCATCACCAGCCACAGTATATCCGATCAAACAATACAATCCACTATTAACTCTCTCATTATCACCTCATTTACAATCTTCAATTGGCCTTTTTCACCCGAAATTTTATAACATTTTCATTGAACATTCCTAATAATAGAAGACTCTTCCGCAGGTCAAGTGCGGCACACTAGAGACTATATGTGTGATACAATCAAATACAATAATTTAATGTCTCTTATCCCTTCACCCATGTAAATTGTATTGCTATTTCATGGTTAATAAATGTAAAAATAATCCGTATGTTGAATCATATGGAACAAAGCATATGAGTTTAAAATATATTGATGTCATAGATTCTATTGTAAAATCATACTGACAATACTTTCCCGTCCTCAGATGAATTGTCTCTCTCTTAGAAACCTTTTAAATCTAATGCTTGATCTTATGAATCAGGTTCATAAAATTTTTTTAATTTTCTTTTCTAAGCATATAATTTCTTTCACAAGTGGTTATTTTTTGTAATTCTAAATTCTTTCCTATTTCATACCCTTTTGAGCTAGATCTTATTACATGTTCCAAAAATATTTTGTAGAGGTTTTGAACTGGGCTTTTTTTTTTTTCCTTTTGCTTAGATAACTTTCTTATTACGTGTTCCAAAAATTTTTTGCAATGGCTTTAATCAGACGCGTTGAACAAAATCGAATAATCTAGTGCAAGAAGAAAATCTACCATAACTAATTGATCTTTGCTATAAATACCCTATCGTTCATCTATACAGGCTTCTCTTTTTTTATATATATCGCAATTACGCAGCCATCCTTCATGAACACCACATTCATCTTCAATTTTCATAATGCATAATTGGATCCATCGAACTTCGGCACCTCGAATCTAGTTAAACTCAATCCAACCATCTAAAATATAATTACGACATAAATACCAACACCAATCTTATACTAAAAGATTTCTCAACTTTGGCTTTGATACTAGTTTTTGCAGAAAAACATCCATATACGATCGATGTAGGTATTGCAAAATCAGGAAACAAAAGGCCCAAACAACACCCAAAAAAAAAAAGTAAATAAAAAAAAAGAAAAAAAGAAAAGAAAAGACAAGAGATAGAGATTTTCTTAATTTAGCAATATGCCTACTCTTACTTTATAAGGTAGCAACATAGAGTTTTTCTTCCATTAAAATAAGAGAAACAAAAATACAAGACTGATCACTCTCCCACTCTTCCTTTGTATAATAATTTTTTTACTAAGGAATATCATAGAAGACGATGAATGAAATACCTCTCTACCTATGCTCCTCCTTGTATAGACCACATTAGAGGAGAGAGTAGATTAAAAAGTCCTAGAGGAACTAGGATTTACCAACACAAAATACAAGAAGAGAGAGAGATAGAGAGACGTGAATACCTGTGTCTATAAGAGATAGAGAGACATACATAGGAAGAGAGGAGACCAAAATGGAGAGGGAGACATTCCTCGTGAATGTTTGGGAACCGCGAAAGCAAACCCCAAATTCAGATCACACTATAATTAAAAAAAATGTAAACAAAGTATGCACAAGTATACATGATTTTTATTTAGAGAAACCCTCACAGGAAAAATCATGGCACAAAGTGACAATGATCACTATGAAATTGAAAAGTACAAGAGATGGATGTACTTACAATCAGAACACCCTCATTTTCTCCTTTCCAAACCTTAGAAGTGTTTAAGATCTGATTGTATTACCCTAATCCCCTAATTACACCCATATATATAGCATAACACCTGGAATTGACAACTAATTGCGCAATTACGCAAAATTTGTATACGCTGTTGATCTAAGCTTCAATCGATCAAGAAGTCTTTAATTGAGCGAGCACCACATGTTTGATCGCTCTAACATGCTCAAAAGTGTCCAAAGAGTTTACAAGTATTTTTTAAATATTGTCAATTGATCGACCTAACAGTTCAATCGATTGAGATTATCTAAAACTATCTAGAGACCAATCTGTACAATCTAGAGTAGTCTCGATCAATCAACCATATAGGTCAATCGATCGAGCCCCTGCTTTTAACATACATTAAAGACATCTCATAACAATCTCCATCATGGCTTCAATCATCATGTGTCACAGCTCTAAGCTCCATATCTAATCGCCTATATTATACATTCACCATTGTCGTTGCTTTTTGTACACAATCCATTTTTATCAACCTTTCACTGGACCTAGAGAAGTCGAACATAATCGAAACTTCTCTACAAGAACCACCCTTATAAGCATGTCTGCCAAATTTATGCTCGTTTGTATCTTCTCAAGAGTGAAACGGCCTTTCTCAAGTACAATTCATACCACACTTGCTCATGTAACCAAGGTGTGCATGCCATAAATATGCTAATGTGGACTCTGCTCTAAGCATTGCATCTCCACCTGATATGGTATTCCCGATCAACTTGTAAATGTTACTGCTCCGTTGCGCCTTCATCATTATGAGTCCCCCTTTTGAAACGTTTAAGAAATGATCAAACTTGGTGAATTTGCACACAAGTGCATCGAAAGCCCCTAGGGATAATATATTTTTCCTCAGCTTAGGAACGTATCTAACATTTATTAGGATACGTTCCATTCCATCAAACATCTTAATGTGCACCATTCTGATTCCAACAACTTTATAGGCAAAGCCATTGTCCATAAACACATGTCCACTATGGCACTCATTGTAATCCAAAATTTACTCATAATTGAGATACCTAGATTTAGACGTGGTCAGAACATCACCACCATCCACCACCTCACTAGATTCTACTGTGTTGGCCTCCTTTGGTGCTTCATTTAATTTTTCCTTTTCTGAGCTTTAGGATTTTGATAATCTTTCTTCATATGCCAATATCTCCCACATTTCTAGTACTTCATTTTCTCATCGCCCTTAGCCTTGAACCGTGATCGTGAGTTTCCATTCTCCTGTTTAGAATTTCTTCCCCTAGCTACCAATGCATCCGTAGAGGAACATTATTGTTCTTTAACAATTGCTTCGACTGAAGTGCAGAGATGATAGTCTCAACATCATTTGTCTCTCTACTGTGACAAATAGTGTCTACAAAGCTATCATAAGAATCTAGAAGAGAGTTCAAAAGAATTAAGGCTTATTCTTTCTCTTCAATCTTCACTTCGACACTCATCAATTTGTAAAGTATCTGATTAAACACGTTGATGTAATCATTAAGATCTGACCCTTCTACCATATTCATATTATAAAATTGATTTTTTAGATAGAAATGATTCGACAATGATTTTTTCATAGACAAGCTATATAACTTCTTCCAAAGTCTTCTGGTGGTCTTTCGATCAAGGACATTGTAAAGTACATCATCCGCTATACATAGTTAGACTGAGGTTTTCACCCTCTCATCCAATTCTTCTCACTCTATATTGTTCATAGACGGTGGATTCTTCTTTACAATATGAAGAGCATGTTGCAACCCTTATTGAACTACAAGGTCTCTCATCTCCACCTTTCATAGTTCGAAATTGTTATTCTTAGTGAACTTTTTTGTTTCATACTTCACGTTTGAATCCTTAATCGTCATATCTCAAATCCAAACTCGAATCCCAATGTTAGTTTTGATACCACTTGTTGGGAAACCAAGGAAGGAAATCCCAAATTCAAATCATATGATAATAAGAAAATATAAACAAAGCATACACAATTACATATGATTTTTATGTGGAAAAACCCATGCGGGGAGAAAACCATAGATATAGAAAAACTAAATAAATAAATAAAAATCATGAAGGTGCATCCTACCGTAGGGGTAACACCACTAAGCTGTTACCTGGTAACACCGATCGATCCGTTCTCGTCGTTTCCCTCTGCATTCGGAAGCGGATCAGCTGCTACCTGGGTGACATATTAGTGGGTGTTACACCAACCATGTGGAGCCTACCTTTATGCATTTGTAGTATATTCTAGCCGTTCATTTGTTTTTTCATCTTATTTTAGGAAAATATGCCAATAAATTAAGAAGATTAAAATCTTCTGTTGACCATACCGCTAGGAATAAATGCAAATGATCATTAAAAACTTGTTATGGGCAAAAACGTTTTGGATAAGATGATATTTATATTGACCATTCATCCAGTTCTTCTTAACATTGTCAACAGGTTGGATGGAAATTAAGCATTACGAAAACCATGCAATGGGCCCTTTTGAATTTTTAAAAGTGAAGCACTCAAACACCACTGTTTCTATGTTATGGTTCACCTGAGAATTGGATTGTTTAATTTTTGGGACCACAACCTTAAAATAGACTGGAGAAGCATATGAACGGCATGGATATACAACACATCATCACGGTGGACCCCACGGTGAGGGTAACACCTTAATCGCTCCCTACGTTACAAACTCACCTTTTTAAATGGTAGAAAAAATAATCATTTTTATTATTTTTATTTATTTATTGTCATATGCGTAGACATGTAACTTTGACTTTTACCGGAAATTTTCTGGGAGCTTAAGATATTCCCATGACATGCTTTGACGCTCCATATTTATGGAAATGTTTCTTAACGGTATGGATGGAGTATGAAAAGTTCGAATTACCTTTAATGAGAGATTTTTGCACAACTCGATGCCCCATCTCCTAGGGCGCGGAGCTTTGAGAAATGAGAAACTACATTGGCCTGCTGGTTGCATGAACGAATTTTAGACAGGTATAAAAAATGAGCTCAATCCATAATTTAGGTGGGCCACACAATTGAAAACAGCGTAGATAGTGATGTCCACCCTCCATACTATTTACCTCCGGGTGACACACCTGAATCACAGATTGTCTGGATTCTTAGGCCTAAGCCTATTTTTATTTTATTTTTAATCTAATGGTTAGCGTGAATTTTTTATAATCTTCGTAACAAGCCCTATAAAAAATCACCTTTGGACATATCACGTAGTTGTTTCCTCCATGAGACCCATCTGACTCAAATGCCAACTTGATTATCTAATATAAGATTACACAACTAATGGTCAGAGTGGATTTCATATATACATTATAGTGAGCTTGGGTTTACCTCACATAAGTTTTTCTTTTTTTAACATATGAAAGCAAGATCTCTCATGTTAATCACATGGAGGACACCACCGCATGTACTAAAGTTAAATCTTTGAAAGCAGATTGCATGGTGTGCAACAACCTCATTGGTGTGTTGACATCACTAAGTTTTGTGGGTCCCATCATGATGTATGTGTTATATAGAGATCATCTTAGGGCATTGGCAAAAGATGAGGCAGATCCAAAGCCCAAATATGCTACACCATAGAAAGTGGCGGAGGTTGAACGCCTACCATTGAAAACTCCTTAGGCGCTACAGAAGTTTTAGATTAAGCTCATATTTTTGTTATTACTTCGTCCATGTTAGTGTGACCTTATAAACAGGTTGGATGACAAATAAACGTCATGGTGGGCCTTATGAAGGTTTAGTAGTGTGTCATTATCCTGGTTGCTTTCTATGGTATGGTTCACTTGAGCTTTGGATATATTTCATTTCTAGGTGAATGATAGACAGTATGGATATAACACATACATCATGGTAGGGCCCACAAAACTTGGTGACGTTAAAAGACCACTACAAGAAAACTAGCCTTTATCGGCGGTCAAAACTGCCGGCAAAGTCCAAGAAAACAGCCAGCAAAACCTTTTCCTGTAGTTAGCTAACAGCCGGTAAAGCCTCGGTAGGTAAAGGCTTTACCAACGGCCAGGACCTTTACTGACAATTGTGCTGGACGCCGCTAAATCGTAAGTTTTTGTTGCCAAAAAGGCCAAAAGCTACAGATATAATCCGTAGCTAAATATGACTAGCCCACATACGACCGTAGCCATTGGTACCGTAGCCATAATAAATGCATGGCCTGCTGAGTGGGGTTCAGAAAATCAGTTTCACATTGTCTTAAAAGCCAAGCTGGTTTTGACCAGAAATTAAAAAATCACATAGTTGAGAGAGAGAGAGAGAGAGAGAGAGAGAGAGAGAGAGAGAGTGAACAACTCCCAGACCTGCACCAAGGTTAGCTTCTATTCCTTGTTGGATGTTTGGGATCTTCAGATCTGTCAGGTCTTTTTTAGCATGCCCATCGAATTAACTGTTGGAATGAATTAGTAGATCATAGCCCCCTCACATAGGAGTGCTAGTGGATCTGGTTGTCCAGACGGTTCACTAAGCCCAACCCAACAATAAGTCAATCTGCATAAATCTGTATAAATGGGTGACAAATGGGCTAGACACAAAAATAGACTGATTCCCACTGTTGAAACATTCATAGGGCCCATGAGGTTTATTTGCCATCCAAACTATTCATAAGGTCATACGGACTTGGATGAAGGGAAAAACCAAACATCAGATGGTACTGTGTGAGTGGATGGAGGACCACATATAATCACCAAACAGTTTCACATATATACAATTTGCATTGCAATATAATTAAAAAAAATAAATCACATTGAACAATCCCATCCATGCCTTGGAAAAATCAAATAGAGTTGGGTGAGAGTCATTTTCATTTTGTCAATGGCATGTGCATGAGATGACGGTGAGGTAAACACTTGATAAGAGTCATTTTCATTTTGTCAATGGCTTTTTCTCTTTGAAACATTTTTGTTGAGTTTTTAGAATTTCAGTTTAATTTCTGTTGAGTTCCATGCCTTAAAAAAAATTCAATTTTTAAAGAAGAATATGTTCATCAGCACCCATCGGGTGTCTTAAGACCTGTTTGGCAAGTGAAAGAGGATGAAATGGGTTTTAGGGACTTACAAAGCTATAAAGCAAGAATATTCAATTCCGGACAAACATCAGTCTTAAATCAAGGTTAGAAGGATAAAGAAGGGACAGATCATACAATGAGGATACCAACTGCAACCTCAGCAATATATCCAACACAGAACCACTATACACATGAAATTGGGTTCATAAGTAAAGGAAAACAGAACATTACCTCTCCTATCAATGAAACATATGATTGTTACATTCTAACATTCTCTTCCAAATCTCGTAACCTCTTCTCAGTGTGATCTACAACATCAACCTTTCATCCAAAAAGTCCCAGGAAACCATTACGTTGAAATTTTTTCTTAGGTCTTGATTTTAAATGCGCAAGTTGTTTATACAGCTTCTCTGCATCACTCTGAAAAGAACGTCAACTTGAATGTAAATATCAACATGGAATAAGATCCATAAGGATGGTGTGCATGCTTAGTGAAATGCTAAAATAGAGATGCATAAGAATGGTGTGCATGCTTAGCGAAATGCTGAAATAGAGATGTTAAACAGAGTCCAAAACTCACTAATTGACTAAGAGCCCAATCTAGCATGTTCCAGACATTAAATTCAAGTTTCAGTTCAATATGGACACACCACTGCTTTATTAAAGAAAGACAGAACTAAAATAGTACAGGTCCCAACACAAATATCCTGATGACTGCAAAAAGGTTTTAAGTTAGTACATATCGTGTCCATAAAAGAAATGATTTCACATGCCAAAGTAAAAATCTACATTAGTCTTGTGAGTTGCTTTCATGATTCAAAGGTATTTCACCTACATGAGCCACCCCAAAAATCTAAACCATCTTCACTAGAGGGACAATAAAATTCAAAATGGATTTGATACAAAAAACATGTTACTTGGTTGTACAATAGATCAATGATTCTACAAACATATTTCAATAAAAGATGAGATTGTATAAATAATAAAAAAAAAATTAAAATTTTTTTGAGATGTTGGTCTTACCGAAAAAGCTTGAATCTTACATTATGACATGAAAGAACACTACCAAGCGAACACACTTCTTGCTGTAATTAACACAAGAAGACAGCCAAGGCATGCTGATAAAGCCTTTTATTCGAAATCTGCACAAAAAGCAAACAAATCACTGGCACAAATATTTCTAAAATAAATGTGAATTGTTATAAATAGAGTTCTAGTAATAAAGCCTTTATTCTCTAAGTTGAAAGAAATCATCTAAAAAATGTAATACATATAAAACATACTGCCCAAAAATGAAATAAGTTCATCTCATTTTAATTAATAGTAATAATTATGTATAAGAGATCTTCGATGAACTCGTGTATTAGAGATAAATATCTCTAACACAATCATTGTTAACTAAGATGAAAGATGGCATCATGTATTAGAGATTCAAGGCCTGACCACCCACTACAAAATGTACATTAAAAATGCTTCCAACAGCCACTTGAAAGGAGATGAGAAAACCATTTAAAATTTCACATGGAGTATTGACATTAACCATGCATCTGTTGCATCAAATTTCGAGGAGGTGGCACATGATATAATCAAATCAATTGGTATACTATAGATAATTAGCATAACCGAATATCACTTGTGGAGAAGAAGAAATACACCACACAAGACAAATGTGACCACGACAAGGATCCAACCAATGACCACCAAGCTACAGCAAGTAGGAATCAGGCATTGTGTCAGATAACCAATGACAATAAAACATGAATGTTAAGAAAAATTACTGCAAGCAAAGAGGAAATATGTGGTCTTGAGCCTCGGCTCACTGATTTAGGGCCAAGCTTGGGTGAGAGGTGCTACATAATGTCCTAGATCAGCAAATCCTAAGGCCATGTTTTGGTTGATGCGTAAAAAACTTTTGTCATAGTTTATTAACTGGATAAGGAGTGCCATAGTTGCTTACAATGTAGATGCTTGGCATTGCATACATGTGTTCTTTTAATGATTTTCATTTATACTTTATTATGTTCAGTTCAGGTTCAGCAACTCTGTATCCCCTGCCCATGTTGATGATGACGAAGGATCCACTTTTCATTGGAGTTGTTTGTTTAAGGGCAGAGGTCAGTAGTATGAATAATGTTTGATGGTATCCACAATTACATCAATTCCAAAAATAGCTCAAGCTATAAGTTTATCTTCTGTTTTGTCAAACTAGTTCTCTTGTGACTACAAGGCTTATAGAAATGTTTTGTTTGGATGATATTTTCTAAGTGCTTGTGGGAGATTTGAGCTGTGAATCAGGTTGGATCCATTTGTGAAGATCACCTAGGATAAAAGTTAGGTAGGTTCATTCATCTGGCAACCACATGCACAAAAACAATTATCTATTTAAAAAAATCAGCAATCTTACATGTGTGGCCCATCTAATGAATGGACCAGCCAAGATAGAGATTATTAAAACATATGATAAAAGTAAAAAAAGAATCACACATGTTCATCTCCATCTATGATTGATTATTTCCTTCCCATTTTTTTAATAGCATTTCCTTTCCAAACCATGAATCTACAAAATAAGAAAATGGCCTTTGATGAAAAACTCTTTGCCTAAACAAGCATAACAGTCTCAACAACTAACTTGCCAAAGAATGGAAGTACTAGATTAGAGGAGTTCAAATTCATTGCAAGTTCTACTCTTATAATGTGTGAGAGTTCTCTGTATAATATATGTGTTTCATCATCATCATCATTGCCCAGTCACAGTTATTTGGGGTCGGAATTACTTATCCTGTTTCGCAAATCGCAAGATTCAAGACAAGAATTCTCGTGATTGATTAATAAAAGTTTCACCTTACTGGCTTACCCAAGCTTGGGACAATCTAGCATGTTGCTACTAGGAAAAGTTCCGTACTTATGCACAGTATTTAAAAACAGGACAGACATGAGAGATGATGCCCAGCCTAATTGAAAATTTGTCTAGCCTAAGCCCAGTCTGTTCAGCAATTTCTACATGTTTATTGATGGTACACCTATCTAAACATTGCTAAATGCAAAGGCAGTCTGAATCCAAGACAAATGAGTACAATAGCTCAGTAAAATAGCTAACATTAACAAAAGATATGTGATACTTTTTAGTGTAAGAATATGCTTTAGGATTGAAGCATTCTTTCAAAACATTTAATAATATATTTGAGACTCATGAGTATGAGTTTCTACTTTCTAATTTTTGTACAAGAACCAGATTTTATTTATTTATTTATTTATTATTATTATTATTATTATTATTATTATTATTATTATTATTATTATTATTATTATTATTATTTTGTAATTTCATGATTGCGTGCATAAAATGGCCATTTCTAAAAATAAGAGATCATGATTGGGATTGCTCATCTGTTGGATAATCGGGGTGTGTTCATGCTTTCCCTACTAAAACCCACCAAATGTCGAGAATGGAGAGGAGTTAATAGGCATAGGATGAATCCCATTTTGTATGGGGGATAGTAAACACTAGGCATAGGTGAAAGCGCATGCCAAATTTACCCATGGGCTGAGGGTCTGTGATGGAGGTTGGGAAGTTTCCTTCCCAATCTAACCTAACAAACAGTCCCATCCACTGATTGTGCCTATTGGTTATGTTTGGCAAGCATCAAGGTATCAAATCCACCATTTGACCAGTAGACAGATTAACCTGCATTTTGTAGACATTGTAAGACAATACACCACAAACATCTGAGTTTATTAAAACAATATAAATTGAATTTATTGGGGAAACATACTAGACTATTTCATCCCATAACATCATAAACAAAGGAAAACATGGCATTTTCATATTAACAAGAGTTAAGGAAGCATTTCCATTCTTTATAGACAGTTGGAAACACAATAGAAAATACATACCTGTGCAAAAGGGGCTGCTATGCACATGCCAAAAGTCTTTCCACCATGTTTATGTAACATCCCGAAAATCGGGGGTCGGGTAGAAACCTAACTCCCGAGTTCCAGAACATCACTTATGCAACATTTTCAATGATGGATGAATGTCGGCGGTAATAGTACATAAAACATGAGGTGGATTAAGCCAAAACAGCATATCATACTCCAAAGACAGTTAACTTAACAAGCGGAAGAATGTGATAGATATATAAAATATATGAACCGTTGTAAGTCTCTAGAGTGTGAACATGTTACTAGGTTAACTAAATACATGTATACTCCAAAATAAAAAGAAAAGAATATACATGAGTGCTCCAAAAATATATAATGACAAGTGTCATGGCGTCTAATCAACCTCCCTGTAATCCCGTCGATCAGAACCTGCATATAGGAGGGATCCTCCTCATCATCATCAAGTCTGGCTCTGCTTCGCAAGCATCACCATCATCTGAAACTAAAATGGGGACTGGTGGGTGTCCGGAACACCATCCCGTAACGTAGGAATGAGTAGCTAACTCAGTGGAATCATAGAACAAAGGTTAACATGTTATCAAATCAATCAAGCGATAATGGTAAAGCAAGCAATCAAACATTCCTAAACACTGTGATTAACGTAAGAATGAAATGACATGATGGATGCCCTCACCGACATACTCTCTCATGCGACACATCTTACGTCCGCGGCATGCTTTCTTCCCTCAGTGCTCCACATCTTCCAAGCACATGCAGTGCGATATGAATATGATTACCGAGTTGTTATTAGTCCTTTTCATACAGCAGGATTGGAAAATTAGGGTACCTCCCTTATATCATTCCCAACAAGGATCCTGTCTAGGGTCGTCACTCCTAGTAGTCTCATACGATGATATATTTCTAGGTCGCTGCAAGGGCTGTCAGGGCTGTTTCACCCACTCGTTGCTCCGCTCTCCCATCACCTTATCAATATAGGCCTAGTTATACTCTTGTTGCTACGGAAGGGTCGTCGCCTCATGTAGACTCAGAGTACACTCGAGGTCACTACAAAGGGCTGTCAGGGCTGTTGCTCGCACTCGTTGCACCGCTCCCCCATCACCTTATCAGTGTAGGTCGACAGTAAGAATATAGTGTCTCATACCACCATAATCTACTCACGAGTCTGGGTTGCTCACTGGTCACTACGGGGAAGTTTGTGGCCCCAGCGTAGGCCGACAGCTCGACCACGGTGTCCCATACTACCATGCTCGGCTCATGAGTCTTAGTGGATCAAGGTACCACGGTTATCAGGGTTATCACTGGTAAGTTTAGTACCCTAGGTTTAAGGAGTTATGACAAATACAAGGTGAACATACAATGGTCAGTTGGGTTACTTGATGAGTCCGACTAGCATGAGCGCATATTGAATCGACCGACATGAAGTGCACAAGCACTTCATGTGGCCTAACCACTGCCGACGATTCTAGTATGACTCGGGTTCATCATACACATCCTTTGTGGCGAATAGAATCCAACCACGAATTCTAAACTGTTACTGACTGCCTGAACTAGAGTATAGCCCCAAACACTTGCAATCTAAATCAATAATCATATAAGAGAGATAGAATTGAAATACGAGTAATTCCAGCATGTTATCAGCATGTTATAACATACATCAAAAGCAGTTAACCGTACATGAGTATTTCACACATAATGTAATCAATTCAATACAACAAACATGGAGGAATACATGTACATCAATAAATTAGTTGATTATCCAATCTCAATGCTAATCTACAATACCATTTACTCAATAGTTACTAATACATACATTTATACGAACACTTAGACTACACAACTCTAACGTACTTGACGTGTGTTGATTTCAGCATATTATATGACAAATCCTTATATCAAGGAGATGTCTAATACACAACAATCATGTTCTTACATTCAATACATATGGCAGGCATAAATCATATTGATTTAGGCATTTCAACAGACACTTAGTCTACACACATTAGTCTACATAGCATATGTCGGCCAATATGTGCATTAGGGCGAATCTCTTCGCCAAACAGATTATACAGATATAACTAGTATAGGTACACGATAAATACTCATGGCAATCATATCGGCAAAATACGTACGTATACAGTATTTTCTACAAATACCTAAAATACTCTAAAGCTCATATTGTTCGTACGTATTTGAAATGAAAAACGGACAGCATGTTCTACATGTCAAACAACATCCTCATCAGCAATCTACCATTAAACGGCATTGAAAGCTTTGAAAACAGGTAATCTAGGCGTCTAAAATCTGCACCTTTCACCGTAGAAGCGTAACGAATTGAACAGAAACTCTACGATTCGTCAACGCCTGTATAACCACCTATAGCACAAGATACATTAGCTACTTCGCTACTTGTATCGAAGGAATCTCTAAAACAGGTTGAGGTTAGGGTTTTCTTACCTAGAATGAAGCCAGAATCGCTGGAATAACGATGCAGGTGGATGACTTCGGCACGTGGAGAAGCAGGGAAGAATCCTAGGAGAAATCATCAGCTTCTCCCTCACTTTCACTCTCTTTTCTCTCTCTCCTTCCTAGGGTTTCTAGAAAATTCGTATGGGTTAGAAAGCTAAGGGTTTAAGGCCCCTTTATAAGCCCAAACATAACTAAAATAGACTTTAAGTCAAGGTATACTTGGATTATAGCCAAATCGGGTCTTTCTCGATCCAAAAGAGCATTTCTGAAGGTCCCCTGACCAAATGCGGTCGGACTTAAGCTCATGGATATTGGATCCTGGTCACATTAAGTTTTCAGTCCGGTAGTGTTCCCAGATTGTACGTGGTGGACCAATTTCAGTTCAGCGGTCACGGAGATTCGATTAAGGATTTTAAGTACACCGACCTGAGTGAGAAATGTTCTCTGATCCGAGGGTGTATTTGGGTCAGATTCCGATGGTCTGAATGCTATACTTAACCCGCAAGCGAAACGTGCCAAATTTATTTAAATGACATTTAATTTTTAATGAATTTCACTCTTTCTCACACTCCTTGCTCTAGGCTCAATGAAATAGCCTCAGAACATCAGTTGGGCTTGATTTTCGAAACGATTGCCAAGTCCAACAAGGCGATCGTAATTGTCTAAGATTATCGCTATCGGACTTTCGACGCGCGGTCTAGATCTAATACAAAGTTTCAAAGGGTTCCTGAGAACAAACAGGTTTAGAGTTTGATCCTGGATTTTAGGGTAAGATAGCGTCAATGATTCTATAGGTTTTGGGTCTTACAGATCGTATTTAAAGTGGTTGGTGCTAATTTCACAGGTAATCTAGTGTAGCGCTGGCTAATTCACATTAAATTCTAAAGAATTAGGTTCTAAATGATTTCTTTAGCTTTGGAATTGGATTTTGAGAGGTTACCAAGGTGTTATGGTCGACCCATTGCCTAAGGACGTCTAACTCCAGGTTGGCAAAAATCCGAGGTGTTACAGTTTGCCACAAACTAGTGTCCCATGGGCCTGAAGAAACTCCAAAAACATAAGGTAGCTTTTATTTTTTAACAAGTTTTATAGATGCAAATCACTAAGGATTGTTGAGAAATAAATATAAACTTTGTAAAATTGTTATAGTGTGGTAAACTAAGTAGTGTAAGAGTAGAAACTTCAAGAGACTGCCTAGAAGTTTTATTATTTAAATTCATATGGAAAATGATATAGGTAGTTGAAGTAGATAGAATTTCATTAAATGTAAAGAATTGTGTAAAAGGGATCCTAAAAGGCCTATATATACATGTAGGGGGTCTTCATTTTACCATGATAAGTGAAGAATATCCAAAACAAATGAGATTTTTCTATTTCCAAGTCTTTTCTCTTATTTGTCATAGCAATTATGCAAATATGTGAAAAGGAACATTGGGGAAATAGGAAGTAAGAAATTCAGGTATGCAATTGGAAACGTGTTCACCATAACTATTTGTGCTAAAAACATTCAAACAGGGGTGAGAATTCTGCTTTGAAGCCAATGATTATTTGGTCTAGGCTAGGGTTTTTATCTTCTTAATGGCTAAGAAGCTCACCGGTCATGACTTATTTAAACTCTCCAAGCCTCTAGTACTTGCTAGTTGACTGAGTCAGGCCAAGATCCTTAACTAGACAGACTGAGGCTGCAACATAAAAGATCAAATAGGTAAAACACTAACAACAAGTTCCATCAAGCATAAGAATATAGGTAATAAAAATGAAAGCAGAAATGCATTAGAGGCGCCACACAAAACTCCAAGACAGTTTAGGTACAGCTACACTAGTCACAAAAATCTGAAAGCATACTGCTATCAGAAAGTCCAGTTCCTGGAAGCAACAAGTAGACAATCAACAACTCCTTCAAACACAAAAAATAAAAAGAGAATTGCTTCCAAACAACAATTCAGAATAGGTTTTCTAATAGGAAAAAAAATGCATGCATATATGTGTTTTTTTATTTTTTATTTTGCATGCATGTGAATGGACCTTTATGTATGCATGGATGAGTTTAAGGTGTATCCCATAGTGTGGGTAAACCGATGACAATGTGCATTCCATTCAAGGTGCATCCCATAGTGATCAATTAAACAAAGGGGAAGTCTAGGCTAAAAGGATTTGATAGCCAATTAAGGCATCTATGGTAGAAGATTTACTTACATCTGCACCTGCATTGAATATATTCGAGTATTGTAAAAGATTCTCAAGCCATCAGATCCATCAGATCTCAAACCCATAAGACAAATAGGACAATTGATTATTCTTAAATGCAAATGAAGGGCCCAAATCCATAAATTAAATCATTAAACCAAGCAACATACCACCACATTGACAACAACAAAAAATTCCAGCAATGCTTCAAAGCAATGAGATATTAAAACTGAGCAAAAAAAATCATGAATCAAGTCAAAATGAAATCAAATGGAAAAAATAAAGCAATCATATGTGATGCACTGAAATTGCAAATTGCGTAGCATTTATGGCCAAATTGCACATCCATGACTATAAGCATTTGTTGAATCAAGAAAACCAAAAGCATTTTTAATAGGCTCACTTTTCTACTGAGAAATAGGAGTTATTCAGTACACTTGCTGAATATAATGATCAAAACAAATGCACTCCAATCGATCAAATTCCTCTTAGGAATTTCATCGAACACCACATGTGCACACCCAATCACTTGGCATTTTGCATAAAAATTTAACAGCCCAGTCTGCACAAACGGGGCTCATGAGATTATATAGCAAAATGTTCTGCAGCGGCCAGCTTTCTGTCCTGGCATAAGAATCTGATTCCTGATAAGATCCATCAATTCCTTAAGGGAAAGGGAAAAAAAATCAATTTCAAATACCTGAACATGCAAAATGCATGTTTATTTTTTCATTAGCTTACTTGTGATGTCCTTGGAATAGGTGAAATTAAAACTGATTTCAGGTCTCCAGGGTAAGGAGTCCAAAGGCCTAACCCCCCCCCCCCCCCCTCTTTCAGTCCAGTGGCATTCCCTTGATATTCATCCAAGGACTTCACCCACTCAACCATAGATGAATGCTCCCTAGTATGCTAACCCCAAAAAAGGGTTTTGACAACGCAAATCCCTATTTCGGGATTCGACAATGCAAATCCCCAATTCGGGATTCGACAATGCAAATCCCTAACCAGGTATTCTAAATTGCAGAAAGCAACAGCAAGAAGGGAAAAGGTTTACATCATACCTGAGAATCGGAGATTCACGAGCAGCGGAAGGCCGAATTGCAGCAGAGGACCGAGGAGAGAGAGAGAGAGAGAGAGAGAGAGAGAGAGAGAGAGAGAGAGAGAGAGAGAGAGAGAGGATAGAGAGAGTGAGAGGGAGACGGAGAGCAAGCAGAGAGGGGGACGGAGAGTGAGCATAGAGGCAGAGAGAGGGAGGGAGAGGGAGAGTGCACGAGAGGGAGAGGGAGGAAGAGCGAGCGGAGAGGGAGAGCTTGAGGGACTCGAGAGGGATAATCGGCGCGCGTCTGGAGATGAAAGGATGGAAATGAAGGTGGGTTTTTTTTTTTTTCTTCTTATAGACCCTTTACCCGCAGCTGGTAAAACAGGCCGCCAGCAAACGGTAGCCCCATCAGTCGGCTAAGCTACACTTTCTTGTAGTGGACTGTCGAGGTTAAGACGCAATCCACTTCCCAAATCTATCAAGCAATAGTTTAGGAAGGATGCCACTATAAATTTTTGACAGGGGTTATGTATATGTGAATTCGTCTCCGATCATTAGTTGTGTAATCCAATAATAGGTACAAATGGGCTATACTAAAGGAAATAGTTTGGAAAGATGTCCAATGTTGCTTCTTTTTTCTTTTTTATTTTTTACATGGACCATTGTAAAGATTAACAGCCACTAGGTTTCATAAAAAAGCAAAAAAAATAGGCCTAGGGCTAAGAATAAGGATGACCCTTGATTCAGGTGGGTCACACATAAGGAAATAGTTTGTTGGTAGACATTTTTGTGTACACTATTTTCAATCATGTAGTCCATCTAAATCATAGATGAGGCTTTTTTTTACCAAAAAAAAAAAAAAAGCCATACAACTTCTTATTCAAATGAATTATTGAAAATACAACACGTTGGGGCGAAGATTGTTGATGTCAAAATCTGGACCACTCTCCAATCAATGCAGAGAACTTGCAACGGACACTGGTCCTACACAGAAAGTTGAGCAAAGGAGACCCTGGCTTAAATAGGGGACCATCCGATGCCTAAGTCAGGCTAAGGAATCTGGGTCTAAGTTGTGTAGTGTAGAGACAGGGTGTGAGATCTTGCGTACCTGTTATAATGGATTCCTCTAGTATTTATACCCGTGAGGCGATGAGATCATGGCTGCCAATCTCGGCACGATTTGCTCAATCAAGCGAATGCCGCACGTGCGAAGATATCGGCCGCTATCTTTGGATGGTGCGCCGGTTCACTCTCCCATATGCCTTAATGGGGCATATCTACGTGCGTGAACTTCGGTCACGTCCATACCGGGGTTGGTTCTGGAACTTGGTCTCTTAAGTCGTTGGTTAGACCTTATGGTTGGAGTCCGTGGTTGGAGTACGTATGTCTCTAGCCTCCGAGATATAAGTAAGGCTCGGCTCGAATGATCCAGGGTTGTAGTTCTTTGGATGAGGACTCCAAACAAGAGCTTGGCTCAGCCTATCCAAGGTCATAGTTCTTCAGATAAGGGCTCCAGACAAGAGTTTGGCTCGACCGATCAAGGCCCGTAATTCTTCAAATGAGGACTCTAGACAAGGGCTTGGCTCGGCCGATCCAGGGCTATAGTTCTTCCAATGAGGACTCCAAACAAGGGCTTGGCTCGGCCGATCTAGGGCCATAGTTCTTTGGATGAGAGCCCCAGATGAGAGCTCGGCTCAGATTTCCCCGTCTGTCTCTCCCCAGTAACCCTAGTTTTAGAATCATAATTCAAATGCAAGGTCAGACTAGTCGTGATGTTCTCCTTCCGAGGCCCTACCGATCGATTCAGTTCACTTGAGTTGGTCCTCATCGAGTCTGCTCACATTTTTTCCATAACAGAAGCTCCATACTCTTTTAGTCTGAGCCCGAACTTAGAGAGTAAATTCCTAGGGAAATGAAGCATCATTTTCACTCATGATAATGGGTCGGGGTAATCAAAATATAATTTTCGCGATGATTACGCTTTAAGATACGTGCATGGTATAACAGCTTCAGTCTTTCGACTTATGACCTCTAGACGAGGGACGCGTACCATGCAGTTACAGATTGCAATTAATGAAGTAAGCGAAGTGATGCCGCGTGCTCATGGAGGGAGATGAGAGGTCATTTACACCGCATAGGCATTTAATGCTGAGGGTACTTAGACCAAGGCACATGTGTCCGAACGTATAGCTTCCTTCCATGTGTCCCATCAAGCTCAAGTCCAAGCCGTTTCAGCTTCGGAGACAATTATCCGTAATGATGGAATTCAGCTAGCGGAGGCTATAAAACCCTTTAGTGTCCTCATTTGAATCATCCTGCCTTTGAATTCTCGCTCCCTCGCTCATCATTTTTTTACCCTTTTCGAATTGCTTTCTGCCGGGAAAGGGTTTTTACTTATGAATAAAGGGGTTTTGTTAGCAGGAGAAGAGGTCTTACTAGGAAGAAATTTTTGGAGTAGAGAATATTTGTTGGAGTAAATCGCCTACAGCGCTGTGAGTCCTTTACTACTGTAGCTCTTTCTTCCATTATGTAGAGTAATTCTGACGAAGTCCAATGGATCCGAGGGACGTTTGTGGACTCTGAGCTAGAGGCCTCAGGCTCAGAGCTCAGGGACTCCGAGGGTCCCCTGGAAGCTATACCGCTACACCCACAGACTAAGAAGACTACGGGCTCATAAGCTAAGAGTCAAGGCGTGAGGCCTAAGAAGGCGCCTAGGGACTCGACGGGAAGGTCCAAGGCTGATCCTTCAGGAGGTAGGCCCAAAGTGGTCATCCCCGGGGGCTCGATTTTGATTGAGTCTCAAATGGCCTAGATCTGCGCTGACTACCAAATTGTTGACTTGGTGCATATCCGAGCTCCCTCTCTTCTGGATCATCCGGGTGCCCCTGCTGATGGGGAGATTTCCATATTCGTCTACACTCTTCAGTATAGACTTCAATTTCCCATCCATCCGCTTATGCATCTAGTATCCGCACAACTGAAGCTGGCCCCGGGCCAGTTTGCTTCGAACACTTGGTGGATCCTAGTTTCTACCTTCATTCTTTAGCATCGGGTAAAGAGTTAGTGCTTGACGCCGGACGAGTTTCTATACTTATACATGACCAAGTATGACAAGTCTGACCCAGCCTAGTATGACTTCTCAACCAGACCCCAATGTACCTCAGGTCTGATAACCTGACTTCTTACCACCAACAAAGATTGGAAAGGTAAGTGGTTTTGGGCCTCGGGAGAATAGCAAGCATATGCCTCCAAGCTCGACAGCTTATGAGTCCGAGTCCCCACCAAATTCTCCAACCCATGTTGAGAACCTTATATTCTGTGTCATTTTCTTTATGTCCAACTCATCTTTCTGCGTTCTAACTTGTTTTCTGCCTCTGCTTACAGTCCAACTGAAAGGGTTCCCCGATCTCTCTTCTTTACACTAAGCCCAGGTTGCTAGGGCTCGGGTGCTTGGCAAGGATCAGCGCATTTGGCATGACCTCATTAGTGGGGATAACCTTGTGTCTTCAGGTTTCTATCAATTTTTTCCTCGTCCTTTTGCTCTGGGTAGGCAGGGTGGGTGTTATGATTGGCTCAGGATTCCTCTGAAAGCTTTACTTAGATTAACTCTCTTCTTTTGTACAGGAATGGCTGAAGCATCTGGTTCTTAGAGGAAGAGGTCGGCCGTAGTGCACCCTCCCATAAGCATGGTCCTCGCTGCTGAGCCGAGGATGAAGGTGGCGACCAAGAAGAAGAAAACTTCTATCACAGAGCTTACCCTGGCCAAAGCCAAGCCAACACCTGCTCTGACCCCAACCTTCGTGGTCCCACAAGCCCCTGAAGCCCCAATCAAAGCTGAGCCCATCATCATTTCGACTCCAACTCCTGAGGGGCAACCTTTCGAGGTTCCACCCCCAACTCTTGCTTGCACTCCTGGGATCGGGAGAGAAGTCATTGGAGAGAATCCTAATGCTGATTTCTCCCGCCATGGGGGAGCCTCCAAGGCCCCTGCCTAACGTGCCGCCCATCTCACCGTTGTCGAGATCGATTTCCTGGCCGGTAGGACTAACGCCTTGGTCGGGTATACTGCTACGCCCAAGGCTGCGACTGAAGCCTTCGAGGCCAGCGGAGTTATGAGAACAGCCAAGCCTACCCCTCCAGAGATTTTTCCTCCTGGCTACCACATGTCATTACTGAACGAGTGGGCGGATAAACATGTGCCCGAGTCGTCCATTGCCAGCACTCTCTTACGCTTATGCTGTGTTTATTAACGATTTCCCTTTGGCTTGCTATTAGTCATTGCTAATGTTCATGGAGGTTAAAGATAGGCTGAATGAGAGATTAAATAATGAATATGAAACTTTAAAATTATTTAATGAAGAAGTTATCATAGAACATATAAAAAAGAAATATAGTTATCTTCATATAGGAGTAGTACAAGTAGCAATTAAACCATTAACTAGAGATGGATTAAATGCTAGTACTTTAATATGTTTAAGGGACTATAGGAATTTAAATTTTCATGACTCCGTATTAGGAATCATAGAGTCCAGCTTATGTAATGGACCCATTTATTTTAATTGCTATCCAAATTGTAGTGTTAGTTTAAAGGATACCATCTGGCCCAGTTTGCTTGTTATATATTTAAAACTTTTTACAAAACTTCTATTTTTTAAAATATAAACATAAACCATAAATTTCATATGCTAAAATCATAAAAATATAAAGGAAAATACTTAACAGAACATACAGAGGCATTTCTAAACTTTTATAACTAAAACTTCTTCTTACTAAAAGGATTACAAAAGGAAATACATCATCTAATAAAATACTTACAAACTTAATTAAATACTATAAGCAGATGAAGATACAAGACTATTCTGGTTTTACAAGGATTAAGTAAGACAGGATAGGCAAGGCTAATGAGAAGAGAGGAGATGGTTAAGACAATGGCTATTTGATCTTCAGAGTTGAAGGAGTATGCCTCCTTCATGCTAGAACTATGCTTATATAAGCGACGGATTTAAAGTAGTGTGAGATCCGGAAGCTTCGAGATTGCCTTAGATTTAAGCTTATTTAAAGTCCAGGTGTACAACGTTATGGATTCGAAAGAGAATGAAGTCCGGAAGGTTCACGGGAGGTGCTAGCTTTGTCTTCTTCTTGCTACAGTATGCTATAATAATGACTGCTACAGTATCCTTGTCCTTTTGTGGAGCCGGCATACTACAGTAGTACTTTTATCAGTTATTCATTACAGTGACCGGTATATTACTTTTGGTGGAATCCTATCTTTTTATGATGATGGTATCGTGAGAATATTCTTGGAAGCTCTGAGATATGATTACTGTTGAAATTAATGCGCTATTACAATTGAGGTACGTCGTCTATCCCATAACAGTCATCTTCATTTGGTTGTAAATAATGTGTGCTTGAAACATCTAAATCTTCTTCTGATTTTAAAGCTGATGCTGTTTCACTTAATATGGCCATGTATTCAGCTTTGGTCTTGGCAGCCGCTAACTTTTCTTGAATGGAGGATTTTAAAACTAGGAACTGCTGATCTTGTAACTAAACTATTTCAACTTTTGAAAGAAGAGAATTTTCTTTAAAATACTTTTGAAGTGTTGGTTTTAGAATTCTATCTAGTTTAAGTTATTTCCACCATTTACTTTTGAAGTGCCTAACTAAATGCAAAACAGGAGATGAAGAAACTTGTTGAATATTGTATTCCCATGTACTAATCTAAGCGATTGAGAATAATAAAAAAAATATATTAAAGATTTTAGTAGTTGGTTTTGTTGATCAGAAAACTTGTAATTTTCTAAAAAGTAAGTAAATCCTTCTTGTACTAGAGGTGGTAAAATTCTTATATCTGGTCCAAAGTAATTCCAAAATGTGTGAAACCATAAAGGAAAATTTAAATTTATTTTTTGGTGAAAATGAAAAAACCATGAATGTGAAAGACTTAGGTTTTGATAGAAAAATGCATACAACCATGTCTATTGATAATTATAATATGTAAAACTAAGTGGACTAAATACTTGAGAAAATTGTCGTGCTGAGTTGGGATTTAGTCCCCAGTCTGAGAAAGTAAGGATTTTTAAAATTTGGCATTTTTAATAAGTAATTTTTAAGTTATCTTATTTATCTGGTACATGAGTGAAAATGCAAGAATTAGTGTTTACTAGGATAAATTCATAGTACTTTTGTATTTTGCTTCCGATGGTTGCTGGCCAATGCCATGATGGAGGAAAACATTGCTGGATAATGAAGGAGATAGGCTTATCTTTGAATTCTACTTCAATGGGCATTATAGGATAAACTTCTGATTTATAAAAATATTGTGTATCTAGAGTAAAAACGTTGGCAGGGGATGGATGAGAATGAGAGATTAGTTGGAAAGAGGGATGATCTTGTAATCTTGGATTGGTATCAACTAGTTTTCTTACAAATGTTTGAGGAGAAGAAGAAGAGGAAGAGGTCAGAGAAGTTAATGGACTAAAAGGATTTGTGGAAAGGGGAATGGTAGGTCTTAGTCTTGTTCCTATAGAAGATCCTAATTGTCCTCCAAAAGGACTCTCTAATCTTATTTTTGCTAAAGAAGGTGTGGTTGGAGAAGGAGAGATGGGGTCTTATATTCAATGGAGAGGGCATAACATAGTCTTGTTTACTTATAGGCTTCAATCTATCAGCCATTGTTGACTTGTAAATATTCTCTGGATAAGAAATCTGGTAAAGAATTGGAATCACCTTTAATAAATTCAATTTGAAAATCAAAACTTGATAAAATAGCTTGCCATCTAGCAAAAATCTGTTTATGAGTTAGATTTTTAACATCCTTTTCTAAAATATATTTTGCACTTTTGCAATCTATTCAAAAAAGAAAACACTGGTTTAAAAGATCGCTTTTAAATTTAGAAATACATATTACAATAGAAAGAATCTCCTTTTTGATAGTACTATAATTTTTTTGGGTTTCATTCCAGAAGCTAGAAGTAAATCTCATTAATTGTTCTGATTCATTTTTCTTTTGTTTTAGAATTTCTCTGTATCCTATTTCTAATGCGTCAGTTTATACAATTTTAGGAGCTAATGGATCACCTATATATAATAATGGTAATTGTTTAATTTTGAGTTTAATTATTTTTGCTATATTAGTGTGTTGTTGGGTCCATGGATGCGGATTCTTTTTTAATCTTTCATATAATAGTTAACATATTTTATGCAGGTCTTAATAAAAATCTCCTATATAGTTGAGACTTCCAAGGAATCTTTGTAATTGTGTCTTATTCTTAATTTCATTAAGAAATTTATCTGCAAATTCTAGGCTCCGTTCTATAGGTATAATTGTGCCTTGAGATATATGATGTCCTAAAAATCTAATTCTGATTTGAAATAATTTAATTTTGGTTGTTGAAACAACTAACCCATTTTTTTTTATAATGTTTAGAAATATTCTTAAATGTTTCAAATGTTGTTCTAGGGAATCTGAAAATACTAATACATCATCTATATATACTATGGTAAAGTTAATATAGGGATTGAAAACATCATTCATAATATTTTGAAACTCTGTTGGTGCATTTTTTAATCTAAAGGGCATGACATTCCATTCATATTGACCGAAAGGTACACTAAAATCAATTTTATATCTATCTTCTTTCGTAATTTATATTTACCAAAATCCTGACTTCATATCAAACTTTGAGAAAATTTTTGCTGAATATAATCTCCCTAATAAGTCCCTTTTGTTTGGTATTGGATATCGTATCCATTGTAGTACTTGGTTTAGTGGTTTATAGTTTATTACTAATCTTAGAACTCCTCTTTCTATTTTAGTTGATTTGTTAAAATAGAATGCTAAACAACTCCATGGTGATTTACTATGCCTTATTAAGCCCTTTTGTAATAGTTCATCTATCTCTTTTTTACAATGCTCTAATAATTCTTTCGGCATTTGGATCGGTCTAGATTTTGTAAGTATTCGTGATTCATGAAAGTCTAATTCATATGGTAATTTGACTATGTGTCGTTTTCTATTCCAGAATGTTGTTGGTAAATCAGAACATATTTTCTTTTTTAGTAATTCTTCAAAACTTTGGATTCAATTTTTTGTTTCAGGTAATTTTAGTTCTTCATTGATTTTAATATATTGGATTTGATTTTTAACTTGTTTAATATGTTCTTTTTTATGTATAATTAGATTTATAGATTTTGTTATTAAAACTGACTTTAACTAGTTTATATCTCTAATTTTTGGAGGACTGATAAATTCAAATGTTAAATCCTGGCCTAGTAAGTTAGTTTTTATTCTAAAATTATCTATGCTAAATTGTTTGATTAGTTCTAAAAATGGTGTACCTAGTATGATAGGTTGTGTTAAGTCTTTGATTAATAAAAATATTATTTTTAAACATATTCCTTGATTACATACTTCTGCTTTTGATAATTTATAGTTAATTCGTAGTTTTGATCCACTGGCAGTTGTTAATTGTTCTAAAGTTTTCTCAAAATATTTAGTAAGTACTAATCCTTCTTGGATACAATTCATGTTTGCTCCAGTGTCTATTAAAGCTATTGTATGGATATGGAATTCTTTATTTATGACAATGGTTAGGTTGACATGCTATTTTTGGTAGTCTATATTGGTAATTATATTTAGTATATCTATTTGGTTATCAGTATCATTTTCTATATGAGATTCTTTATTGGATTCTAAGAGGTATACTTGCTCTTTTAAGCTATTATGGTTTTCTGGTAAATATTTAAGCTGTCTTTTTAAATCTTATATTTCTCTTTTATTATCTTTTACCTATAAATATAAATCATTTAAAGTTAATGCTTTTTCTTGGGTTGGTTGGAATCTATCTTGAATTTTGGAACTACTATATTTTCTATATGAGGTTCTTTATTGAATTCTAAGAAATAAACTTGCTCTTTTAAGCTATTATGGTTTTCTAGTAAATATTTAAGCTGTCTTTTTAAATCTTGTATTTCTTTTTTATTTTCTTTTACCTCTAAATATAAATCATTTAAAATTACTGTTTTTTCTTGGGTTGGTTGGAATCTGTCTAGAATTTCTGTAATATTATATGGAGTTAAGGGATTATTTTATTCTAATGGCTTAGATAGAGATTCTTATATGTTTTGTAAGTACATTCATTTTAAATCTGGATCATGTAAGTGTTCTTCAAAATCTAATAAAGTTTACTGTTCTTTTGTTAATGTGCATATGAATTTTGTTGAGCATTTTAAATATGTACCAATCTTTTCTTCTTGTTTTGTTTTATATACTTCTTCTGAACTAGAATTTTCTTCTTGTTCGGAGTTTGTTGTTTATATATTACTTGTATTTTCATTAATATTTTGGATATTATTTTCTGACTCTTCTGAGTCTGTTTGGCTAGTTCTAAGGAATCAGAGGATGAATGCTCTTTTAAAATATTCTATAACCCTTGTTTTAATTTTTCATTTATTTCTAATTCATTAATTTTATTTTTTAAGCTGCAATTCTTTGCGAAATGGCCTATTTTACCACATTTGTAGCAGATTGGATTTTTCTGGAGGTAAGATTGGAACTGTCTTTTCTTATTAAAGTTAGGATGGTAAGCCTTCTTATTTTTATATATTTTCCTTGTAGGGATTTTATTTTTTTATTTCCAATGATATAATTTATTAGAATTTTATTTATATTTTTTCTTTTTAAAATAATTTTATTTTAATCTCCCTTTTCTTTCAGAAGGAGCCACAATTTTTTGGTATCCAAATTATTCACAAAAATTCTCTAATTCATGTTGAGTTAGTTTTCTTTCTTTTTTCATTTTAGCTTTAAGTCTAATATATGTGCATAAGGCTAGTCCTTCGTTTGTAAGAAATGCTATTAGATCTCCATATGTAATTCGATCATAGGGTATATTCCCATTATAGAGTGGCCTTAATTTTTGTTTGATTGTTTCTGCAAATAGTTTTGGTAATCCTGTAATAAAACGTTCTTTCCAATATGGCATGTTACAATCTTGTCGTATCATTACTTTACTGATAAAAGTATCTTTGTACCATCTAAAGTTGTCTAATGTCGGGCATCAAAGATTATTTAATATCTCACTAGTTCTTTGTCTAATATTATTCGGATCTCTTACAAAATATTTAATGATAGTATATAAAAGGGTATTAACTGCATCTTGAATGGGTTGTCCTTGGTCTAGAATAGGTTGTCCAGTGGCTTTTAATTTAATAGTAGATAATAAACGGTCTCTATCTTGTAAGGTCAAATAATTATCCCACCAGCCTTTAAGTTGACCAGTAAAGCTAGAAACAATTAATTGGGCGGCGGTAAAATCATCAACGCCGTGATTTCTTTTATAAACGGTAGCGACCATAGTCATTTCTTGAACTAAATTAATAATATTATATTTAGACATTTCATCTATGTTCCATTCATATATAGAGCTGCTAGAATAAGAACTTTGAGTTATTTGATTGCGTTCTTCAAATTGAAGATTAACTAGAGTGGGTCGGGAGTAATAATTTCTAGTTATAGGAAAAGGGATAGTATATTTAATTTCATTACACTTGAGATCAAGGAAATTTTGTTCTAAAGTGGATATATGTTTGTCAGTATGGTGATTGATTCGAGAATAGAGATAATAGCTAATTTTTTTATGATTTCTACTAGCATTTCTTCTGTGGAGTCTTTAAGTGCAAATTACATATTTTTAGGGAATTCATATGTTTTGAATAGGAGTGTTTGGTTATTAATGTCAGATCAAAATTGTATAGGGGTAAAGTCTAAGGAAACATTGTATAATTGTTCAGTTAAGTATTCTATTTTATATGTAACATTTTTTATTCGATTGGTGTGGTCTCTTATGGTTTGTAAATATTGATTTGAATAATTATTTTGGCCTAGTATAGTTTTTGTCCCTTTCATAATGGTATATTTAGTTGGAGTAATGAGGTCACTGTTTTGTATGTTTCTAAACGGCGTAGCTTGTATTTCAATATTTTTTATATTTAGTTGAATCACATCAGAAGGTGGATGTATGGAAGTAATAGTTTTGGTTTCAGTTGTCTTTCATTCTTAAGTTATTTTTATAGTTACATTTACCTGTCTATTTTTTATTTGTGCAGAATAAAATTTATTGCGCCAATTAGCAAACCATTGGAAGAATGAGATATTTTCTTTGTATTGTCTATAATATTTAAAATGTAACTCTTTCATATAATCTTGTTTATATTATTGTGGGAATATTTTATAAAAAAATTTCTATTTTTTTATTATAATCTTGATTAAACTCATAACTTATATTTTGCTCATCTATGATAAATTCATTTTCTAGGACAAATATTCCTAGGTCCATTTGGGACTGTGTTGGTGATAGAGTTTCTCGGTCTTCTTGATGTGTTGTATAGTATAGCTAAGTGATGTTAGATTGTGTTCTAGTCTCTTGTATTCGAGGTTCGTTGGTAATATTAGTTCTTGTCTCATCATCTAATCGGCTACTGCGTATTATGATGTCTGGTTGATTTTGTAGTGTTTATACTCTAAAAAATTATGATCTTCTATTAATGTCGATATTTTGTATGTTTAAGGTAACATGTTTAGTGGGATTAAATTGAATTTCTACAGATCCATCTGAATGTTCTATTATTTATTCTAGGTTTCTATTTTTAACTTGTTAGGGAGGTTGTAATTGTATTAAATTTCAATCTACGGTAATTGAATTTGGTTCCATGTGATTGCTTTTGAAACTACTGTATTAGCTTTATTCATATTTGCTTGTAATAATATAGTTTGACCCTTTTGGCTTACTTTAATTGATCGCGGTTCTATGCTAGTATTCATTACTTTATAATAAATTCGATATAATAAAGCTAATGGTAGACTTCCGTCCATTAAGTGATGTCCGCTTGTCTTAATATTATGTGTTAGGGCATGTAAGATATTAAGATCCTTTAAACTTACACTAAAATTTGAATAGTAATTGAAATAAATGGGTCCATTATATAAGCTAGACTCTATGATTCCTAATACGGAGTCATGAAAATTTAAATGCCTATAGTCTCTTAAACATATTAAAGTACTAGTATTTAATCCATCTCTAGTTAATAGTTTAATTGCTACTTGTACTAATCCTATATGAAGATAACTATATTTCTTTTTTATATGTTCTATGATTGCTTCTTCATTAAATAATCTTAAAGTTTCATATTCATTATTTAATCCTATAGTTTAATCACAGAGCTGCTTTTTCAATTTTAGGTACTTTTTTTTAGATCTTCAAGTGCTCGGCATTCCAGGGGTGAGGTAGTGGACGCCCTTTTAGGTCTTCCAAATGGTAAGACTAGGCTTTGTCGATCTGACTATGCCTTAAGGCCCTTCCCAGTTAGGTCCGAGCGTCCCGGCTTCAGTCTCCTTAGTGCTCTGGAAGACAAGACAGAGGACCAGGTTACCTGATCGAAACCACCTCATCTTAACCCTAGAACTGTAGAATCACGCCACTTACTGATGCCGAGCTGTGACTCGGAGTCTAATGATATCTCTAGCTTCTTCAAGTAGATTGAGGTTTGTTGCAATCTGCTCGGCACTCTGATCCTCTCGATAGTTTCTGACCCGAGTTGTGGGGAGGTCGATCTTAACTGAGACGATCGCCTCCGAGTCGTAAGATAGTGAAAAAGAATTTTCCCCAGTAGATGACTAGGTTGTGGTCCTGTAGGCCCATAGGACAAACGAGAGCTCGTCCAGCTAGTTCCCCTTCACTTTTTCTAACTTCGTCTTGAGGTGGTGCTTGATGACCTTGTTCACAACCTCCACTTGCCCATTAGACTGTGGATGACGAGGCAAGGAGTATGCATTCGAGATGCCGAACCCCCTGCACATGCCTCAGAATCTATCATTGTCGAACTACTTCCTGTTGTCAGAGACAATGGTATGCGGGACTCCAAACTGATAGATAATATTCTTCCAAACGAAGTCAGTCACTTTCTGCATCATGATCTTTGCCACTGGCTCAGTCTCGGCCCACTTGGTAAAGTAATCAACTGCTACGATAAAAAATTTTACCTATCCCTTTCTAAGGGGTAAAGGCCCAATGATGTCGATCCCCCACTGGGCGAACGGCCACGGCTCGCTCATAGGGGTCATCTCTTCTATGGGCTGCATCAGCAAGGAAGCGAATCTCTGTCACTTATCGCACTTCTGGACATAACTCTAGGAGTCTTCTCGGATGGTCGGCCAAAAGTAACCCTAACGAAGTATCTTCTGAGCCAAAGCTCCGCTACCAGAGTGATTTTCACAAATTCCCTCATGTATCTCTCTGATCACGTAGTCTGCTTCATCAGGTCAGAGACATCTGAGGTAGGGCTGTAAGTGCCCCTTTTTGTATGGAGTCCCATCCAAGATTATGTATCATGTTGCTCTGATCTTCAGGCGTTAGACCTCCAACCTGTCTTGAGGGAATTCGCCAGTAGTGAGGTATTTGAAGATCAGATCTATCCAACTTAGAATTGGCTCTACTAGATTGACCATTTCCTAATCAGCTCGGTCGATACTTAGGCTTGAAATAGCGATGAAGACCACTTGAGTTGAAGTAGGAATATGCTAATATATCCTAGAGGGGGGTGAATAGGACTTTTTAAAGTTTTTATAGTTTATTTAAAAATCCTATTACACTAATCCTATCAATACACATTTATCATGATTACTCAAAAGTAACTCTACTAGCTTCCAAGCCCGGTAGAGGATCCAATCACAAACTATTCAAGAAATGAACAATATGTAACCTAGTTTATGATAGATATGAGTATGTATGTGCGTGAGGTGTGATCTCAGATATATAGATATGAAAGTATTAAAGTAAATCACACATACAAAACAATAGTAATCATAAACACAGTCATTTTTATAGTGGTTGAACTACTTGTCTACTCCAGCCCCGGTAACCGCACTCAACCCTTGAGTGTACCGAATTTCACTAAGGAGGTTTCATAGCGGTTCGCCTCAAACCTAAAGTTTTAAATCGATTCCTTCAACCTTTATAACCTGCACTGAGGCTGACTGTTTATGTTCTCACAAGCAAGGGTCAACACAACGCATGCACTTTTAGGTATACTGACTAAGGATCTTCCATAAGACCCTAACAGAGGTTTTACATGGTTCACCTCAAACCCAAGGTTTTAACTGGTTCACCCCTAACCAGATGTTTATGCTCTCCATAGAGCAAGGATCCACACAACGCACCCACCATGTACGCTCTCGCTGGAGGCCTCCTAAAGGACTTTCAAATGGTGAGAAACACCTTAGACCCAATCCTACAAAGGAATGATCAAAAGGGTCCTCTGGACTCTATTTACTTACAGATTAGTGAATGAGTCCCTTTTTAACTCTTGATGAAGATCTCCTCTTTGTTGATGAAGAGTCTTCTGCTTACTTGATCCGTAACTCAAATGATGTACCAATATATGGCGATGGGTTGGGTCAAGGTTATGATGAAATCATACTCTCTAAATATTTTCCTATTAAGGAGATAAAGTGATTCCAATCATCTATGCATTCAAAGCATCCTAGCTTAATGATTTTTCATTAAGGTAGTAGTTGAAGGATCCTTGAATGCAGAAGATCATTCCCCAATCCACTCTATTGATGAGGGTGGATTGGAGGATGAACTCCCTTGAGAGAAAGGGCTTTGGGTAAATGATCTAAGGTTAAACACTCAAAAGCACTCTCTTCTTTCTCTACCAGCAACGATAAATAAGTTTTTTTTATATAGCCAAAAGGTTCCAACGGATATAAAATGGTCACATTTATGACAGAGTTCGATATCATTGAGCAGGTTCGATACCATCAAGCGTATACTCTCGATTGTATCGATAGTCCGCTCGATGACACAAACTCAATATCATACGCTTTTAAAAACCTCTTGCCAGCTGGTCGAGGGAATCGAGACTCATGTCGATGCCATCGGATTTTGAACTCCGATTTTATTGATGTAAGGTTCGATTCCTCGACATTTGAAAATATGAGAAACTTGCTTGATATATTTCAGGTTTATAAGAATAATCGAGGGACCTTCGATATCATCAGAATTTTAATGTCGATGATATCGATAGATGTGTCAAGGTATCGGTAAATCCAAAGGATTTTCGTTTTAAGCTTGTTGGACAATTTTTTTCCCTGTTCGATGCATCACTCCACTTATTGATATTATCGATATTTGAATATCGATTCTATCGAGTGACCCTCAATCATAGATAAACTAGCCTGAAATATTTGCTGGAAAACTTTGCGCTCAATGACCAATAGCATCAAGAGCTTCCGATAGCATCGACATTTGAACTTCGATGGTATCAAGGACGGCTTCGATATATCGAAGCATATATGATTTTTCTTAGAAAAAATAGGGGCACTGAAAATCTGTCTGTCAATATTATCGAGTCACCTCCAATGGAGTCGAGATTCAAATATCGATAATATCGATATGTGTATCGATACATTGATAATTCCATCCAGATATATATGTAGTTTATGAACACATTTTGTCCTCATTCCAATAGAATCGACATGGTATCGAGGACATCGATAGCGCAGGTCGATCATATTGAAAGTGTATTGATAAAATCGAGAAAGTAAGAAAACTTAGAGATTTTCTAATTTTTAAAAAAGTTTTCTCACTTATAAACCCTATGATGTCTTAACTTTTTAAAAGGGTTTTATATACTTGGTGTTTTGGGACATTGGATGTGAGGCATAGATTTACCTATGATGAGCTTGTACACATCCGATTCAGGCAGACGCTTGAATTGATCTGCCAATGAGGCTCTGCAGTCTGACTGACTCAACACTCACACTAATTGACAAACCAAGGCACTTTCAATCTCCTCCTTTGTCAATTATGTGACAAAATACCAAAAGACCCTAGAATAGCTTCTATACTGACATCCTAAATTGTGTGTACATATACTTTACACAATTTTACAATGCTAAGAATATCACACACACAACATATTCAGAAGTTTCTCCCCCTATCAGCACACTCCCCCTCGCTTGGTGCAGCTACTCCCCCTAACTCCTGCAACACCATACTCAAGCACAAATATACATATTTTGACGGGGTATTTGAATCATTCTCCCCCTTTTTGTCAATCATTGACAAAGATTGTAGTATAACAAATATTGACTGAAGTTTAATGACATGTGAACCAATATTCGTGGAATATGCATATATTAGATAGGTGTATAATGGTCAAACAGTTGATTATTCACACATCATTTTCAGAAAGTATGGGTGCATATCAGATTAAGTAAAGTAGTTATAAAAGAAGATAGAATAATCATTAAAATCACATGCATTCCGTATCAATCAGATACTAGATGAACCAGGGGATCACATGGCAGTGAAAATAGAATTATATTCAGCCACCTTCTTCAACATAAAAAAAAAAAAAAAAAAAAAAAAAAAAAAAAAAAAGAAAAAACTCTACCTAAGGTTGGTAGTAGATTAGCAGTCATAAAAAAAAGGGCCCATCCATGGGCACCCAGCAGTAACCATCAGTATTTAGCCCAACTCTGGGCATATACAATCACAAAAAAAAAAGTCAGACTATCTAAGTTAGAGAGCTATCACATACACCCATGAGAGCGTAAAACATCCAAAAAGATACTAATGTTCATACGCGGAAATAAGCGTGGGGTGTGCGTGATAGGATTCAAAGACCAGCACTATGGAGCAGAGTGGGATGGCACCGTGTCGTCTCGATGGCAAGTCATCAAATCAATCAATTGTTGGATAGTCTGTTGTACTCCTTGGACTAGCCGTTCTAAGACAATAAGCCTTTCGTGCAATGAGTGGACATCCTTCTGAATTGCTTCAATCCTGTCGAACTTGAACCATTTCGCATACCCGGGCATTGACGTTGATGGTGCTAGATCAGATCTAGGAGATTCATCTTTGTCCATTTCAGTCCCTTCCATGGTAGTGTCACCTTCACCTCCAGCCCCCTCTTCTTGAATACCTTCCTCTGGGTCCTTAGGGTACTTGTGAAACTTCAAGTCCATTTTACGAATGTTTCTTTTGTTAAAGACTTGGAGAGGGAGTACCGGATTAGTGGTCGTTGGGAAGCCAATGGCATTGCATGTCATGTTTATGATCCAGGGATATGGTAAATGAAGGTCCATAGATGTATGAACGGCGTTTACCAACTGATAAACAAGCAGAGTCAGAAAACAGATCTTTATCCCTTTGGCGATTGAGTACACTAGCATGGTCATAAAACCTGTGAGATCGAACCGGTTGGTACTTCTGGGATATATATTTGTGGTGAAGATACCGTGCAAAACTCAAAATCTTGGTTCCATGTACCTAGATTTCAATGCATTCCCTTGATACCAAGGGATGTCCCTATCATGATAGAGGTACTTAGTTACCATGGACTGAATTTCAAAATTTTTGAGGTCCATATCAGGGAGACCCTCTAGTGTCATGGTCAATCCGAGGATATTTTCCACTGTAGCAGGCGTGATTAGCACATCATCACCATCCAGAGAGACCATGATAGAAGGAGGATTAGACACGAGTGAGTGACACGCGGCAAGGAAGTTGCGTGTTCGTACGAGTTGGCATAGTCCACCGAAATCTAGAATGGGCAACCAATCGATTGCAGCAAACAGGGATTCCAGATTATATAGTTTTAGACAATCCCTGTCTACCTTTCTCTTGTGGATGAGTTTCTTACCCATGTATTTTAGTGGACGTAAAGTTACTCTAGCCGGAGGAGGTGTTGGTGTTTTAAACTGGGACCCACTATGTCTCATGCGTTGCCTTGTGGGGATCCCATGTTTTGGAGCCCTTGCCCTTTCTTTTGGAGCAAGCACTTTTTGTCGAGAACTTCTGGAAGATTCTCCCGGAGCGGATGCTTTGCCTCTGTCCTTACCCATAACGACAGATTCGGGAAGTACGGACAAAATTCCCCTTTTAAAGAAACTAAAAATACCTGACCAAAAGGTAGATGGAATCTAGAATGGAAGTAATGGAAGTATAATACCAGTTTTTGAGGAGCTTCCAGGACCCACCGATGAACTTGTGGCTGAGGGTTTGAGCAGAAAAAAAAAACATGAAAGGTCTTTTTCAGAAAAAAAAAACTTTTTCTGCTTAACCACCTTTTATCGGGCGGCAGTCTTCGATATCATCGACCAGTGTTTCGATGATATTGATGTAACTCCCCCTATGGTATTGAGACTGTCATCCATATCATCCTCACTTGTGTGCTTTCTCAAATTCTGAAGATATATCGATGATATCGACTGTTTATCAATTTGATCGAAAATGCCCATAACAGTCATATCGAAGATGAGTATTTTCCATATTTAGCATTCATACATCCCTTTATGTATACCTTTAGTGTATCTATGAATCATCAGTATACGCAACAAAATTTTGTACAAACATTGTACAAATCAAAATTATAAACATTTCAAATGTTTTTATACAAAAAGATTGAGGTGAGAAACCTCAGATATATCATTAAAAGCTCAGCAAAAATTGCATCATTTCAGCAAATATCCAGATCTAGATGCATGACCTGGACTTGTCTTTTCATGCTTGATTTTTCAGGATATATGGATAGAATTAGTTATCAGACAATTCAGTTTTTCTTTTACTATCCACTTTGAGACATAATTCTTTATTGTGGTAGATTTGATTTTCATGGTTGTCTTACCCACTTGATCTAATGATTCCTTCATTCTATCTTTTATCTTAGGTGGTGATAGATGTGTGTTACTCCTAGGTAGACCTTTGACATTTTGTATTTCTCTGGCTAGTTTAAATTTACCAAAATGATTTTGATAGGAGTTATATGAAGTCCTTCTAGGAGTGTCATGCCCCAAACCCGAAAATCGGATTCACATGAATCCAGATCGCCGAATCCGGTGCCGATAGCCTCCGTAGTGCCCCATTCTCGGCTCCTAACAATCATATGCCAAATTCTGATCCTGTGATCCTACAAGGAGGATTTTCATAATGAAATTTTTTTTGTAATGGAGCATAACCACAAGCATAACCAAGTCACTAAACAACATCACCACATATCCACTATATCAAAAACTTTAAGTACAATGTGGAAAGGAAAATATAAGATGATCAAAAAGCTCCAAAATGGTCTGATACGTGCTCCTGCCTCAGCACTGTTGATGTCCAACAACACCTGCATGCAACGGTCATGCATAAGCTTACAAAAGCTTAGAGGGTGGTGTAAGTGTGTGCGCAAGGCAAACGCCAAGTGTACAATATCAGAGTAATGTAGAAATATATGGTAAGTCCATGAATAAAATCAACCGTGCCAATGCTATGTGATGCAAGGCATGAATGTCATCAGCCATACCAAGGCCATACGATGCGAGACATGAATGCTATCGGCCACACTGATACAAATCGGTACTCATAGCCGAATGTCATATGCCGAATGTCATATGCGAAATGCAATCCAAGCAAGTCGGTACTCATCAAGTACACATGTCAGTACAGTTCCTCTCTGGATATCATCGGGGTCTGATACACTCACACTGACTGCCTCCTCCCTAGCTGCATAGCCAAGTAAGCGGAATAGACCTCACTATCCGCCTGACCAGTAGTCTGTCAATACCTACCCGGCTCGCCGATAGCGGACTCATTTGTGAGCTGGTCAAACTCAGCCTAGCTTATAGCCCCCTCACTCAGGCGGATAAGGCCACACCCCCTTTCAACCGACCACGACACAGTGGGAGACGCGGCCTACTGGTATTCGGCACTCGGGCGCTTATGTATCCACTCGATCTAGACATTGAAGCATCTCCTGGTACCAAAAAGGTTCTGGGACTTTCACCTAAGGACATCCTAAGTGCCCACAGTGCTAGAACCAAGTATTTTCGGTATCCGATACGTCCATCCACGATGCACCTGTGGAGCCACGGCCCTGATGTCGCTAGGGCGTACAATGATCAAGTCACACATATGTAAGATGCATGAATCACACCGTCAAAGCATGCTGCAATATACCGCGTACTGCGCGATCATGTGGGGCACTCCGTCTCATAAGGAGTCCCGTAAATGTCCCAGCCCAACTGGTTATGCTATGATTAAATATTTCTCATATCAAGCATACATATGATGCGTATGGGCATGAGTCATGGGATTATACTAAGCATGTTATAAAGAAATGAACTATCCTTACAACGACGATGGGCCTAGACGGTCTGCACGTAACAACTATGGGCCTATCAATGGGCCCTAGGGAGAGTTATAATGCGGACATCTAACCGACATTACTCTTACACTGTGGACGTCAAACCAACATTGTTCCCAAGGCTCGGCTCGCTATAAATATCATTCGATAAATCATGGTGGAATCACACATTGCAATGGACCTTAGGTACATCCCATTGGGCCTTAAATGCATTAAGTGGGTCGTATCTCATGGGCCTTATATTCATTAAGTGAGTCACATCAATGGGTCTTATATTCATCAAGTGGGCCACATTAATGGGCCTCACCAATGGGCCTTAGGTATATTGCAATGGTCCATCACCCATGGGCCTTGGATACGTTGAATGGGCCGTATCACATGGGCCTTACATTCATCAAATGGGCTGCATTAATGGGCCTCACCAGCGAGCCTTATGTATATTGTAATGGTCCATAACCCATGGGCCTTGAAATACATCACAATGGGCCTCATAATATGGGCCTTACATCTATCAAAGTGGGCCTCAATGGACGACCATAAGTACATCCATAATGAATATATATACATGTAAATGAATCATATCAAAAGATCAATTGGACTGTACTCCAATTAACAGTGGTGAAAATAATTTCCACCATTAAAGTTCTCAAGGCCCAATGTACTATTTATTTTCTATATAATCTGGGAATAAGGTCACACAGACTTGGATTAAGAGGAAATGAATTTCCTAGTGATCCAAAACTTCTGTGAAACAAAAGTATCTAAGTGGCAAATGCTCAATCCTCATTGCTTTTGCTACATGGTCCACTTGATCCTAGATATGCCTCATTCTTTGAGCTCAAGCCTTAACATGAGCTTTCCAGCTAGCTGGATGGCTTGGATGCAACACATGCATCATGATAGGCCCATAAAGATGGGCCGCATGAATACAACACACATGAGGGGGGGGGGGGGGGGTCCCACCGTCCGCTGGGCGGTGTGACTATAACACATACATATAGTGGGCTCCCACCGTCCACCTGGACGGTGGGCATAAAACACATCACTGTGGGGCCCACTATAATGTTTATTTGCAATCTGACCCATTGATAAGGTCACAAAGACCTGGATGGATAGAAAATACAAATTTCATCTTGATTCAAAACTTCTGTAGACCCAAAGAGGGTTTCAATGATAGAGTTCAATTCACAGTGTTTCCTCTCACGTGGGCCACCTGAGCATTGGATGGACCTAATTTTTAGAGGGTGGCCCATTGCGCTGAGGGCCCACCATATGAGTGGATTGGATGACAAATAAACATCAAGGTGAGGCCCACGGCTGGAGCCGTGGTCCCTGGCTAGTCTGTCCGCCAACGCGAGTGCAGGTAGCACCTGCGCCTCTGACAGGAAGCAGCGTCTACTACTTGCTTTCTTCTTCTTCTTTTTTAAATGCGATTTTTCCACGACTTTTCAGGTGTGGGGCCCACGTGTGATAGATCAACTCCAGCCATTGGGTTCCACTACTCACAATAAATCCAACGAGTCCAATATCGGGCCTCTTTCATCGTGTAAAAAGAAATCTGGAAAGATTTCAATGGTATTAATACTATGTTTGACACTACGGCCCACTAAATACTTCAGTCAACCTCATTTTTTGGCTCAACACCTAAAATGAGTTGGGGAAGAGGATGGACGGCTTGGATTGAATACATACATCAAGGTGGGTCCTATACAAGTGGCCCACCCCAATGGCTTGTAGAACCAAGCCAATATTTGTGTTTTCCTTCCACGTCTAGCAACATCCAGACGCTGGACGTTTCTTTCTTCCTTTTTTTTGGGGGGGCTTATCAAACACATTCAAGGTGGGCCTTGTTTAGGTGGGCCACCACATGATGGATGGTGTGGGTACAACATATATACAAAGTGGGCCCCACCTACAAATGGCTTTCAAAAAAATTACATGTTTCATGGTGGGGTCCATCCGGGTGGATCACAAGGCCATATCATCTCATAAACACACAAAGAATGAGAGAGGGAGAGAGAGATTGAGAGGGACACGTGTGATGGAGGGACCCCGGCACTATGGGTCCTTCTTTGCATGATCTACAACATACATTAAGTGGGTCCCATTTCATATGGGCCCACCGATCAAAATCAACGGTGGAGATCCTTTCTCCACCGAAATGGACGGTCTAAATGACCATTTATGCAAAGAAATTAAACATCATGATGGGATCCATGGAGAATGGCCCCATCATGGATTGATCTTGAAATCAAAGTGGGCCATTGGACACATTTAGGGTCCCAAAATGAGATCCACACCATTGATCGGTGGGCCTCACTTGGTCCATCATAGAAATATGAAAATCTAACTTATGAAAACACCCACCACTTGATCTTCTTGGTTCGTTGGAAAGCTACTCTCCTTATGCTTCACTTTGATGGTGGATGATGAGATTTGGATGGCTAGGATGGAGGTTTTGGGATGGGAAAGTGGGCCACCAACATGTACTCTCTCACTTAGAATGCATGGACGTGAGAGCCTCTCTTGGTTGCTTGGAATTGTGATGAGAAATGAGAGAGAGAGTTGTAAGGAGAGATGTGAGGTGAGTGATGGGTGAGGTGATGGATTGGTTGACTTTAGTTTTGCTTGACTTGTGGAGAAAGAAAGCATGGATGCTTTGTACTTGACATGAGAGGTGATTGATGGGATTGATTGATGAGATTGATGAGACATGTTGTAGAGATTCTCTTGAAATTATAAACGCGCAGCATTTTCTCGAAATAAACGCCGACCCACATCTCTTAGTCAGGGTATCGGATCGGTACATGAGTCACGGCGTTGGAACCGCGACGACTGTGCGGTCACAATGATACAAGTCTCAGATTAAGCTGACTCAAATGTATAGGATACGACTTACGGTCGTGTGCAAAGTCGATTACAGGTCGTAGGTCGTCAAAATTTGACGAGAAGGATCGTGAGAAACGACAGAACAGTACAGATTAGGATACGGGTCTTACAAGGAATTAAGCATTCAAACTTATAATGACCCATATCACCACATAAATGATAAACTGGAGAATCTCTCATATTGCTACCTGAAGTAGTAAATTTTTAGTTGTTGAGGCTGCATTTTTAGTTTTCTTTTTAGTTTTCTCATACCCTAGGCCACTCTTGTCTTTTCCTCGTCTTCCCATCCCTAACAACTTTTCTAGCTTTTCACCACTCTGCGAAAATTTGTAATTTATTTCAATAAATTTTTTGAATTTCTCTAAGTCACAATGGAGTGAGTGATTCTCATTCTTAAGTTGGGCATTATCATCTCTTAATAATTCAACTTATTTCAAAAGTTTTGATGATTCCATTTTTAAGGATAGGTTGACTCTTTCTAACTTATCATTTTCTAAATGATATTATTGTAAATCATTGATTAAATGTGTATTAATTTCCAAGGTTTTGTCCAAGTCTTTTTATAGAAATTCCTTTTTATTTTAGACATTCCAAGTCTTTTAAGTATGTGGATGCTATGAATATAGAGTTGATTATAAGCATCTTGCAGTTTGTCCTTTTCTATCTCTTCTTCTTCTCAAGTTTCCTCATTATCAGATGAAAATGGTTCAGTGGCTTGCTATTCTTCCTTGTTTTCAGATTTCATGGGAATGATTGGAGCAGTGGAGACCATGAGAATTTTTTATGATTTCTGATCTCTATCGCTCTCTGAGTCACTAGATTCTGAATTTGACTCTTTTATATCATCCCAAGTGGCAGTCATTGCCTTGCCCTTAGTTTTTCTATTTGAAAATTCCGTAGATAGGTGTCCATACTTCTGATAGGCATAACATTGTGGTTCTTTAGCCTTTTTATCAAATTTACCTGCAGAAGTCTGCTGTTCATATTTCTTGTTTTGGAAGGATGGCTATGATTCTTCTGAAAGAATCTTTTGAATCTTTGTTCTAGCAAAGCGACTTCCTCATCTTCATCTTCCTTTTCACTTCCATTGTCCTCATGTATTGTTTTCTTTAAATTTTTTAGGACAGTTGTTTTAGATTTTTGGGTTTGTTTAAAGTATAATTTGAAAGTTTGTAGGGAACCTACCAGTTCTTCTACTTTCATCTCGTCTATATTCCTACACTTCTCAATTGTTGTAACTTTGGGATTAAATAGTTCCGATAGGGATCTTAGAATTTTCTTACAAATTTTTGGTACCAGAACTTTTTCACCCAATCTACCCATGGAGTTGCAAATTATATTCAACTTTGTGAAAAACTCCATAAACATCTCATGCTCTTCCATTCTAAAACTTTCAAACTGTGAAGTCAAGAGTTGAAGTTTAGATCTCTTCACAGTGCTTGTGCCTTCATGGATTGTTTCTAATAGATTCCATGCTTCTTTAGATGTCTCACACATACTTATTTGATTGAATAAATCCTAGGACACAGTACAGCAGATGGCGTTCATCGCATTTGCTTCAACAGTCTGTTTTTCTTTATCGAACGTCATCCACTTTTCTTTGGATTTGGGTTTTGTGATGGTTGTGCCACTATCAAGTACAATTTGTTTATATGGTGGCACATATCTACTTCCAACTATATCTAAGATGTCATGATCTAAAGATCTCAGAAAGTAATGCATTCTAGCCTTCCAGTATGCGTAATTTGAACCATCAAATACTGGAGGCCAAGTGACTGATGAGCCCTCTCCTTTAGCCATATTCCAAACTTCAGTCAAGATCACTCTCTAGGCAGTGAAGCTCTTAAAGAGAGACCCGCACTGATACCAATTGAAATAGCAGTTAAGACCGCTTGAGTTGAAGTAGGAATATGCCAATATGTCCTAGAGGGGGGTGAATAGGACTTTTTAAAGTTTTTATAGTTTATTTAAAAATTCTATTACACTAATCCTATCAATATGCATTTATCAGGATTACTCAAAAGTAACCCTGCTGGCTTGCAAGCCCGGTAGAGGATCCAATCACACACTATTCAAGAAGTGAACAATATGTAACCTAGTTTATGATGGATATGATTGTGTATGTATGTGAGGTATAATTTCAGATATATAGATATGAAAGTATTAAAGTAAATCACACACACAAAAGAATAGCAATCGCAAACACAGTCTTTTTTATAGTGGTTCGACTACTTGTCTACTCTACTCCCGGTAACCGCACTTAACCCTTAAGTGTACCGGATTTCACTAAGGAGGTTTCACAGCGGTTCACCTCAAACCTAAGGTTCTAAATCAGGTTCACCTTCAACCTTTACAACCTACACTGAGGCTGACTGTTTATGCTCTCACGAGCAAGGGTCAACACAACGCACCAAATTTTAGGCACACTGGCTAAGGATCTTCCATAAGACCCTAACAGAGGTTTTACATGGTTCACCTCAAACCCAAGGTTTTAACTGGTTCACCCCTAACCAGAAGTTTATACTCTCCACAGATCAAGGGTCCACACAATGCACCCACCACATACACTCTTGCTGGAGGCCTCCTAGAAGACTTTCAAAGGGTGAGAAACACCTTAGACCCAATCCTACAAAGGAATGATCAAAAGGGTCCTCTAGACTCTTGTTACTTACAGATTAATAAATGAGTCCCTTTTTAGCTCTTGATGAAGATCTCCTCCTTGTTGATGAAGAGTCTTCTGCTTCCTTGATCTGTAACTGAAATGAAGTACCAATTGAAAGGGCCTAGCTATATGCCCTAGAGGGGGGGTGAATAGGGCAATGCCAAATAAAACTAATAACAGCGGAATAATAAAAGATATAAAGCACAATACTAAATATAAAACAATCACAATAACCTAAAATAAAGAGATTGATACTTTATCAGTTCTAAGGACAACCGTACACCAAAAACCAGAGGTTTAAGGTAGGACAACCTTATTTCTAGAACGTCCTTTGTATCACAAACCAAGGAGGAATAATAAGCAATGAAATCAAAATAACTTACGAAAAATAAATCCTAAGTTATTATGACATTCATCCACACTTGCTTGAAGTGATTACAACATTCATCCACAAACACAAACCATAAAACTGAATGAATAAAGGAATGGAAGAATAAAGCACATCTACAACACAACGATATATAGTGGTTCGCCTGTGTGTACACCAACTGTTATCCAACAGCCACACAGATTGCTACTCCACTCCTAATATCCTCACACAGGGGATATTAGCATGCACTATCAAAATAGGTTTCACAGGTTCACCTAAAACCTTCACAATTGTGTCTTTGATCTCGGGCTTACACAATCAAAAAACCCTTCAATCTGAGTTTTCTGGCTCTCCTCAGATAACCACTACAATGAGATTTTTCTGGAGAATCTCAAATAAAAACCAGAGAAAGTAAATTACAAATAATGTAAAATACCTGAATTACCTTTTGAAGAAGCCCAGTAGAACCAATCGGAGTAGAAGTTCGATTCGACGTTCAAAGTCCAATACTCACTTTAAGAATGGTTCTAAGTCTAATTGATTTTAAATCAAACGGGCTAGATCTATTTGATTTTGAATCCAAGAAGAAGGAATATCAGAAATTCCCCTTTTCTAATAAGATTGGAATGTAGATCAAAATCAAATAAAAATAAGCTAGAAAAAGGAATATTAAATAAGCACAAAGTATCTTAAAATAAACACAAACTTATCTCAGAGAATAGCCTAAAGAATGCTTGAATAGAATGGATTTGAAGTACTAAAACTCTGAAGTTCGTGCTCTATTTATAGCCTGAAATATCCCGTCTACGACTGGTCTTAGGATCCTAAGACTGGTCGTAGCATCAAAGATTTTTGAAAGATTTTCGCGGGATAAGATTTTCAGTTCCACAACCAGTCCTGGGTGGTCTACGACCAGTCGTGGGCCATCTACGACTGGTCGTGGGACACCTACGACCGGTCGTAGGACCCCAAAAATGGTTCCTGGAGTTTGAGTCATAGGGCTACGATCGGTCGAAGGATGAGTCGTAGAACTCACAGGACCGGTCGTACGATGTCCAGGGCTGGTCATAGGACAGCTAAAAAGATCCAAAAATCTTCAACTACCTAGGACTGGTCCTGAAAAACTTAAGACTGGTCGTAGCAAAGCTAGGAGTGGTCTTGAAGTCCCTAGGACTAGTCTTAGAACACTCCAAACAAGCATATTAAAATATATGAGTTATGTATCCGGAATGACCTACAGTAAAGCCCATCCTAAGGTCAATCTAAGGTCAAACAAACCTTAAATATGAGATGGACATTGAAAGTCTGTACACTCAGATGACCCTTAAGAGAAGCTTGTGAATATACAAAACTTGTAGTAGGCCTTCATGAGCTTGATCTTGACTTGACAAAATCTTCTAGTAAACTTGAACTTGATCAAATCTTGAACATGCAACCATGAAAACTTCTATTCTTGATTTCTTCATCCAAGACTTGAAAACTTTCTTCATTTAAGATCTTGTGTCGAAATACGATGTCTTGATATGTCTTGATTGCAATGACTAGACTTCAAACATAAAGCACAAGACATACAATACATAGATGCAGGTTTTGACACAACAAAATTTAACAACAAAAGGGATATGAAATCATAGCACTTACAATCTCCCCCTTTGTCAAATTTGTGACAAAACACATAATAGCATCAAAGATAATAAGGAATGATAAGTCATGCAATCACAAAATACTCTACTCCCCCTGAGTAATACGAGTATTGCTCATATAATCAATACATAACATGAAAACTTCAAAACTTCAATCCACATATCCATCAATCCACATATCCTTCTCAATCAATACAAACAAACAAATTTACTCTTTACTCCCCTTTCAGCATTAGCTTACTACTTTCCCTTTTTGTCACAAAATGACAAGGGAAAGGAACAATAGAAAGGAGAACATAGAGAGCAAATAATGAGAAGGTGATATGAAAGGACATAAAAGAAACCTGAAGTGTCAAGCCATAATCCATAATCAAAAATACAATATCCAAAAGAAAATGTTATCAAACCATAATACATATCCAAAATAAAAAGATAATGTGAAACTATCCAGAAGATAATTCACCTAATCTGATCCAGAGGAGAGAGCAGGGATAGTCGGATCAATCTGCTGTAAGCCCTTATTTATGCGACGAAGATATTTTCGCATGTACTTGAATCTCATATCATGGGCTATATTCATATTATCAACTTTTTCCTCCAATGCACTAAGGCGTGCATCAAAACCAGATGGATCATAATCTGGATCATTAGGTGAATCAGTTTCAATATCATCAAAAATGTCATCCATATTAACATCTTGAGGAAGATCGCCAGCTTCCGCTTTATTTCCAGCATCACCACCATCACCACCAACGCCACTAACACCAGCTTCATCAAATTAGGCAGGACGCAGATCCAACTTCATCTTATTAAGATTGGAATTGTTGAAAATAAGATGATGAATTAGTGCCTCATTAACAGGTTTATCGACAAGCATGTGAGTGGCTAAAACAGTCATAAGATAACCGAATGGAATATCACTATGACCTGGATGGAGACGAAACTGAATAATGAAATAACAGATCAAAGATGGACGACAGACCTTCGTACCAGAAGCAATAGAATGCAACACACAAACCATGAAAGAAGTCAACTCGATTTTATTACCGGACCGAGAATATACATTGGAAATAAAAAAATGATGTAAGTATTTGGGTAACAGATACTTTGCAGGGAGCATATTCCCTTTGTGAGTCCAATGCACATCAATTTTGCATAAATCTCTGGTTAACATGCATTTTTCCGATTCAGATGGTTTGTCGTATAAAGTTTGAATCGGTATTCCTTCATCATCAACAGGTATATCCATAATACCTGATATCAAATGACGGTCAACTTCAAATTTCCCTTCTCTAGTATCAATTGAAAATGTTAAATTATCAAGGGAAAAATCTGAAATGCATGCAACCATTGATTGAGCAATGGACTGGTATGTAGGCCCACCCCAAAGTAAAATGTTAGTCCAACCTACAGATTCAAGAAGGGGGATGACACCAAATGGAGCAATGCGATTTAGATCAACGGTATGCTCAACGATAATGTTACGGATACGTAAATCTCTTACATCTTGAGAATCATCTTCGGGTGACCGAAGGTACCGTTTAGTTATCGGTACAGATCTGGATGAAGATGGACCACGAAATGTTTTCTTTTTCCCTCTAGCATCCATATTCAAAAAGATATAGAAAGAAGAAGCAAGATGCACAAATAAAAGATGGGTTTTCTCTAGATCAGCAAATTGAGAGAAAACCCTTGAAAACCCAACAAGAGATGAAATCAAGCTATACTACGAACAAATCGAAGCATAGAGATCATGAATCTTCAAGAAAAATGATGAAATAGGACTTACCTTGAAGAAAAACTAAAAATCGTATGACTGGTCGAGCCACGACTCGTTGTAGGTCAGTGTGAAAATGAAGAAGGGGATTTTCTCCAAATTATATGATGTTCACGAGCTCCACGACCGGTCAAGTGCTGTGCACAATCGGTCGTAACACGACTGGACGTGTACATCCACGACCGGTCGTGTAGCGACCAAAAATTAATTTTTAATGCAAAAATTTAAAATTTAAACAATTATAATATGAAATATAATACACTATGATACATGCAAGCAAGAATATTCAATGTAAAATGCACATACCAAGATCAAATTTTAATTTATTAAACCTGCTTTTGTCGAGCGGTTTATTAAATATATCAGTAAGTTGAGTTTCGGTTGGTATATATTCCAAAGAAATAACTTTTTCTTCAACTAACTCACGAATGTAATGATACCTAATGTCAATATGCTTAGTACGAGAATGCTGGATTGGATTTTTGGAAATGATTATAGCATTGGAATTATCACAATGTAAGATCATTGAATCTTGATTAATTTCATAATCGCTAAGCATGCATTTCATCCAAACTAGTTGAGTACATGCATATCCAGCTGCAATATACTCAGCCTCAGCAGTGGAGAGTGATATTGAGCTTTGCTTCTTGCTGAACCAAGAAACTAAGTAATTCCAATGTAAAAAAAACCACCACTGGTTGATTTTCTATCATAAATATTTCCGGCCCAATCAGCATCTGAGTGCCCAGCTAATTGAACACTAGTATCAAAAGGATACCAAAGTCTCAAATTTATAGAACTTGCGACATATCTAATAATCCGTTTAACAGCAGTAAGATGTGATTCCTTAGGATTAGACTGATATCTCACACAAATTTCAACACTAAATGCGATATCAGGTCTACTAGCAGTTAGATATAATAAACTACCAATCATACTGCGATATAGTTTAGGATCTATATCTTTACTTGAAGAGTCTTTTGAGAGTTTTAACGTTGTACTCATAGGAGTATCAAAGTTCTTACCATTTTCAAATCCAAACCTTTTAACCAAGTTCGAAGCATATTTGGTCTGGGAAATGAAAATTTCATCAGGTTGTTGTTTTGCTTGCAACCCAAGGAAATAGTTAAGTTCGCCAACCATGCTCATTTTGAACCTTAATTTCATTAACTCTACAAACTCAGTAGACATGTTAGAACAAGTAGATCCATAAATAATATCATCAACATATATTTGAACCATCAAAATATCATTATTATTCTTCTTAACAAAAAGCGTCTTATCGACACTACCTACTTGAAAGCTATGACTAAGTAAAAATTTAGTCAATTTTTCATACCATGCCCTGGATGCTTGTTTTAGACCATAGAGAGCCTTTTTGAGATGAAATACATGGTCAGATAACTTAGAGTCTTCAAACCCTGAAGGTTGTTCAACATACACTTCTTCATATAAATCGCTGTTTAAGAAAGCACTCTTTACATCCATCTGATAGATTTTAAATTTTTTAAAACATGTGATGGAAATAAAAAGTCTGATTGACTCAAGGCGAGCGACTGGAGCAAAGGTTTCATCATAATCGATGCCTTCAATCTGAGTGTACCCTTGTACAACCAGTCTAGCCTTATTTCGTATAATATTTCCAAGTTAATCAGACTTATTTTTAAATATTCACTTTGTTCCAATTATGTGTTTATCTTTAGGTCTAGGAACAAGATACCAGACATCATTACGAACAAATTGATTAAGTTCATCCTACATAACAACTATCCAATTTTTGTCAGAAAGTGCTTCTTTTACGTTGACCGGTTCTATTTGGGATGTAAAACAAACATAATTACATATGTTCTCAAGTTGTTTGCGAGTACGAACTCCAGTGAGAGGATTTTCAAGTATTTGATTGGTTGGATGATCTTTAACAGTCCTTGGTTCAGATTCTTTTTGACTTGATGAGATATCTTGATTGTCAATAATAAGAGTTTCATCATCATCTGAACTTGAGGCTCGTGTATTCAAATGATCATCAATGACCACATTGATAGATTCTTGAATCACACCAGTTCTCTTATTTAGAACCCTATAAGCTCGACTGTTCAAAGAATAACCAAGAAAAATTCCTTCGTCACTCTTCGTATCAAACTTACCCAAATTTTCACGACCCCGTAAAATATAACACTTGCTGCCAAAAACCTAAAAGTATTTGACAGTAGGTTTCTTATCAAACCATAATTCATAAGCAGTCTTATTATTAGATTGACTAGTATAAACCCGATTAATAATATAACATGCAGTATTAACTGCTTCAGCCCAAAGATTTCTAGAGAGCTTCATGCTATTCAACATAACATTAGTCATATCCTGAAGCACTCTATTTTTCCTTTCAAATATACCATTTTATTGTGATGTTTTAGGCACTGAGAATTCATGTGATATTCCCTGATCGCTACAGAATTTTTCAAAACTACTTTTTTCGAATTCAGATCCATGATCACTACGGATCTTACTAACATGAGAACCTTTCTCATTTTGGATTCGTTTGATGACCTTTTTCACTTCATCCAGGGTTTCAGTTTTGTCTTTTAAGAACGATACCCAAGTGAATCTTGTATAGTCATCTACGATAACCAAGATGTATTTTTTACCTCCTCGACTCTCCGATCTGGTAGGTCCAATAAGATCCATGTAGAGAAGCTCGAGTGGTCTAGATGTGGTGTTAGAGTTCACTTTCTTATGAGAACTCCTAATCTGTTTGCCTAACTGGCATTCACCACATATTTTATCTATTTTTTACAATTTAGGCAGACCTCTAATTAGTTCTCATTTGCTCAATCTAAATAAGTTCCGATAGTGTACATGTCCAAGGCGTTTATGCCATAATTCAGTTTCATTGGTATGGACCATGTAACATGATTGAGTAGATGAGCTTGCATTTCTAACTATGTAACAGTTTTCAGAAGTTCTGCGACCAGTTAATATAATAGAACCCTTTTTATTAACTATCTCACAACCTTGATTAGAAAACTTTACACTATAGTTGTTATCACATATCTGAGAAATGCTTAACAGGTTGTGTTTTAAGCCCTCAACATATAAAACATTCTTAAATAAGGGAAGGTTATAGAGCTGAACCGTACCTTGGCCAATGATTTTACAATTGCTTCCATCACCAAAAGTGACTGACCCTTCAGTCATATCTTTAAGATCGGTGAATAAGGCTTTATCACCTGTCATATGCCTGGAGCAACCACTATCTAGGTACCACTTTGAATGGCTTGTTGCTTTGAAAGCAGTGTGGGCAACCAAGCTGACAACTTTAGGAACCCATTTCATAACTGTTTTGGGTTTAGGAGTATAGATGGTATTTTTCTGTCTCTTGTTATAGGAGAGACCTATAGAGTTAGACTTTAATAGCTCCTTGAGAAGATCAATTATTTTTTCAGCCAATGGATTTTGGTTTTAAAAATTAAAGCTGACATGGCTACTTTTAGGTTTTTGAAAAGTCTTTGAATTTAAAAAAAAAACCTTAAAAAGTATTCTTTTCTTTTGAGTTTGAAGACTCTCCTTTTACAAATTTAGGAGCAAAGTTCTTTTATTTTGGACATGTATCCTTATCATAGCCCAACCCGGATCGATCGCCACATTTTCTTGATCCAGACAATAATTTTTTCAATTTAGGATCACCATGGGCATATCTCCATGTGTCTTTCAAACTTTGAAGAGAAGCTACCTCATTTTTGAGTTTCTCATTTTCGGATCTTAAATCTTTAATTTTGAAGGTTTTGAAATCTAAATCACATTTGATATTTTCAAAAGAATCGGAAATATGAGACTTTTCTAAAACAAGAGACTCATAATCTTCCTTAAGCTTAGAAAATTTTTCTTTTTGTAATTTAAGCTTAACGGCAATTTTACAACTCTCTTTATAAAGGGCATTATAAGCATCTTGAAGATCGTCTTCATTATTGCAATCACTATTCAGATTTTCTTCACTAGATATATCATCATGATCTGAATAGGCGATCTTAGCTAGAGTCATAAGGGCTTTAACACCATCTCCTGACTCAGTTTCAGAATCTTCTGATTTAGAAGAGGATTCAGAATCAGATGATTCATCCCAAGTAGCCATCATGCTTTTCTTTTTTGATTTGTCCTTTTCAGGACATTTGTTAGATAAGTGCCCATACTCTTGACAGTTGTAACATTAACTATCTTTCAAGGATTTATGAGTTCTAGGTTTAGATCGTCTCTTATCATTTGATTTTTGAAAATCAACCTTTTTCTTTTTTCTGAAGATTTTGTAAAAATTTTTTGCTAAAAGTGTCATATCATCTTCAGAATTTTCTGTATCCGAAGTGCTCTCTTGTGAAACATTTTTAGATGATTTTAGAGCTATTGATTTTCCTTTTGGAGCCTTAAAGGATAACTCATAGGTTTGAAGTGAACCAACTAGTTCCTCAACCCTCATGGTATCCGTATCACGAAGTTCCTGAATCGCGGTCACTTTAGAATTGAACCGTTCCCCTCATGGTATCCGTATCACAAAGTTCCTGAATCGCGATCACTTTAAAATTGAACCGTTCAGGAAGTGAACGTAGTATTTTTGCGCACACTTTACTTTCAGGGATTCTATCACCAAGACCCCACATAGAGTTCATAATGTCATTCAATCTAGTGTAGAAGTCCATAAACATCTCATTCTCCTCCATATGAATTTCTTCAAATTTAGTTGTGAGGAGTTGGACTTTAGATTTCTTGACAATATATGTACCCTCGTGTGTCATTTCTAATATATCCCATGCTTATTTTGCATTTTCACAAGAGATGATTCTTTTAAATTCATCTGGTGATAATGCACAAGTAATTGCATTTAGTGCTTTTGCATTTGCACTACTTTCACTTTTCTGAAGTGTGGTCCAAAGCGAATAAGCTATTACTTTCATAGTTTTTGAACCATCAACATTAGTTACTTCAGTGATAGGAGGGTTCCATTCATTCACTGTGGCCAGCCACACACTTTCATCCAAGGATTTAAGGAAGATCCTCATCCTGGCTTTCCAATAAGCATAGTTTGTGCCATTAAAAGGTGGTGGCCTAGTGACTGATAGGCTATCAAATTTGACATCTTAATATAGCTTAGATCGTTAGCTCAGGAAATAAATCCAATAAATAAACAATAAGCACGAGCTATTAAGCTCTGATACCACTTGAAAGGGCCTAGCTATATGCCCTAGAGGGGGGATGAATAAGGCAATGCCAAATAAAACTAATAACAGCGGAATAATAAAAGATATAAAGTACAATGCTAAATATAAAACAATCACAATAGCCTAAAATAAAGAGATTAATACTTTATTAGTTCTAAGGACAACCTTACACCAAAAACCAGAGGTTTAAGGTAGGACAACCTTATTTCTAGAATGTCCTTTGTATCACAAACCAAGGAGGAATAATAAGTAATGAAATCAAAATAACTTACGGAAAATAAATCCTAAGTTATTACAACATTCATCCACACTTGCTTGAAGTGATTACAACATTCATCCACAAACACAAGCCACAAAACTGAATGAATAAAGGAATGGAAGAATAAAGCACATCCACAACACAACGATATATAGTGGTTCGCCCGTGTGTATACCAAATGTTATCCAATATCCACACAGATTGCTACTCCACTCCTAATATCCTCATACAGGGTATATTAGCATGCACTATCAAAATAGGTTTCACAGGTTCACCTAAAACCTTCACAATTGTGTGTTTGATCTCGGGCTTACACAATCAAAAACCCCTCAATCTGAGTTTTCTAGCTCTCCTCAGATAACCACTACAATGAGATTTTTCTGGCGAATCTCAAACAAAAACCAGAGAAAGTAAATTACAAATAATGTAAAATACTTGAATCACCTTTTGAAGAAGCCCGGTAGAGCCAATCGGAGTAGAAGTTCGATTCAACGTTCAAAGTCCAATACTCACTTTAAGAATGGTTCTAAGTCTAATTGATTTTAGATCAAACGGGCTAGATCTATTTGATTTTGAATCCAAGAAGAAGGAATATCAGAATTTTTCCTTTTCTAATAAGATTGGAATGTAGATCAAAATCAAATAAAAATAAGCTAGCAAAAGGAATATTAAATAAGCACAAAGTAGCTTAAAATAAACACAAACTTATCTCAGAGAATAGCCTAAAGAATGCTTGAATAGAATTGATTTGAAGTACTAAAACTCTGAAGTTCGTGCTCTATTTATAGCCTGAAATATCCCGTCTACGACTGGTCTTAGGATTCTAGGACTAGTCGTAGCATCAAAGATTTTTGAAAGATTTTCGCGGGATAAGATTTTCAGTTCCACGACCAGTCCTGGGTGGTGTACGACCGGTCGTGGGCCATCTACTCGTAGGACCCCAAAAACGGTTGCTGGAGTTTGAGTCGTAGGGCTACGATCGGTCAAAGGATGAGTCGTAGAACTCACAGGACTGGTCGTAGGATGTCCAGGACTGGTCGTAGGACAGCTAAAAAGATTCGAAAATCTTCAATTACCTAGGACTGGTCATGAAAAACTTAAGACTGGTCGTAGCAAAGCTAGGACTGGTATTGAAGTCCCTAGGACTGGTCTTAGAACACTCTAAACAAGCATATTAAAATATATGAGTTATGTATCTGGAATGACCTACAATAAAGCCCATCCTAAGGTCAATCTAAAGTCAAACAAACTTTAAAAGTGAGATGGACATTGAAAGTCTGTAAACTCAGATGACCCTTAAGAGAAGCTTGTGAATATACAAAACTTGTAGTAGGCCTTCATGACCTTGATCTTGACTTGACAAAATCTTCTAGTAAACTTGAACTTGATCAAATCTTGAACATGCAACCTTGAAAACTTCTATTCTTAATTTCTTCATCCAAGACTTGAAAACTTTCTTCATTTAAGATCTTGTCTCGAAATACGATGTCTTGATATGTCTTGATTGCAATGACTAGACTTCAAACATAAAACACAAGACATACAAAACATAGATACAGGTTTTGACACAACAAAATTTGACAACAAAAGGGATATAAAATCATAGCACTTACACCAATATATGGCGACAGGTTAGGTTAAAGTTATGATGGAATCCTACTCTCTAAATGTCTTCCTATTAAGGAGATAGAGCGATTCCAATCATCTATGCATTTAAGGCATCCCAACTTAATGATTTGTCATTAAGGTAGTAGCTGAAGGATCCTTGAATGTGGAAGTTCATTCTCCAATTTACTCTATTGATGAGGGTGGATTGGAGGATGAACTCCCTTGAGAGAAAGGGCTTTGGATAAATGATCTAAGGTTAAAAGCTTAAAAGCACTTTCTTCTTTCTCTGACAACAACAATAAACAAGTTCTCTTTATATATGCAAAAGGTTTCAATGGATATAAAATGGTCACATTTATGACAGAGTTCGATACCATCGAGCGTATACTCTCGATTGTATCAATGGTCCACTCGATGATGCAAACTCAATGTCATACGCTTTTAAAAACCTCTTGCCAGCTGGTCGAGGGAATCGAGACTCGTGTCGATGCCATCGAATTTCGAACTCTGATTTTATCGATGCAAGGTTCGATTCCTCAACATTTGAAAATGAGAGAGACTTGCTTGATATATTTCAGGTTTATATGGATGATCGAGGGACCTTCAATATCATCGAAATTTGAATGTCGATGATATCAATAGATGTGGCGAGGCATTGGTAAATCCAGAAGATTTTCCTTTTAATCTTGCTAGACAGTATTTGTCCTTGTTCGATGCATCGATCCACCTATCGATATTATCGATATTTGAATATCAATTCTATCGAGTGACCCTTGATCATAGATAAACTAGCCTGAAATATTTCCTAGAAAACTTCGTGCCCAATGACCGATATCATCGAGAGCCTTCCGATAGCATTGAGATTTGAACTTCAATGGTATCGAGGATGGCTTGCCTACAAAAAATAGGGGCGCCGAAAATCTGCCTGTCGATATTATCGAGTCACCTCCGATGGACTTAAGATTCAAATATCGATGATATCGATATGTATATCGATACATCGATAATTCCGTCTAGATATATATGTCGTTGCTGGACACATTCTGTCCACATTCCGATAGAATCGATATGGTATCGAGGACATTAACAGCATAGGTCGATCATATCGAAAGTGTAACGATAAAATTGAGAAAGTAAGAAAACTTAGAGATTTTCTGATTTTAAAAACAAATTTCTCACTTATAAACCCTATGATGTCTTAAATTTTTAAAAGGGTTTTATTCACTTGGTATTTTGGGACATGGGATGTGAGGCTTTGATTTACCTATGATGAGCTTACACACATCCGGTTGAGGCAGACGTTTAAATTGATCATCCAATGAGGCTCTGCAGTCTGATTGACTCAACACTCACGCTAATTGACAAACCAGGTCACTTTCAGGGCTATCCAGAAATTCCACAGGAACAATCCTAGAAATTTTCCCTTTAGTGGTCGAGGCCAACTTCGTGAGGACATCAACCCAAGAGTTCTCCATCCTTAGAATTTGATTGATGGTACAGCTTTCAAACCTTTCTATCAGCCTCCTGGCCTCGGCTAAATAAGCTACCATCCTCATTTCCTTGGCCACGTACTTAGTGGAGATGTGGTTCACAACAAGCTGAGAATCACATCACACTTCGAGAAAGTAGACCCCCAGACTAGCCACCAATCTGAGTCCAGCCAGTAGAGCTTTATACTCTACCTCATTATTGGAAGCCTTGAAGCCAAACCTAATGGCGTACTGGATGGTGGTTGAATCAGGCGCAACTAGGACGATCCCCGCCTCGGCGTGCTTAGAATTGGATGATCCGTCCACAAAAAGAGTGCCTGTTCCCTCCTCTATCTAGCTATGTGTCCTTGAGAAGCGTGAAAGCTATCGGAGTTACAGGGATTGCTTCCGTTCCTGTGTCTACGACCTCGGCACTTGGACCAATGAATTCTGCAATGAAGTCAGCCACTGTCTGGCCCTTTATCACCGTCATCGGTCAATATTGGATGTCGAACTCTCTGTGTTCTATCGCCCACTTGGTAAGCCGACCCGACACCTCAGGCTTATAAAGGACTTTTCTGGCTTGGATAGGAGGGGTGGTGAGCCCAAGTACTGCTTTAGTTGTTGAAAAGCCTATTCGCAATCCGAAGTCCACTCATCTTTCTTATGACCCTTCAACTGAAGGAAGAAGGAAAGGCATTTGTCAGTGGCTCGGGATATGAACCATCCAAGCACTGCTACTCGCCCGGTGATGCACTGAATCCCCTTTGTTATCTGAGGTGAGCTTATGTCAAGCAATGCTTTAATCATGTCAGGGTTTGCTTCGATGCCCCTCCGGCTGACGTGAAACTTGAGGAATTTGCCCAAACCTACTCCAAAAGCACATTTATCAGGATTAAGCTTCATGCGGTACTCCCCGAGGATTGAGAAGGTCTCTTTGAGGTCTGTAATGTGGTCAAATGCCTTAATGCTCTTGACAAGCATATCATTGACGTAGACCTCCACGGTCCGACCGATCTGTCTAGCGAACATCTAGTTGAACAACCTCTGATACGTCTCCTCAACATTCTTCAGGCCAAAAGGCATGACTCAGTAATAGTAAAGCCATTTATTTGTGACGAAGGTTGTCTTTTACCTGTCTAAGGGGTGCATCGTGATCTGATTATACCTGGAGTAAGCATCCAGGAAGGAGAGATGCTCATGTCCGGCTGTGCTGTCCACCAGCTGGTCAATCCGAGGTAAGGGGAAACTGTTAGGGTAGGCCTTGTTCAGGACTAAGTAGTCTACACAGACCTACCACTTCCCATTTGCTTTCTTCACAAGGACCACGTTTGCGATCCAGTCCGGGTAGTATGCCTCTTCGATGAATCTGAAGCTGAGGAGCTTTGACATTTAGTCTGTTATGGTTGTGTACCTCTAGGAGTCAAATTCTCTCCTCTTCTGCTTTATCGGTTTATGATCTAGGTCCACATTCAGCCTGTGGACTATAACATCTGGAGAGATGCCCGGCATGTCTTCGTGAAACCATGCAAAGACGTCCTTATGCTGCCACAAGAAGGCCAACATCTGAGACCGCTGCTAGGAATCCAGCGACGATCCGAGCTGAACAGTTTTACTTAGGTCGGCTTCCTCGAGCGAGACGGTCACCAAGGCCTCCGTGGAGGAGTCTTCTATAGGGGTTCTCGGGTCGAGCACATTTACAGTGAGGGCTTACTTCACTGAACCTTTTCTTACCGCCACGGAGTAACACCTCCGGGCTTCGCGCTGGTCTCCTCGAACATACGCAACTCATCCCTCTGCAGGGAACTTCATCATGAGATAATAGGTGGACACAACTAACCTCATGGCATTAAGGGACGACCGACCCAGATGACATTATGCACTGATGACACATTCACAACAAGGAAGTCCACCAGAAGAGTAACCTGATGCTGCCCCTCCCCTGATGTCACAGGGAGGGAGATGGCTCCCTCAGAGATTACCTTATCTCCAGTAAAACCGTGAAAGGGGTCTTCACAGGTTGGAGGCATGACCTCTCGATCTCCATTTTTTTGAATGCCTTAGAGTAGATGATATCAGTTGAGCTTCTAGTGTCGACCAAGATGTGGTAAACCTTATGGTTAGCTATAGTCATAGCTACCACCAGAGCATTGTCATGCGGATGTTGGATTTCGCGCACGTCATTTTCTATAAAGGTCAGACTGCAGGGACTCACTTGGAGCTCTTTACTTAGCCTTTCAGCCAAGTGGACATAGTGCTTGGGGTCTGAACTCCGGGAATAGCCCTTGCGAGCCCTATTCGAGTCACCCTCTCCTAACGAACTTCCATAGATCGTCCGAATCTCTGTAGCCTCTTCTATGGTCTTGCTTGGCTGATCTTCCCTTTGAGTTGACTTCTTTTCCTTAGTGTATCGCAGTAGATGACCCTTACGGATGAGGGTCTCAATTTCATCTTTGAGATCCACGTAGTCATTGGTATTATGACTGTGGTCACGATGGAAATGGTAGTACTTACATTTATCTCGTTGACCTGCCTCGGCCTTCATGCAAACCGGCCACTACAAGAGTTTCTAGTCCCTGATATCTAACAGGATCTGCTCTAGAGATGTGTTGAGAGGAGTGTACAAGCTGAACTTGCTCTCAAGTCTCCTGCTTGGTCGGTGATCGCAAGAAGACTTATCATCTAGCCTCTTACTCGATGACTGTGGCTCTTCATTCATGTAACATCCCGAAAATCGGGGGGTCGAGCAAAAACCCAACTCCCGAGTTCCAAAATGTTATTTATGCAACATAGATATGTATGATTGAATGTTGTCTGTGATAATGTATTAGACATGAGTGAGATTAAGCTAGAACCGCATATCATACTCCAGAGACAGTTAAATTAACCAGCGGAAGTCTGTAATAGTATGTATAACATATATAAACTGTTGTATGTCTCCAGAGTGTGAACATGTTACCAGGTTATACACATACATGTATACTCCAAAAGTAGATGAAACGAATATACATGAGTGCGCTAAAAATATAAAATGACAAATGTCAAAGTATCTAATCAACCTCCCTGTAATCCCGTCGATCAGAACACGCATAAAGGAGGGATCCTCCTCATCATCATCAAGTCCGGCTCTGCCTCACAGGCCGCGCCATCATCTGCAATCACAAAAAGGTCTGGTGGGTGTCCGGAACACCGTCCCGTAACGTGGGAGTGAGTAGCTAACTCAGTGGAATAATAGAGCAAGGATTAACATGTTCTCAAATCAATCATGCGATAATAGTAAAGCAATAAATCAAACAATCCTAATACTGTTGTTAATGCAATTATGACATGACGTGATGTATGCCCTCACCGACGATCACCCTCATACGGCAACATCTTACGACCGCGGCATGCCACACTCCCTAGAGTGCTCCACATCTTCCAGGCACATGCAATGCTATGGTGATATGAATACCAAGTTGTTATTAATCCATTCAAACAGCAGGATTGGGAAACTAAGGTACTTCCCTTGTATCAATCCCAACACGGATCCTGTCTAGGGTCGTCACTCCTAGTAATCTCATACGATGTACATTTCGTAGGTCGCTGCAAGGGCTGCCAGGGCTGTTGCACGCACTCGTTGCTCCGCTCCCCCATCACCTTATCAATACAGGCCTACTGTACTCTACTGCACGGAAGGGTCGTCGCCTCCCGTGAACTCAGAATACGCTCGCGGTCACTACAAAGGGCTGCCAGGGCTGTTGCTCGCACTCGTTGCACCGCTCCCCCATCACCTTATCAGTGTAGGCCGACAGCAAGAATATAGTGTCCCATACCACCATAATCTGCTCACGAGTCATAGGTGCTCACTGGTCACTACGGGGAGGTTTGTGGCCCCAGCGTAGGCCGACAGCTCGACCACGGTGTCCCATACCACCATGCCCGGCTCATGAGTCTTTATGGATCAAGGTACCATGGTTAACAGGGTTTACAATGGTAAGTTCAGTACCCTAGGTTCAAGCAGTTATGATACATACAAGGTGAACAAACATCGGCCAGTCGGGTTACTTGACGGGCTCGACTAGTGCGATCGCATCTCGAATTGAACGACATGAAGTGCGTGAAACACTTCGCGTGGCCTAACCACTGCCGCCAACTCTCAACACGAATCACATTCATCGACGCGTCGTTCGTGGCTATGACCAGTCAGCCACGAATTCGCTCGGTTACCGACTGCCTGGACTAAGTCAAGTCCCACACATCTATGGAATTACATTAACACTATACAAAGGTATTGGAATTGAAATACATCATGTGAGCATGTTAGCACATGTTATAACATTCAACTTAAGCAAATCTTCAAGGCATACTTCCCATGCATATTCAACTTAAGCAAATCCTCAAGCACATACATTCCATGCATGTAATGAAATCATGCATTTTGTCAACATGTAGAAAATCATTTAGGTCAGCATAATAATTGAAAAATCAATCACAAACTATCAAATAACATCATTTAATTCAATACATACTAATACAAGCATTTATACAAACACATACACTACACACTTAAGTCTACATATAGTATGTCGACCCAAAGTGCGCAACTAGGCGAATCTCTTCGCCAAACTAATTATGCACGCATTCCTAACTTCCTAATGCGACAACAAACCATGTCAATCACATCAGCAAAATATGAATGTAAACGGTACTTCCTACAAATGACTAAAATGCCCTAAATCTCATATTCTTCGTTAATTTACGAAACAGGAAACGGAGAGCATGTTGTACATGTCAAACGGTGATGCCGTCAAGAATCTACTATTAAACGACATTGAAAGCTCTGGAAACAGTCAATCAAAGCGTCTAATATCCGCACCTTATGTCTTGTAGACTCGGAAATTGAAACGGAGCGTATATGCTTCGTCTACGGCGAATAAGGAACCTAATACACAAGATTCATAAGCTACATCGCTATGGAAACAAGGGAAACTCAAATCAACAACTATTTAGGATTTTTACTTACCTAGGATCGCGGTGGAATCGCCGGGAAAGCGGTAGAGGTGTGTTGCTTAAGCACGTGCAACGCGTAGTACAAGTGGCAGGAAGAACTCTCCCACACTCTCACAATCTCCCACCTTTTTCTCTCTCCCAAGCTAGGGTTTCTCTCAAATTCGGATGGAAGAGAGGAGTGAGGGTTTCAACCCCTTTTATAGCCTACAACATGCCCAAAATAGGCTTGGGAACAATGTTTACTTGGTGCCTAACCAAATCGGGGCCGTTTCAGTCCAAAAGGGCATTTCTGAAGGTCCCCTGGCCAAATGCGGTCGGACTTAAGCTCATGCATACTGGATCTAGCACACATCCAGTTTTCAGACCGGTTGGGTTCCCAGATCGCACGTGGCGGCCCAGTTTCAGTTTAACGGTCACCGCACCAAGATCAGGCCTATAAGTCTCGTGATATATAATAGATATTTTTCCTGATCCAAGGGTGTAATTTGGCTGTATTCTGACGGTCAGAATGCTTAATACTGATGCGTCAAATTTGTGTGCCAGATTTGAATTTGAAATTCCAACTATGTCCCTATTCACACTCTCTTCAGTCCGGGCTCAATGAAATAGCCTGTGATTATCGGTTTGACTTGATTTTCGGAATGAGTGTCAAGTCCAGCTAGACGGTTCTAACGGTCTAAGATAGGAGGTATCGGACTTTCGACGCGCGGTCTAGATCCAATACAAAGTTTCAAGGAGGTCCCGAGGACAAACCGGCTTAGAGTTTGATCCGAGGCTTTAGAGCATTATAGCACCCTTGGTTCCACTCGCTTTGGGCCTTGTAGAACGTATTTAAAGCGATCAGGGACCATTTCCCAGCTATTCTAACGTTGCACTAGCTAACTTAGTCATATTTTCTAAAGGAATTGATTCTAAGTGGTTTCTTTGGCTATGGAATTGGGTTCTAAGCAATTTTCCAGGTGTTTCAATTGACCCATTGCCTAAGGACGTCAAATCTCAGATTGGCCAAAATCCGGGGTGTTACAATCTACCCCCCTTAAAACACAATGTCGTCCCCGACATTGGCGAAGGACAAGGAGTACTTTCTCTAAGGAAGGTTCAAATCCTATTTAATAACCTAATCGTACATACACCCTAACTCAAATGTTTCGATCCTGGGCCAGTGGGAAAGAGGCCAACCGCTCTTCCGCTGCGCCACTTTGATCGAACGGTAGTGTTAACTAATCTAACTGGATTGGACTTAATTCCTTCTACCCCCCTTAAAACTTGGTTTTACTTAAGGTTGAAGAATATTTGCATCGATCAGTATATCGGAACGAGGCGCAACTTAGGGGCTATCCTTAACCTAAAATGGAAACAGCCTTTCTCTATATGGTCTTCCTTGCTAATGATGCGTTCTATGGCATTGGTATCTATGATCATAGAGATGAGCCTAATATCTATTGTGGTTAAGGTCAGGGGCAGGTATGAGTTGGTGGCAAGATGCCTAATTCTCTACTGGCTTTAAGTCCTCGCCATTTCCCAAAAGGCAATGTGATCCCGTTTGGTTGTAGGTGGTTGGGCCATCACAGAATAAAGGTTATGTAGTAGGTCTGAGCCGGATACATAGACTTTCTGTCTAGCTAGAACAGAAGATTTATTGTATCAATTCTTAATCCGAGTCGATGCCGATCTTCTGCTTGATCAGAGCATTGGATTTATTGGGAACCACTAGGATTAAGAAGTCGATTCAAACCGCGAATACATCGCGTACATGCAGTTCCTTTACTCTGCGTTCCCGAATGCAATAAACCCTTGGGGATGGCAATTCTAAGGGGCGTGCTAGTCCATTCTAAGTTCAATCTGAGGGATTTATAAATGTTCCCTGAGAGTGAATGGTTCCTTCCTATGGGCAACAACAGAAGTCTATAAGTCATAAGGGGATCTGTCGAAGGAATAAGGTTCTACTTCAACCAAATCTAACCTACAAGTCCTTAGCATATACAGGCTGTACACTACTTAAGGTAACTAGTAGGCTAGTCTGTATTTCATTCGCCATAATTCAAAACCTAAGCCTATACACTAGACGGTTTCATACCATCTCTAATACAGGGAATTGCTCTATCGCTTAGGATCAAAATTGTCTAAATGGAATTGGATTTCTTATGTCGTCAGACCCTTCAAATCTAGGAGTGCTAACACTAGAACCAAAACACCTAGAGCCTATGTGGCCGGTAGCGCTTAGTGGTATTAAATGGAACTGCATTCCTAGTCCCATGGCAGGATTGGAAGTGGTATGCTTGGTAGGAGGGTGGGTGGGGATAAAAATTAATTTGTAGGCTGGATCTCAGGGAGTTATAATACTCCCAATCTAGGGACAATATTTTATAGCGAAATGAAACAACATGCATTCCATTCAACAAATTTTGGCTACATTAAGCCCAAACCACAACACAAACACATTTTTCTACCTAACAACAAAACAACACAGAAATTTCAACAGTAGTCAAACAAGCTAAAGGGCAACGACATAGATGCCTAATTCTACCAAAGGACTTCTACCAGGGTCCCGACTGACCTTCTTGAATACTATCAAGTTCAATACTGTCAGTTGCCCATTAGAGCTCTATCGGCCATGTGTTTTCAATACTTCTCAAACGGAGAAAGTTGAGAAATGGGATTTGAGGTTAGCATGATTCTGAGACCCAAAAAGGGGGTAAAGGCTCAAATAAAAGGGACATGAGAGAGAGAACGATGGAAAGGGAGGAAAAAGGCTGAAACAGCCTTAACAATAGCCATGGAAAATGGAGGAAATGCGAAGAAATGGTCGCCCAAAGGGACAGAATGAAATCTAGGCGTTGTAGAGGGATGCTTCAAGCTTCCCTAGGATGTATTTTCAGAAAGAAATGAAAATGAAAAAGGGGAATGGAGCACCTCACGATTTCAGCTCGATTTTGGGGTTTTAGGAGCTCCAACGGATGAAATCTTCAAGAGGGAGGGCTGCCAACTTCAAAGGAATGACGGAGGGTGGTCGTTTTTGGCAGGGAATGGATCTAGGGTGGTTTGGAATCACGAATTTTTGGGATAGGGCAGCTGAAAACGAAAATGGGGCTAGGGGAGGGGCTGTTTGTGAAGGAAGTACCCATATTTGGGGTTTTCTTGGGGTGGGAGGTGCATAGGGGTGATGTGGACCCTGTTTAAGGGGGTGCGCCCGAAGGACGGCCCCATCGGAGCTCGCCGGCCGGCGATGCATCGCCGAACCGGCGATGGCATCGCCGGTGAAGTTGCAAACTGGCCTCTGAGGCCATATGGGATGGATTCCTCTTGCCCTAGGGATTCCAAAAAGGTATGGTGCACACTCTAGTTCATTGTAGATTGCCCTAGAGAGGCCAATACATTTTTAACATCCATTCGAGGATTTTTGGGTCCAAAATTCAATCCCGAATACAAAACCCTATCATGCAGCATATGATTTTGGGGTAGAAGGATCTAGTACATCCATCTAAACTATTAGTTTCTAAAGAAAGTGAAGTTAGAATGGCCTTATGGCCATTTTTCATGAAATTTTACTATTCACTATAAAATTTTGTGAAAGTACTAATTTGTGTTATTTTCATATTATTTTTGATGCCTAATACGAAATGGATAAGAAATAATTGAAGATTGGGGTGGTGAGAGGAAGAATTTCGAAGATTTTCGGCGAAACGGGGTTTTTAAGCCCTGACGATTGAATACAGGGGTCGTGGTTGTCCCACGGCCCAAGGATTCACATTAACGGGTTTAGAATTGTTCAAAGAACATCTCAACCCACTTACCTACAACCTAGGAGCTATTCGGGTTGCTCTACGCGACCCTAGATGCGATACGGACTCGATCACGCATTTGAAATGAATAGACTTCGCCTATTGGCGAACCTGGGATCCTAGAAGTGTTTCTAGACCCTTCTCGCACCCACCTAAGTCAAAGGAAGCGACAGCGTACGTCGCGTGACCATAACCCAGGCCCGGTTTAATCCAAATCATGCTCTGATACCATCTGTAACATCCCGAAAATCGGGGGGTCGAGCAAAAACCCAACTCCCGAGTTCCAAAATGTTATTTATGCAACATAGATATGTATGATTGAATGTTGTCTGTGATAATGTATTAGACATGAGTGAGATTAAGCTAGAACCGCATATCATACTCCAGAGACAGTTAAATTAACCAGCGGAAGTCTGTAATAGTATGTATAACATATATAAACTGTTGTATGTCTCCAGAGTGTGAACATGTTACCAGGTTATACACATACATGTATACTCCAAAAGTAGATGAAACGAATATACATGAGTGCGCTAAAAATATAAAATGACAAATGTCAAAGTATCTAATCAACCTCCCTGTAATCCCGTCGATCAGAACACGCATAAAGGAGGGATCCTCCTCATCATCATCAAGTCCGGCTCTGCCTCACAGGCCGCGCCATCATCTGCAATCACAAAAAGGTCTGGTGGGTGTCCGGAACACCGTCCCGTAACGTGGGAGTGAGTAGCTAACTCAGTGGAATAATAGAGCAAGGATTAACATGTTCTCAAATCAATCATGCGATAATAGTAAAGCAATAAATCAAACAATCCTAATACTGTTGTTAATGCAATTATGACATGACGTGATGTATGCCCTCACCGACGATCACCCTCATACGGCAACATCTTACGATCGCGGCATGCCACACTCCCTAGAGTGCTCCACATCTTCCAGGCACATGCAATGCTATGGTGATATGATTACCAAGTTGTTATTAATCCATTCAAACAGCAGGATTGGGAAACTAAGGTACTTCCCTTGTATCAATCCCAACACGGATCCTGTCTAGGGTCGTCACTCCTAGTAATCTCATACGATGTACATTTCGTAGGTCGCTGCAAGGGCTGCCAGGGCTGTTGCACGCACTCGTTGCTCCACTCCCCCATCACCTTATCAATACAGGCCTACTGTACTCTACTGCACGGAAGGGTCGTCGCCTCCCGTGAACTCAGAATACGCTCGCGGTCACTACAAAGGGCTGCCAGGGCTGTTGCTCGCACTCGTTGCACCGCTCCCCCATCACCTTATCAGTGTAGGCCGACAGCAAGAATATAGTGTCCCATACCACCATAATCTGCTCACGAGTCATAGGTGCTCACTGGTCACTACGGGGAGGTTTGTGGCCCCAGCGTAGGCCGACAGCTCGACCATGGTGTCCCATACCACCATGCCCGGCTCATGAGTCTTTATGGATCAAGGTACCATGGTTAACAGGGTTTACAATGGTAAGTTCAGTACCCTAGGTTCAAGCAGTTATGATACATACAAGGTGAACAAACATCGGCCAGTCGGGTTACTTGACGGGCTCGACTAGTGCGATCGCATCTGGAATTGAACGACATGAAGTGCGTGAAACACTTCGCGTGGCCTAACCACTGCCGCCAACTCTCAACACGAATCACATTCATCGACGCGTCGTTCGTGGCTATGACCAGTCAGCCACGAATTCGCTCGGTTACCGACTGCCTGGACTAAGTCAAGTCCCACACATCTATGGAATTACATTAACACTATACAAAGGTGTTGGAATTGAAATACATCATGTGAGCATGTTAGCACATGTTATAACATTCAACTTAAGCAAATCTTCAAGGCATACTTCCCATGCATATTCAACTTAAGCAAATCCTCAAGCACATACATTCCATGCATGTAATGAAATCATGCATTTTGTCAACATGTAGAAAATCATTTAGGTCAGCATAATAATTGAAAAATCAATCACAAACTATCAAATAACATCATTTAATTCAATACATACTAATACAAGCATTTATACAAACACATACACTACACACTTAAGTCTACATATAGTATGTCGACCCAAAGTGCGCAACTAGGCGAATCTCTTCGCCAAACTAATTATGCACGCATTCCTAACTTCCTAATGCGACAACAAACCATGTCAATCACATCAGCAAAATATGAATGTAAACGGTACTTCCTACAAATGACTAAAATGCCCTAAATCTCATATTCTTCGTTAATTTACGAAACAGGAAACGGAGAGCATGTTGTACATGTCAAACGGTGATGCCGTCAAGAATCTACTATTAAACGACATTGAAAGCTTTGGAAACAGTCAATCAAAGCGTCTAATATCCGCACCTTATGTCTTGTAGACTCGGAAATTGAAACGGAGCGTATATGCTTCGTCTACGGCGAATAAGGAACCTAATACACAAGATTCATAAGCTACATCGCTATGGAAACAAGGAAAACTCAAATCAACAACTATTTAGGATTTTTACTTACCTAGGATCGCGGTGGAATCGCCGGGAAAGCGGTAGAGGTGTGTTGCTTAAGCACGTGCAACGCGTAGTACAAGTGGCAGGAAGAACTCTCCCACACTCTCACAATCTCCCACCTTTTTCTCTCTCCCAAGCTAGGGTTTCTCTCAAATTCGGATGGAAGAGAGGAGTGAGGGTTTCAACCCCTTTTATAGCCTACAACATGCCCAAAATAGGCTTGGGAACAATGTTTACTTGGTGCCTAACCAAATCGGGGCCGTTTCAGTCCAAAAGGGCATTTCTGAAGGTCCCCTGGCCAAATGCGGTCGGACTTAAGCTCATGCATACTGGATCTAGCACACATCCAGTTTTCAGACCGGTTGGGTTCCCAAATCGCACGTGGCGGCCCAGTTTCAGTTTAACGGTCACCGCACCAAGATCAGGCCTATAAGTCTCGTGATATATAATAGATATTTTTCCTGATCCAAGGGTGTAATTTGGCTGTATTCTGACGGTCAGAATGCTTAATACTGATGCGTCAAATTTGTGTGCCAGATTTGAATTTGAAATTCCAACTATGTCCCTATTCACACTCTCTTCAGTCCGGGCTCAATGAAATAGCCTGTGATTATCGGTTTGACTTGATTTTCGGAATGAGTGTCAAGTCCAGCTAGACGGTTCTAACGGTCTAAGATAGGAGGTATCGGACTTTCGACGCGCGATCTAGATCCAATACAAAGTTTCAAGGAGGTCCCGAGGACAAACCGGCTTAGAGTTTGATCCGAGGCTTTAGAGCATTATAGGACCCTTGGTTCCACTCGCTTTGGGCCTTGTAGAACGTATTTAAAGCGATCAGGGACCATTTCCCAGCTATTCTAACGTTGCACTAGCTAACTTAGTCATATTTTCTAAAGGAATTGATTCTAAGTGGTTTCTTTGGCTATGGAATTGGGTTCTAAGCAATTTTCCAGGTGTTTCAATTGACCCATTGCCTAAGGACGTCAAATCTCAGATTGGCCAAAATCCGGGGTGTTACAATTCATCAGCCTCTTCCCCTTGGATGACTGCTCTGTAGCCTAGACATTCTTGCGAGAGTTGAAGAATTCCTTGGCATTGGTGTATTTCTGAGCTCAGCCAAAGTAGTTGGCGAATTCTTCCCAATTGAGAAGACGAACTTCCACTTAACATGGTAGAGAGTGCAATCTTATCGTCGTAGTCGTCCACTAACAGTGCTTCTTCATTGAAGCGGGCAATGAAGTCCTTTAGCGACTCCTTGTTTCCTTGTTTAAGAGTGAATAAATGAGTCATCGACTTTCGACTCTTCTTACCAGTAATAAATTGGGTCATGAATAATCTACTGAGCCCTGCAAAGGAACCGATCGACTTCGGTTTAAGTTGTCGATACCAACTCCGAGTAGACCTAGAGAGAGTTATCAAGAAAGCCCTGCATATCATCACATCTGTGGCCGACTGAATCTGCATCCAAGAGCGGTAGAATTCTATATGCTCTGACAGGTCTCCAGATCCTGAATATTGGATGACTGGAGGCATTTTGAACCTCTGAGGGATCACCTTATTCATGATTTCTGAGGTGAAGGGAGGCTCGATCTCTTCCATCATCGTTTGTACCGCAGTCAGAGTGGGGACCTTTTGGTTCTGCTGTAAAGTCTGGATTTGGTTACGAAGCTCTGCAAGCTGAGCTTCCCAAGGGTTCTAGTTCTCCGCCACTGCTTCCTGGGGAGCCTTTGTCGCCTCAGGTGTTCTACCCTATCTTCTTCTCTCCAGCCGATGACGGAGGTTAGTTATGGCCAAAGCCGAGGTTGCGGACACGTAAGATGGTTCTGCGTCCCGAGTGGAATCCGGGACTCCGGCAGACCGATTTTTGAATACTGCATTCCGCGTAAGATTAGGAGCTCAGGCAGACTAATCTTGAGACACTCTAACTCGAAAACTTACTTGCTGTGATGGTTCCTCAGGTGCCGACGTCGCCTCCACCAGGTTGAGAGGTAGCTACCAATTTTTTTGTGCCTTCATCCGATTGATCTCGTCTTTTAGCATCTGAACTTCATTTTGCAGCGCTTTGTATTTCCCTCCTTAGCTTTGAGTCCGCTGGGATGGTCCTATCGAAGTTGATTCAGTATGCAACGGTGAAGATTATTGATGTAGTCCGCTTGGCTTGGGATCCATTGTTGTCACCTTCTTCTTTCCTCTTGCCATTTCTGGTAAAGCTTTCTAACTTTTTTGTTTGAACTCCCACGGACGGCGCCAAAAAATGTTGATGTCAAAATATGGACCACCCTTCACTCAATGCTAAGAACTCAGAACGAACCTTGGTCCTACACAGAAAGGTGAGAAAAGGAGACCCTGGCTTAAATAGGGGACCCCCAATGCCTAAGTCAGGCTAAGGAATCTGGGTCAAAGTTGCGTAATGTAGAGAGAGGGTGTGAGATCTTGCATACCTGTTATCATGGATTCCTCTAGTATTTATACTCATGAGGTGATGGGATCATGGCCGTCAATCTTGGCACGATTTGCTCAATTAAACGGATGTCGCGCGTGCGAAGATATCGGCTGCTATCTTTAGATTGTGCGCCAGTTCACTCTCCTGTATGCCTTAATGGGGCGTATCTACGTGCGTGATCTTCGGCCATGTCGATACTAGGGTTGGTTCTGGAACTCAGTCTCCCTGAGCCATTGGTCGAACCTTATAGTTGGAGTCTGTGGTCGAAGTACATATGTCTCTAGCCTCCGAGATGTGACTAAGGGTCGGCTAGACCAATCCAGGGCCGTAGTTTTTCGGATGAGGACTCCAGACAAGGGCTCGGCTCGACCGATCCAGGGTCGTAATTCTTCAAATGAGAGCTCCATATAAGAGATCGACTCAGATTGCCCTTCTATCTCTCCCCATTAACTCTAGTTTTAGAATAATAGTTCGGAAGCATGGTCGAAGTAGTCGTAATGTTCTCCTTCCGAGGCCCTACCGATTGTTTCAGTTTTCTTGAGTCGGTCCTTATTGGGTCTGCTCACATTTTCCCATAACAAAGATAACTTTTGACTTGCTTGAGTCGGTCCTTATTGGGTCCGCTCACATTTTCCCATAACAAAGATAACTTTTGACTTCTCGTAACATAATTTTCATCCATGCTAAGAAGATGAGCTTCCGGTCGTGCAAAAATCTCCCCATCAGGCTAATTTTGACTCTTTCTTCGAAGTAACGTTTTGGTAAGACATGGATAGTCAAAGCATTTTAAGACAGCATCATTTTCTCCGGAAAATATTTAAAAACCCTAAACTATTTACATGGCATGTGTGAAAACTGCGAATGCATATCACAAGTACTCATCATGCAACCTCAACTTCATAAATGCAGTATTAAAAAAAGGTTGGACAAATCTGTGAATCAGGTGGGCCACTTTTATAAATACTACTTGAATCGTAGATTAACTTCCCTTAACCATTCAATTTTTTTCCCACGTGCGTTGTTCGCCTGATGATCAAATAAGCCTGAATCGGATTGGATGGTGTACCTCACACCAGCTATATAGTGCTGTATTGACGTTTGGGTCTGATCATGAGGTATGTGTTATATCTAAGCCATCCATTAATTAAACGAGCTTGTCTTAAGGCTTGAGACAAAAAATAAGACAGATCTAACTATCAAGTGGACCACACTGAAAAAAATAGTGGGGGATTGATCGTCCACCCTTGAAACCCTTTTTGGGCTTACAGAAGTTTTGGATCAATATGAAATTTGTTTTTCCTCTTTATTCATGTCTTTTTGGCCTTTACGAATAGATTGGATGGAAAATACACGTTATGGTGGGCCTTACGGATTGTTTAATGGTGAAAATCATTATCTCTGCTGCTATTTGTGGTGTGGTCTAATTGATTGTTGGATATGAATCCTTTTTTGGATAATGCTCTAAATTAGTCTCTAAAAATAGATAAAAAGTACAGATATAATAAATACATTATTGTGGGGCATGTAACTTTAATCTCAAGCTCGATATAACTGCAGTAGGTACGTGATGTAGGAAGACGAGCACTAATGATCCTCAAGCTCTAAGTTGTATGAATGGTTCACAGGATATTAAAATTACATGGCCCCACAATTATTTATTTATTATAGCTACACCGCTGATCTATTTTTAGAGTTCATTTTAAAGCATCATCCGAAAAATGATTCATATCTAAAGATCATCTAGAACACACCGTATATAGCAGTGGAGATAATGATTTTCACCGTGAAACAATTTATAAGGCCCACTATAACGTTTATTTTACATCCAATCTATTCATGAGGTCATAAATACCATAATTAAGAAGAAAAATAAATTTTATATTGATCAGTAATTTCTATGACCTCAAAAAGGGTTTCAATGGTAGATGTTAAATCCCCCGCTGGTTTTTGCAGTGTGGTCCACTTGATAATTGGAACTGTCTTATTTCTCATATTAAGTGTTAAGATGGGCTTGTCAAATGGATGGACGGTTAGGATATAATACATGCCTCATGATTACGTAGCTTTCTGACATCAATATAGAAGTTATATAGCTAGTGTGAGGTACGTTAGCCAATCTGCTTCCCTTTTAACCGTTTGTACTACTTGGAGCTCGAGGAGCGTCAATGCCCATCTTCGCATGACACGTACCTATCTGCTGTACGCTTCTGAAATTTATGATATTTCAAACACCCAACGGGAATTACTGAGAAATTTGTGACTGTATGACCCATTTATGGCCCATTTACAAGACCAAGCCCACCTTATTTTACCTTGCAAAAATAAGCCCCAGCTGTACGGATGCCTTCCCAAAGGTTGAAAATGCCCCTTGCTTTTTCTTTCAAGCGGATCGGCCGCTGCTTGAAGACGAGCATCGAGTGCTGACGCTCCTCGAACTTCGAGTTTTAAGAATGGTTCAAAAGAGATCAACATTACATGGGCCCCACAGTTATGTATTTATTATATCCACAACGTTCATCCATATTTTGATATCATTTCAGAGCATTATCCAAAAAAAAAAAAAATCATATCCAAAGATCAACTGGACCACACCACAAAGAGCAGCAGAAAATTGATTTTCACCGTTGAAACTTTTGTAGGGCCCACTATAACATTTATTTTCCATCCTATCTATTCATGAGGTCACAAAGACTTGGATGAAGAGAAAAAACAAATTTCGTAGTGATCCAAAACTTCCGTGACCCCTAAAAGGGTTTCCACGGTAAACGTTCAATCCTCCACTGCCTTTTACAGTGTGGTCCACTTGATAGCTGAATCTGTCTTATTTTTCTTCTCAAGACCTATTACGAGTTCGCCAAATAGATGGACGATTTGGATATAACACATACCTCATAAAAGGACCTACAAAGGCGGTGGGGATTACAACAGAAAAAAAAAAAAGCCTGGAATCTATGGTTACGGATTATAACCGTAGCCATAACTACAGCCCATGCTTTTTCGATATGTCCTTTGTTATGTATCGAAGGTATTTCGATTAATTGAAAAAGATCTAGAACTGTCCAGCGACTTTGCATAAAAAATCCTGTAATTTTTGATACATATCGAAGTGTACTCAATATTATCGAAGATATAGCTACGGATTATAAACGTAGCCATAATTGCAGTCAATAAAAGTCTATGCAAATTTTTTTATTTTTTAATTTTTATTTTTTACAGGGAGAACTTTATTCTACCTACAATTTTCTCTAATACATATTTATATAAATATTTATATATAAGCATATAAAAAAAATTCTCTCTTTTTTTCATTTCTTTCTTTATTCATTTAACAAGAATATCTTCAAAAACAAAATTAGTTACTTGATGTACCCTATATGATTTTGGGGTAGGAGAAGCTACTTTAGCCAACCAACCTAGTTATTTTCCAAGATTCCATCAGGTCGATGGTCAAAATCCATTTCATAGTCACTTTGCGGTCAATTTCAATAAGTTCGCGGTCAATTTCATTCATTTCATTTACTTCACGGTCATTTTCATGCATATCACGGTCATTCCCGCCTATTTTGTATTGATTCAAGGACCTTTCGGCACATTTCATGGTCATGCCCCTTCACTTCACGATCATTTCTGCACATTTCACGGTACAATCGCCTTACTTCACGGTTATTTCCATGCATATCACGGTCATTCCCACTTATTCTGTGTTGATTCAAGGTCATTTCGGCGCATTTCACGGTCATGCCCCTTCACTTCATGATCATTTCTGCCCATTCAATGGTCGAATTACTTCACGTCACGGTCATTTTCATTCATACCACAGTCATTCCCGCCTATTCTGTGTTGATTCATGGTCCTTTCAGTAAATTTCACGGTCATGCCCCTTCACTTCACGGTCATTTCGGCGCATTTCACGGTCCAATCGCCTCACTTCATGGTCATTTCCATACATATCACGGTCATTCCCGCCTATTCCGTATTGATTCAAGGTCATTTCGGCGCATTTCACGGTCATGCCCCTTCACTTCACGGTCATTTCAACGCATTTCACGGTCCAATCGCCTCACTTCACAGTCATTTCCATTCATATCATGGTCATTTCCGCCTATCCCGTGTTGATTCACGGTCATTTCGGCGCATTTCACGGTCATGCCCCTTCCCTTCACAGTCATTTCCGTGCATTTCACGGTCCAATCGCTTCACTTCAGGGTCATTTTCATGCATATCACGATCATTCCCGCCTTTTCCGTGTTGATTCACGGTCATTTCAGAGCATTTCATGGTCATGCCCCTTCACTTCACGGTCATTTCCGTGGATTTTGCGATACAATCGCCTCACTTCACGGTCATTTCCATGCATATCACAGCCATTCCCGCCTATTCCGTGTTGATTCACGGTCCTTTCAGATATGCATGGAAATGACCGTGAAGTGAAGTGAATGGACCATGAAATGCATGGAAATGATTGTGAAGGGAAGGGGCATGACCGTGACATGCACCAAAATGACCGTGAAACAACACGGAATAGGCGGGAATGACCATTATATGCATGGAAACGACCCTGAAGTGAGACGATTAGACCGTAGAATGCATCGAAATGACCGTGAAGTGAAGGGACACGACCGTGAAATACGCCGAAATGATAGTGAATCAACATAGAATAGGCGGGAATGACCGTGATAAGCATGAAAATGACCATGAAGTGAGGCAATTGTACCGTGAAATGCGCGGAAATGACCGTGAAGTGAAGGGGCATGACCGTGAAATGCGCTGAAGGACCGTGAATCAACACGTAATATGTGGGAATGACCATGATATGCATGGAAATGACCATGAAGTGAGGCGATTGTACCGCGAAATGCGAGGAAATAACCGTGAAGGGAAGGGGCATGACCGTGCAATGCACCGAAAGGATCGTGAATCAACACAGAATAGGAAGGAATGACTGTGGTATGCATGGAAATGACCGTGAAGTGAGGTGAATGGACAATGAAATGCACGGAAATGACCGTGAAGTGAAGGGGCATTACCGTGAAATGTACCGAAATGACCGTGAATTAACACGGAATAGGCGAGAATGACTATGATATTCATGGAAATGACCGTGAAGTGAAGTGAATGGACTGTGAAGTGAGCAGAAATGACCGTGAAGTGAAGGGGCATGACCGTGAAATGCGCCGAAATGACCGTGAATCAACACAGAATAAGTGGGAATGACCGTGATATGCATGGAAATGATCGTGAAGTGAGGCGATTGTATCATGAAATGCGTCGAAATGACTGTGAAGTGAAGGGGCATGACCATGAAATGCACCAAAAGGACCATGAATCAACACAGAATAGGCGAGAATGATTGTGATATGCATGGAAATGATCGTGAAGTGAAGCGATTCGACCATGAAATGTGCGGAAATGACCGTGAAGTGAAGGGGCATGACCGTGAAATGCGCCAAAATGACCGTGAATCAACACGGAATAGGCGGGAATGATCGTGATATGCATGGAAATGACCGTGAAGTGAAGCGATTCAACCGTGAAATGTGCGAAAATGACCGTGAAGTGAAGGGGCATGATCGTGAAATGCGCCGAAATGACCGTGAATCAACACGGAATAGGTGGGAATGACCGTGATATGCATGGAAATAACTGGGAAGTGAGGCGATTGTACCACGAAATGCGCGGAAATGACCGTGAAGTGAAGGGGCATGACCGTGAAATGCGCCGAAAGGACCGTGAATCAACACGTAATAGGCGGGAATGACCGTGATATGCCTAAAAATGACCGTGAAGTAAATGAAATGAATGAAATTGACCGCGAACTGATTGAAATTGACCGTAAAATGTATATGAAATGGATTTTTGACCATCGACCTGATGGAATCTTAGAAAATAACTAGGTTAGTTGGCTAAAGTAGCTTCTCCTACCCCAAAATCATATAGGGTACATCAAGTAACTAATTTTGGTTTAGAAGATATTCTCGTTAAATGAATAAAGAAAGAAATGAAAAAAGGAGAGAAAAAAAAATTATATGCTTATATATACATATTTATATAAATATATATTAGATAAAATTGTAGGTAGAATAAAGTTCTCCCTGTAAAAATTAAAATTTAAAAATTTAAAAACTTTAAAAAAATTGCATAGACTTTTACGAACTACAATTATGGCTACGGCTATACTCTATTAACTATATCTTCGATAATATCGAGTATACTTCAATATGTATCGAAAATTGCAAGATTTTTTATGCAAAGTTGCTAGTCTATTCTGAACCTTTTCGATTAATCAAAATACCTTCGATACATGGCAAGTGACATATTGAAAAAGCATGGGCTTCAGTTATGGCTACGGTTATAATCCGTAGCCATACATTCCAGGCTTCTTCTTTTTTTTATGTTATAATCCCCACCGCCTTTGTGGGTCCTTTTATTTGGTATGTGTTATATTCAAATCGTCCATCTATTTTGCGAACTCATAATAAGTCTTGAGAAGAAAAATAAGACAGATTTAGCTATTAAGTGGACCACACTGTAAAAGGTAGTAGAGGATTGAACGTCTACCGTTGAAACCCTTCTAGGGGTCACTGAAGTTTTGGATCATTATGAAATTTGTTTTTCCTCTTCATCCAGGTCTTTGTGACCTTATGAATAGATTGGATGGAAAATAAATGTTATGGTGGGCCTTACAAAAGTTTCAACAGTGAAAATCAATTTTCTGCTGCTCTTTGAGGTGTGGTCCAGTTGATCTTTGAATATGATTTTTTTTTTTTTTTTTATGGATTATGGTCTGAAATGATCTCGAAATATGGAAGAACATTGCGGATATAATTAATACATAACTGTGGGGCCCATGTAACGTTGATCTCTTTTGAACCGTTCGTAAAACTCGGAGTTCGAGGAGCGTCAGCGCTCGACGCTCGTCTTCGAGCAGCGGCCGATCCGATTGAAGATAAAAGCTGGGGGCATTTTCGGCCTTTGAGAAGGCGTCCGTACATCCGGGTTTTTTTTTGCAATGTAAAATATGGTGGACTTGGTCTCGTTAATGGGTCGTGCAGTCGCAAATTTGCCGGAATTACTGTGGCTCCAATCTTATACACGTGTATATATTTTTCCACCTGTGCTTGTACCAACCGTCCTCATTTTCTTTTCTAAATTAAGTATGAAACGTCACCTACAGTTAATACGGCAGGACCACCTGCCTCTATTTTTGACACGTGGGACTACTTTTTGGTGATCCAGACGATTGATACGATGGGATACACTCTAGGTGGATGGTGTCCCAAAAACCATCTAGACTGGATGATCCAATCATTCCATCATTTCCGCACAATTTTTACTTAAGCATATACGTTTAGACAAATAATCTAAGGTTTGGATTCGTCTGATTAGAGATTTTTTTTTTAACCACCTATCCAATGTGGGCTCCTTTAGATCAACGGTTCAAATCTGTATCATGGACCATAACCAGCGCATCAGGACCTTATAACTTGTCACTGTTTTTGTCCTAAGAAATTCCATCATGATACAGTGGATATGTGACCGACGGCCAGACTGTTCATCAGGTGGACCCCGCCACGGAAGCACCAGAGCAGGTAGCACGACAATTGCATTGATCAGATAATCCTCGGAATTCGTACGAATGGGCAAAAGCGTCAACGGTCAATGAAGAACTTTTCTCTAACTTTCCGAACCTTCCACTTGATTTCCTTGGCACTCGTACGGAATGGCTAATCCATCTGTGATTTTGCTTTGGCCAATTGCTCAAGGCAAGGTAGGACCGGCCGGATCATTAGTTCTGGTCTCACACACGTGTCGCACGTGTACATCTGAGAAGGTGTGGTCCCTTTGCAGTGCAGAACGGAACGGGGATTTCCTGTCGAAAGCTAAGTGGGGTCCACCGTGATGTTTGTGATAAATCCATCCCGTCCATTCGTTTTCCGAGATCATTTTAGGACATTAAACTGAAAATGACGTGGATTCAAAACTCAAATGGACCGCACGAGAGGAAACAGTTTTGATTCAGTCACCACCGTTGAAACATTTTTAAGGCCACAAAAGTTTCTTATCATGCTAATATTTTCGTGTTTTCACTTCATCCCAGTGGGAATGACCTTATAAACGGTTTAGATAGAATATAAAAATCAATATGGAGCCCAGAAAGGTTTCAACGGTAGAAAACTATCCCCAGTTTTCCCTCTCGTATGGCCCACTTGAGTTTTAAATCCACATCATTTTTGTTTGAATGTCCTAAAATGATCTCGGAAAACGGATGGACGGTATGGATTTATCACAAACATCACGGTGGATCCCACTTAGCATCCCAGTGCATGAACTTCCTACGGAACGCGATCTGACAGGAAGCGGATTGGCTTACCACACACCAGCGTTATAGCTGCTGTAGTACGTGTCGTGCGAAGACGAGCGCTGACGCTCCTCGGGCTCCGAGTTGTACGAACGGTTCAAAGGAGATCAACGTTAAATGGGCCAAAAAATGATGTATTTATTACATCGACACTGTTCATACATTTTTTGAGATCATTTTAGAGCATTATTAAAGAAAATGAATCATATATAAAGCTTAAATGGGCCACACCAGAAATAGCAGCTGGGATGATGATTTTCATGTTAAAACATTCATAGGGCCCACTATAACGTTTATTTTCCATCCAATCTGTTCATAAGGTTAAAAAGACCCAGATGAAGAGGAAAAAAGAATATATATTGATCCAAAACTTCTGTAACCCCAAAAGGGTTTCAATGGTAGACGTTTAATATCCTACTATTTTTTGTAGTGTAGTCCATTTGATTTTTAAACCTGTCTTATTTTTTGTTTCATGCCTTAATACAGGCTCTAAAAATTAATGGACGGTTTGGATATAACACATACAGTATGATGGGACCAAAGAACTTGCTGACGTCCATACACAAGCTATATAACCGATGTGCGGTACACCAGCCAATCCGCTTCCGATCTGAACCTTTCATTCATTAGGTGTTACCCAGGCAACACTTTGGTGGGTGTTACCCTTACCGTTTGGGGCCTAACATGATGATCCTTTTTGTATATCCACGCCGTCCATCCGTTCTAATATATCACTTTCGTACTTGATCCTAAACATTAAGCAGATATAATCTTAAGTGGACCACAAAATTAGAAAACAGTAGTTAATAACCATTAAAAGATTTTCTTGGGCCACAAAAGTTTTAGATCAATCTAGTATTTATATTTTCCTTTCATTCAGGTATGTTTGATCTTATCAATGGTTTGGATGGAAACTCAACATTAAGATGAGCATTACTTTGGCCATAGAAATTTTTTAATGACCGGCGTTCAATCACTACTATCTTCTCTTATACGGTAAATCTGATACTTGGATCCGCTTAATTTTTTATGAAAACGTACTAAATCAAGCTGGAGAAATGGAAAGGCAGCGTGGATATACAACATATCATTAAGGGTAAACCCCATAAAAAGGATAACACCCATTGCGCTTTTAAGAGGGTAATTCCTGATCTGCTGACATGGTGACAGACAGTTTAGTCAAACCAGGAGAAATTAAAATGTCTGTTTTGACTGGATGCCATCCTGTAACGACTTGTAGGGTAAGCATATTCCAAAAACGTTGTTTCGGGCCGACATGATGTAGGGCCACATCACTCTGTCCATCGGGTGCGCCCCTTCAAGTGTGGGGGTGACGTCTCCAACAAGGAGACGTCTCCTCTCTCTCCTCTATTAAGTTTCATTTTTTAATTGAAAATTAACAAGGGTTGGATTTTATTACTCATTAAAAAAATGAGTTTGATAATTTATTTGAAAAGGTTATGATATGTACGTAAGTAATTTTTTATTATTATTATAAAAACTTGTTTGGTAAACAAAATTCACGAATGTTGATAATTTGTAGTAGTTGTCCATATTATTTCAATTTTTATCTATAGTAGGATATGAGACAAAACTTGTTAATGTTATATTATAAAATTTGGCACACCTGTGCCAAATCCACATATCTATGAAAGATAACTATTTTAATTGATAGATTACGATAAAATAATTATAACCCTTTGATTAGTGTCCATGAAATGAACGACTAATAAAAGAAACACATTAACATCTCATATTTAATTGTTAAAAGATATTTCGAAGGTTAGGATCATCTTATATATATATATATATATATATATATATATATATATATATATATATATATATATAAATGCTCACATGTGTATCTTTTTATGTGAGCACCGGTGTGCACCTTTGCACACGTGTCTTGGACATAAAATCTAAACAGTCAACGTGATGCAGCACCCCTTGAAATCTCACTAGCCCAATTTTCATCCCGATACAATATCCTGGCAAGCCATGGCAAATGAAAATAATTTCCTCCCTTGATTTACACTTCTCTTTGGTATGGCCTGCTAGCGTTTTGGATAATGCTGAAAATTGGTCTTATAGAGTTTCAAGGGGTGCCACATCACATGGACCATTCAAATTCTATGCCTAAGACACTTGTGCAATGTTGCACGCTGGTGCTCACATGAGAAGGTGCACAGGTGAGCCTTCCTCATATATCAATATGTATATATGTGTAGAGGAATGTTCACTTGCGCACCTTCTTACATGAGCAATGTTCATAACCCCAAGTACAGGGCTAAGCTCTAATAATAACTCGGGGAGACTGAAGTCAAATCCACAGGAAATGGAGAACACAATCTACTATTAATATAAGTCTAACTTGGTTGATTGGATTTTAATTTAACGATGTGAAAGAAAAAATAAATAATAAAGATAAAACACTAAGAATCTAGGAATTCACTTGTAGTAATCTCAACATCAATTTGTTGCTTCAATATAAAATAACACAACTGGAATCAAAGTCCTAATCTATCCAGTCGGATGATATAGCGGTTAAACCATTCACAATTATTAAGATGAATATAATTTCAATTGACCAGTTCTTCGATTAAGCACTTGGACATCAATCGTAGGGAATTGAAAGCATTTAATGCACCCATAGGCATCATTGGATCAATTAATTATACATATTGATTCATTCTCTAGATCAAGGCTAAATAACTGCTAAATCAGAGCATTAAGAGTACTCGGAGTGCACAACAAATTTAGAAATAAACAATTCAAAGACTTTTTAAAGTAAATTCAAACCATATTAATCTATTAATATTATTCAAGATAATATTATTGAATTCGACTAACTAAACACTGAAATTAACTATAAGCTTCATCCCTTAGCCTTATTTAAGAGATTAGCCTTCACAAACTAACATCTTAAAAAATATGAAAAACTAATTACTTGATGAATCGAAGAAGAAGAGAAACTACTTGCACTTTTCTCGACCCTTGGCAGCCTCATTCTCCACCAAAAATGTTCCTAGGAAGACCTAGAGATCACACATATATAGGTTCTGTTCGGACAACTTTGCAAACCGCCTCAAATTTACGCACGCTGTGTCACGCTCCAAACTCAGAAATCGGATTCATAGGAATCCCGATCGCCGAATCTGGTGACGACAACCTCCGTAGTGTCCCATTCTCGGCTCCTGGCAACCATATGCCAGATTTCGATCCTATGATCCTACAAGGAGGATTTTTAGAATGATTTTTTTGTATTTATAATTGAGCATAACCACAAGTATAACCAAGTCACAAAACAACACCACATATCCACTATATTAAAAACTTTAAGTACAATGCGGAAAGGAAAATACAAGATGATCAAAAAGCTCCAAAATGGCCTGATACGTGCTCTTGCCTCAGCGCTGCTGTTGTCCAACGATACCTGCACGCAACGGTTGTGCATAAGCTTACAAAATCTTAGAAGGTGGTGTAAGTGTGTGCGTAAGGCAAGTGCCAAGTATATAATATCAGAGTAATGCAGAAATATGCGAGTAAGTCCAAGAATAAATCAACCATACCAATGCTATGTGATGCAAGGCATGAATGTTATTGGCTATACCAAGGCCATACGATGCAAGGCCTATGTAGCCAAATGTCATATGCGAGATGCAAAGCAAGCATGCCAGTACTCATCAAGTACACATATCAATACAATTCCTCTCTGGATATCGCCAGGGTCTAATACACTTCCTAGTGACTGTCACCTCCCTAGCTGCACAGTTAAGCAAGCGGAATAGACCTCACTATCCGCCTAACCAGTAGTCTGTCAATACCTACCCGGCTCGTCGATAACGGACTCATTTGTGAGCTAGTCAAACTCAGCCTAGCTTATAGCCCCCTCACTCAAGCGGATAAGGCCACACCCCCTTCCAACCGACCACGACACAGTGGGAGACGCGGCTTACTGGTATTCGACACTCGGGTGCTCATATATCCACTCGGTCTAGACGTTGGAGCAACTCCTGGTACCAAAAAGGTTTTGAAACATTCACCCAAGGATATCCTAAGTGCCCACAGTGCTAGAACAAAGTATTTTCGGTATACAATACGGCCATCCACGATGTGCCTGTGGAGGCCACGACCCTGATGTCGCTAGGACATGCAGTGATCAAGTCGCACATATGCGAGATGCATGAATCACACCGTCAAATCATGCAACAATCCAGCGCATACTGCGCGATCATATGGGGCACTCTGTCTCTTAACGAGTCCCGTAAATGGTCTACCCAATGGCGTATGCTATGATCAGTCATTACTCATATTAAGCATACATATGATACGTATGGGCATGAGTCATGGGATTATACTAAGCATGTTATAAAGTAATGGACTACTCTTACAATGCAGATGAGTCTATACGGCCTATACACAACTAGTATGAACTTACCAATGGGCCCTAAGGAGAGATACAATGCGGACATTTAACCAACATTGTACTTACAATGTGAGAGTTAAACCATCATTGCTCCTAAGGCACGGCCCGCCATAAAACATCATTACACAAACCATGAAAGAATCACACATTGCAATGGACCTTAGGTACCTCCCATTGGGCCTTAAATACATCAAATGGACCATATCATATGGGCCTTCTGGTTATCAAGCAAGTGGGCCGCATTAATGGGCCTGATGTACATTGCAATGGGCTATAACCTGCGGGCCTTAGAGTACATCACAATGGGCCTTAACCCACGGCCTTGGAATACATCAAAATGGGCCTAATCCCATGGGCCTTATATATGTCAAATGGGCTTAATCCCATGGGCCTTATATATGTCAAGTGGGCTTAATCCGATGGGCCTCATATATGTCAAGTGGGCCTAACCCCATGGGCCTTATATATGTCAAGTGGGCCTAATCTCATGGGCCTTATATATGTCAAACAGGCCTAATCCCATGGACCCTTTATATACACCAAGGTGGGCCTCAATGAATGGCCTCAAATAAATCAACATGGACCCTATACACATACCAAGGTGGGCCCACTTGAACCATAGATCTGACTCATTTTCAGCTCAAGCCATAATATGAGCTGACAAAATAAATGGATGGTTTGGATGCAACACATGCATCATGGTGGGGGTCCACAAAAAGGCCCACCATCATACATATATACATATATAATATATATAATATATACAATATTATGTATAATTTAATATATATATATATATATATATATATATACACACACACACACACACACACACATATATATATAAACACCCACACACGTGAACAGAGTGGATAGAACACATAAATCATGGCGGTTCCCACTGTCCAAACAATGGACAGTGCGGATGAACATATACATCATAGTGGGCTCCAGCGTCCGCTAGACGGTGGCAATTCAATACATGCATCACTGTGGACTCCACCGTCCGCCTAGACAGTGGGAGTACAACACATACATCACTGTGGGCTCCACGTAAGGGCCCACCATAATGTTTGTTTTCCATCCAATCTGTTGAGAAGGTCGTACAGACCTGGATGAAGAGGAAGTACAAATTTCAGCCTGATCCAAAACTTCTGTGGCCTATGAAAGGGCTTCAATGGTAGACACTCAATTAAAACTATTTCCTCTGATGTGGGCCACCTGAGCGTTGGATGCGGTTGAAATTTGGAGTGGACCCACCTCATGAACGGGTTATATGACAAATAAACATCAAGGTGGGGCCCACGGCTGGAGCCGTGGGTTGCTGCCCGTTTCACGCTGACACTGGCAGCGTCCTGCTGCATAGTAGGCGTTGCACCTCCCTTCTTCTTTGTTTTTTTTTTTTTTTTTGAAAATCTGTTTTTCTACAGTTTTTCATACCTGGGGCCCACATCAACAAGATCCACCCCACCCAATGGATTTGGCATCCCATAACAAGTCCATCAAGACTAATATCGGGCCTCTTTCAGCGCGTAGGAAAAATCTTGATAGATTTCAATGGTAATAATACTATTTTCAACACTATGGCCCACTAGACACTCCGATCAACCCCATTTTTTGGCTCAACACTTAAAATGAGTTGGTAAATAGGATGGATGGCATGGATTAAATACATACATCAAGGTGGGGCCTATGTGAGCTGCCCTTCTCCAATGCTTGGAAGGCAAAGCTCATTTGTGTTTTAAGTCCAGCAACGTCCAGACGCTAGACGTTTTTGAGCTTATCAACATATTCAAGGTGGGCCCTATTTAGGTGGGCCACCACATGATGGATGGTGTGAGTACAATACATATAAGATGGGCCCCACTTTTAGATGGCTTGGGTCAATACATACCTAAGGTGGGGTCCATCCAAGTGGGCCACATGGCCATTACATCACACACAAAAAAATGAAAAGAGAGGGAGAGAGAGATAGAGTGAGACACAGGTGTGATGGAGGGACCCCGACACTATGGGCCCTCTGTTCCATGATCTACAATATAAATCAAGTGGGTCCCATTACATGTGGGCCCATAAAATTGAAATCCAAAGGTGGAGATCCCTTCTCCATGAAATTAGACGGTCTAGATGACCCATATACAAGGTAGGAAGGTAAAAATCACGATGGGGTCCATGGAGAATGGCCCCATCATGTAATGATATTGATGATCAAGATGGGCCATCGGCCACATCTTAGGGTCCAAAGTGAGATTCATACTATTGATCGGTAGGCCTCACTTGGCCCATTTTAAAAATATGAAAAACTAAGCTATGGAAGCACCCACCACTTGATCTTCTCGGTCCGTTGGAAAGCCACTCTCCTTATGCTTCACTTTGATGGTGGAGATGAGAAATGGATGGCTAGGATGATGGGTTTTGGAGTGGGAAGTGGGCCTCACACATGCATTTTCTCTCCATGGGAAGGCTTGGACGTGAGCTCTTTCTCTTGCTTGGGGATGTGTTGAGAAATGAGAGAGAGAGATGGGATGTAAGGAGTGATGAAGTGATGGGAAGTGAGTGATGGGTGAGGTGAGAGGTTAGTTGACTTTGGGGTTTACTTGACTTGTGGAGAAAGAAAGCATGTGTGCTTTGTACTTGACATGAGAGGTGATTGATGGGATTGATTTGACATGTTGTAGAGATTCTTTTGGGATTTACAACGTGCGGTGTTTTTCCTCGAACTGAACGTGGGTACACATCATCTCGTCTGGGTATCGAATTGGTGCGTGAGTCGCGACGTTGGAACCGTAGTGATTGTGCGGTCACAATGGTATAAGTCTCAGATTAAGCCAACTAAAATGTATAGGATACGACTTAGGGTCGCACGCAAACATCGATTATGCGTTGCAGGTTGTCGGACTTTGACAAGAAGGATCACGGGAGTCGATGGAATAGTGCGGACTAGGATATGGGTCTTACAGCTCTCTCCACCTAATAAAAATTTTATCCTCAAAATTTATACTACCATCACAGCTATGACATAACTTATAAGGGAATAGAAAACATAACATCATATATAATCGAGACATAATACATCATACAATCAAACATCGAAAAGATGGGGATACACTCATGAATCTCCACCTCGTGCTCCCAAGACGCCTTATCCACACTATGATGGCTCCACTGCACCTTTACTAAGGGAATGACCTTGGTTCTGAGGACCTGCTCCTTCCGATCAAGGATACGAATTGGCTGCTTAATGTAAGAAACGTCCTCACAAACCTCCAATGACTATCAATCAATAATAGGAACGACGTCTGACTCACACTTCCTCAACATAGAGACATGAAAAATGATGGGGACGCTAGACAACTGAGGTGGCAAGGCAAGCCGATAGGCCATGGAGCCAACGCGCCTGGTGATCTCAAAAGGTCCTATGAATTTCGGGACAAGCTTGCCCTTCACTCCAAAATGAACCACACCCTTTATGGGTGAGACCTTGAGATACACAGGATCCCCAACTGTAAACTCCAAGGGACGACGCCGACGATCAACAAAACTCTTCTGCCAGCTTTGAGCTGTATGCATCCTCTAGCTGATGATGTCGATAGCCTCTGACGTCTTCAGCATAAGCTCGGGACCTAGGAGACGCCGCTCTCCTACCTCGGTCCAATAACTCAGAGATCTACACGGTCTGTAATATAATACCTCAAAAGGAACCATGCCAATGGTCACCGATAGCTGTTGTTGTATGCGAACTCAGCCAATCGCAAGTGCTCATCCCAACTACTCGAAAAATTAATCGCGCAGGCCTGAAGCATATCCTCAAGGATCTGATTGACCCTTTCGGTTTGCCCATCGGTCTGCGGATGATATGCGGTGCTGAGCTGCAAATCAGTGCCCATCGCTCTCTAGAAGCTCCTTTAAAATGAGACGTGAACCTTGGATCTAGGTCTGAAACAATCGAGATAGGAATACCGTGCAATCTCACGATCTCATCAACAAACATCTTGGCGAGTCGATTCGTATGCCAAGTCTCACGAATAGCAAGAAAATGTTTCGACTTCGTCAGACAGTCTACAACAACCCAGATGGCCTCATGACCACGCTGAGTCCTCGGTAAACCTATGACAAAATCGGTAGATATATGCTCCCACTTCCACATCGGGACGCTCAACGGCTGTAATAGACCAGGGGTCTCTGATGATCGGCCTTGACACGCTGGTAGGTGTCACACTCGGCCACAAAACTGGCTATCTGGCGCTTCATCCCTAACCAAAAATACTGACGCCTCATATCGTGATACATCTTCGTCGAGCCAGGGTGGATAGAGAACCGCGATCGATGTGCCTCGATCATAAGATCTCGGTGTAACTCACGAATATCCGGGACACATAATCGTCCTCTGAAGCGAAGTCCACCGTCAGAACCAATCTACCAATCTATCTAACTCTTAGATGCTGCCTCTACTCGGTAATCCTGTAACGACTCGTCTGTCTATTGAGCCTTGATCACCCTTGCGACAAGAGAGGGTTGAATCGACAGGCTCGATAGCTGAACAATAGATGACTGCAGACCAAACTCAAAGTCGTACTTTGCTATATCCTCGAGCATCCTTCACTCCTGAATCATCATATGTGCCACCAGGCCTCGTGGCTGACAGCTGAGGGCATCCGCCACCACGTTCGCCTTGCCGGAGTGGTACTGAAGATCAAAATCATAGTCCTTCAGGAGTTTCATCCAACGCCTCTGCCTCATGTTCAGCTCAGATTGAGAGAACAGATACTTCAAGCTCTTGTGGTCGGAGAAGAGCTCGAATCCCACCCCATAAAGATAGTGCCTCCACACTTTCAGTGCAAAGACAACCGCTACCAGCTCCAAATCATGCATGGGGTAGTTCAGCTCATGGACCTTAAGCTGTGCTGCATTAGGACAACACCTAAGCCAACTCGTGAGGCATCGGTAAATACAACAAATCCTTCACTCCCAGAGGAAAGAGTGAGGACAGGAGCGGACATGAGGCGATCCTTCAGCTCCATAAATACTTACTCACAAGCATCGCTGCAAACAAACTCAGCACCCTTCCGAGTCAACCTGGTCAATGGGGCTGCGATACAAGAGAATTCCTCAATAAAACGTCGGTAGTAGCCCACCAAACCAAGAAAACTGTGGATCTCGGATGCGTTTGTGGGCTGGCCCCACTGACGCACGACATCAATCTTCGAGGGGTCCACTGTGACACCCTGCCTCGTCACTACATGACTAAGGAACTTCACCTCCTCCTACCAGAACTCACACTTCTCCATCTTCACGTAAAGCTAGTGTGTACGGAGGGTCTGCAATGTAATCTATAGATGTTGCTCATGTTCCTCACGGGTCCTTGAATATATCAGAATGTCATTGATGAACACCACAACAAACTGGTCGAGATACGGACGAAAGACCTCATTCATCAACTACATAAATATTGCGGGCGCATTGGTCAGTCCGAAGGACAAGACCTGGAACTCAAAATGACCATAGCGCATCCTGAAGGCTGTCTTCGGGATATCCTCATCTCGAACCCGAACCTGATGATAATCGGACCGCAAGTCTATCTTCGAAAAGAACTGCGCCTCCTACAGCTAATCAAATAAGTCATCGATCCTCGAGAGCGGGTACTTGTTCTTGATCGCGACCTTGTTGAGCTCGCGGTAATATACACAAAGCCTCAACAAGCCATCCTTCTTCTTCACGAAGAGTACCAGCGCTCCCCACGGTAAACTGCTCAGACGAATAAAGCCTAGCTCATGCAACTCGTCCAACTGCTTCTACAGTTCCTGTAATTTCAACGGTGCCATACGATACGGGGCCTTCGAGATAGGCACGGTACCGGGCACGAGGTCAATCTGAAACTCAGTGTGCCGACGAGGTGGTAACCCTAGAATCTCCTTGAACACATCTGGAAAACCACAAACAACAGGTAGCTGGTCGATACTCAAAATAACTGACTCCTCAACGGCACACGATAATAGGCAAGAAAGTTGTTCTCCTCTGGGCTTCGCAACAAACTGAAACTCTGGTAAGCCAAGTATACAGAACGTGACTGTACTCGCGAAGCAGTCTAATATGGCGTGATATCGGTGAGCTAGTCTATGCCCAGAATGACATCAAAATCGGACATCGGCAATACGAATAGGTCGGCAGGAAAGAAGATATCCCCAATCAAAACGGGGTAAGATGAGAAAACTCAGTCTAATACGGCAGTCTTCTCCAAGGGCATCGATACTAATAAACCCTCGCAGGCAGACTCCATCGGCAAACCGGTCGATCGGTAGAAATCATTGGCCACAAAGGAATGCGATGCACCAGAGTCAAATAATACACATGCAATGCATGCAGAAACAGGGACAGTACCCTTGACGACCTCTCTTGATGACTGAGGGTCCTGCTGGGCTGCAAAGAATCTGTCCTGAGCCTGCTGGGGAGGTGCAGGTCCCCTCTAAGGTCTCTACTGCTGCTGTGGTGGTTGTAGGGGCCTAACCTGCTACCTCTGCTACTGCGGGGGAGGCCCTGGAGGCTGGTGTTGCGGTCACTGGTGTTGTTGTAGTGGTTGTCGTGGAGGTGGATGCGGTGCCCTCGGCTACTACTGCTGAGGATGAGGACACTTGTTCCTACGATGTCCTGTCCGACCGCATCCAAAGCAAGTACCTGTGAACGGTCCCGAAGGTGGTGCTGGGGGTGCTCCTAGTGCTCGGAATGTTGGGCGGTTCGGGCGTCCTTACTGTAAACGACGCTGCTGGGGTTAGGAGCTACTAGAGGGTGCCTTCCTCTTCTGATCTCCCCTCTGATCATGGGCTCTCTGCACACCAGCCCAATCGTCTCATATATCAGGGCTCTCTCCACTATCTGCTTAAATGTCATAAGCATGTGTCCGATCACATGACTCCAGAGGGCAGGACGTAAGCCGTTCTCAAAACGGCGGGCCTTCCGCCCCTCATCATCAACAAGATACATCCCGAACCTTGATAGCAAGACGAAATGTGTCTCGTACTAGGACACGGTCATGTCCCCCTGGACCAGAGTCTCAAACTCCAACGCACGCTGCTGTCGCACATGCTCAGTAAAGAACTTTTAGTCGAACGGGTCTAGAAAGTCATCCCAAGTCCACTCAAAATCGACCATTACCGAACGGGCTACAGATGCCCACCAATACTGAGCCTCACCCTGCAGAAGAAATACAGCTAATGGGCTCGCTGTTGGCTAGTACATCTCATGGTGTCGAATATCTTCTCCACCTCGGAGGACCATAACTCTGCTGCAGAAGGGTTTGGCTCACCCAGGAAATGTGGGGGATCGTACTGTCAGAAATCCTTGAGAAGAGCGCACGCACGCTCCTGCTCGGCCTCGGCTGGTGTAATAGTGGGACGCCTGCTTTTCTCCTGAAGAATGGCGGTCATCGCCTGTAACATCTGCTGCAGCTGAATAGCACTCAAGGTACGGTCGGATCCACATTGGTCTCAGGTAAAGGAGTGACATCCTCAAGTTGGAAGGCAGAAATATCTGGTGGTGGAGCAGGAGTAGCAGGTGGTAAAGCGGGAGCCGTAGGTGGTGGTGCGAGAGTAGCAGGTGGTGGAGTGGGATTCGCTCGGTTCGCTCTTCTAACCATAATGTCATACAGGAAGGAACAATGGCCTATTAGCCTTGAGAATTCTCGAAGGTATAAGCGTTAAGGGTCTATGTCGGAAAATTCTGATATCATTCGGACTTGGAACTTATTTATAGTAGATATATGATGTGATCCTCCGGTATTCCTAAGTTATGCTTGGATACCAATTTCTGTCACGCCCCAAACCAGAAAATCAGATTCAGAGGAATCTCGATCGCCGAATCCAGTGCCGACAGCCTCCGTAGTGCCCCATTCTCAGCTCCTCATAAACATATGCCAGATTTCGATCCTGAAATCTTACAAGGAGGATTTTCAGAATGATTTTTCTTTTTGTAATGGAGCATAACCAAGTCACAAAACAACATCACTATATTAAAAACTTTAAGTACAATGCAAAAAGAGAAATACAAGATGATCAAAAAGCTCCAAAATGGCTTGATACGCACTCCTGCCTCAGCGCTGCTGCTGTCCAACGACACCTGCACGCAACGGTCGTGCATAAGCTTACAAAAGCTTAGAGGGTGATGTAAGTGTGTGCGTAAGGCAAGTGCCAAGTATATAATATCAGAGTAATGCAGAAATATACGGGTAAGTCCAAGAATAAAACTAACCATACCAATGCTATGTGATGCAAGACATGAATGCTATCGGCCATACCAAGGCCATACGGTGCGAGGACTATGTAGCCAAATGTCATATGCGAGATGCAAAGCAAGCATGCCAGTACTCATTAAGTACACATATCAATACAATTCCTCTCTGGATATCACCGGGGTCTAATACACTTCGCAGTGACTGCCACCTCCCTAGCTACACAGTCAAGCAAGCGGAATAGACCTCACTATCCGTCTGACTAGTAGTCTGCCAATACTTACCCGACTCGTCGATAGCGGACTCATTTGTGAGCTGGTAAAACTCAGCCTAGCTTATAGCTCCCTCACTCAAGTGGATAAGACCACACCCCCTTTCAACTGACCATGACACAGTAAGAGATGCGGCCTACCGGTATTCGGCACTCGGGCGCTCATATATCCACTCAGTCTAGACATTGGAGCAACTCTTGGTACCAAAAAGGTTCTGAGACTTTCATTCAAAGACATCCTAAGTGCCCACAGTGCTAGAACAAAGTATTTTCAGTATCTAATACGAGCATCCACGATGTGCCTGTGGAGGCCACGGCCCTGAAGTCGCTAGGGCGTGCAATGATCAAGTCACAAATATGCGAGATGCATGAATCACACCGTCAAATCATGCAGGAATCCAGCGCATACTGCATGATCATGTGGGGCACTCTATCTCATAACGAGTCCTATAAATGGTCTGCCCAATGACGTATGTTATGATCAATCACTACTCATATCAAGCATACATATGATGCGTATGGGCATGAGTCATGGGATTATACTAAGCATGTTATAAAGTAATGGACTACTCTTATGATGCAGATGAGTCTAGACGGCCTATACACAACTAGTATGGGCTTACCAATGGGCCCTAAGGAGAGATACAATGCGGACATTTAACCAACATTGTACTTACAATGTGAGCGTCAAACTATCATTGCTCCTAAGGCACGACATGCCATAAAATATCATTACACAAACCATGGAGGTATCACACATTGCAATGGACCTTAGGTATCTCCCATTGGGCCTTAAATACATCAAATGGGCCATATCATATGGGCCTTTTGGTTATCAATCAAGTGGGCTGCATTATGGGCTATAACCTGCGGGCCTTAGAGTATATCACAATGGGCCTTAACCCACGGCCATAGATTACATCAAAATAGGCCTAATCCCATGGGCCTTATATATGTCAAATAGGCTTAATCCCATGGGCCTTATATATGTCAAGTGGGCCTAATCCCATGGGCCTTATATATGTCAAGTGGGCCTAATCCCATGGGCCTTATATATGTTAAATGGGCCTAATCCCATGGGCCCTTTATATACACCAAGGTGGGCCTCAATGAATGGCCTCAAATAAATTAACATGGGCCCTATACACATACCAAGATGGGCCCACTTGAACCATAGATCTGACTCATTTTCACCTCAAGCCATAATATGAGCTGACAAAATAAATGGACGGTTTGGATGCAACACATGCATCATGGTGGGTGTCCACATAAAGGCCCACCATCATACATATATACATATATAATATATATGTATATATATATATATATATATATATATATATATATATATATATATATATACACACACACACACACACACACATATATATAAACACCCATACACGTGAATAGAGTGGATAGAATACATAAATCATGGTGGGTCCCACTGTCCAAACAGTGGACAATGCGGATGAACACATACATCATAGTGGGCTCCAGCGTCCGCTGGACGGTGGCAATTCAACACATGCATCACTGTGGACTCCACCGTCCACCTAGACGGTGGGAGTACAACACATACATCACTGTGGCCTCCACGTGAGGGCCCACCATAATGTTTGTTTTCCATCCAATCTGTTGAGAAGGTCGTACAGACCTAGATGAAGAGGAAATACAAATTTTAGCTTGATTCAAAACTTCTTTGGCCCATGAAAGGGCTTCAATGGTAGACACTCAATTCACACTGTTTCCTCTGATGTGGGCCACCTGAGCGTTGGATACGGCTGAAATTTGGAGTGGACCCACCTCATGGGGTGACCCACCTCATGAACGAGTTAGATGCCAAATAAACATCAAGGTGGGGGCCCGTTTCACGCTGACGCTGGCAGCGTCCTGCTGCACAGCAGGCGTTGCACCTCCCTTCTTCTTTTTTTTTTTGAAAAACTATTTTTCTACGATTTTTCATACCTGGGGCCCACATCAACAAGATCCACCCCATCCAATGGATTTAGCATCCCATAACAAGTCCATCAAGACCAATATCGGGCCTCTTTCAGTGGGTAGGAAAATTTTAGATAGATTTCAATGGTAATAATACTATTTTCAACATTATGGCCCACTAGACACTCTGATCAACCTCATTTTTTGGCTTAACACTTAAAATGAGTTGGCAAATAGGATGGATGGCATCGATTGAATACATACATCAAGGTGGGGCCTATGTGAGGGGCCCTTCTCCAATGCTTGGAAGGCCAAACTCATTTGTGTTTTAAGTCCAGCAATGTCCAGACGCTGGACGTTTTTGAGCTTATCAACATATTCAAGGTGGGCCCCATTTAGGTGGGCCACCACATGATGGATGGTGTGAGTACAATACATATATGATGGGCCCCACTTTTAGATGGCTTGGGTCAATACATACCTAGTGGTGGGGTCCATCCAAGTGGGCCACACGGCCATTACATCACACAAAAAAAATGAAAAGAGAGGGAGAGAGAGATAGTGTGGGACACGCGTGTGATGGAGGGACGCCGACACTATGGGCCCTCCGTTCCATGATCTACAATATAAATCAAGTGGGTCCCATTACATGTGGGCCCATAAAATTGAAATCCAAAGGTGGAGATCCCTTCTCCATGAAATTAGACGGTCTAGATGACCCATATACAAGCTAGGAAGGTAAACATTATAATGGGGTCCATGGAGAATGGCCCCATCATGGAATGATATTGATGATCAAGATGGGCCATCGGCCACATCTTAGGGTCCAAAATGAGATCCATACCATTGATCGGTTGGCCTCACATGGCCCATCTTAAAAATATGAAAAACTAAGCTATGAAAGCACCCACCACTTGATCTTCTCAGTCCGTTGGAAAGTTACTCTCCTTATGCTTCGCTTTGATGGTGGAGATGAGAAATGAATGGATAGGATGATGGGTTTTGGAGTGGGAAGTGGGCCTCACACATGCATTTTCTCTCCATGGGAAGGCTTGGACATGAGCTCTTTCTCTTTCTTGGGGATGTGTTGAGAAATGAGAGAGAGAGATGAGATGTAAGGAGTGATGGAGTGATGGGAAGTGGGTGATGGGTGAGGTGAGAGGTTGGTTGACTTTGGGGTTTGCTTGACTAGTGGAGAAAGAAAGCATGTGTACTTTGTACTTGACATGAGAGGTGATTGATGGGATTGATTTGACATGTTGTAGAGATTCTCTTGGGATTTGTAACGTGCGGTGTTTTTCCTCAAACTGAACATGGGTCCACATCACCTCGTCTGGGTATTGGATCGGTGCGTGAGTCGCGGCGTTGGAACCGTGGTAACTATGCGGTCGCAATGGTACAAGTCTCGGATTAAACTGACTCAAATGTATAGGATACAACTTAGGGTCGCATGCAAACATCGATTACACGTCGCAGGTTGTCGGACTTTGACGAGAAGGATCGCGGGAGTCGATGGAACAGTGCAGACTAAGATACGTGTCTTACATGCTACGCACCTTCAATAATTCCTTCAATAAGTCTTCGATGTCATCGAAGGATCGAAGTCATGTTAGAATTGAATTTGGAAATTGTGCACCTTTCGCACTGTGTAAGCCTTTAATGTCATCGTCCGACCTTCGATGTCATCGAACTAGCTTTGAGGTCATCGAAGAGGTCTTCGATGTAATCCTAAATTGTCTAAAACAATCGAGCGAGTTATGCCTGACATTCCTGAAATTATCAATGTCATCAAATTGGCTTCGATGACATGGAACTGAGTTTCGATGGGATTGAAGGGTCTTCAATGAAATTGAGAATTGTACCCAATTTTCCAGCAACCAAACTTGATTTTTCTTTGAAAATTTTATGTGATCGAGCCTCCTTCGATGGCATTAAACACGTACTTCGATGTCATTAAAGCATGTTAGATGTCATCGAACAATCAAGTTCAATAGCTATTGAATTTTACACTTTACAATCTCGACTTTATTACTTCTTTAATTGGTTTTCTTGAATCTTAGACTCTTGAATTCTTCAATCTTGACCACTAATCCTTGCCTTGGTAATTCGTGAGCACCAAAATTAAGCTTTTAGCATCCTTTTCCTCTTAATTTCTCAAAATCACATCACAAGAGCAAACATGCATAAATGGATTGATTAAACGCTATCATGTTCATAAAACTAAGGTACAATAGGAAAAAATATATAATATTTCACACTCAACAAGCACCCATGCGCACCTTTACACAAGTGTCTTAGACATAAAATCTGAACAGTCAACGTGATGCGACACCCCTTGAAACCTCAAAAGCCTAACTTTCAGCCCGATACAAAACTCCGGTGGGCTATGGTAAAGGAAATAATCTTCTTCCTTAATTTATGAAAGATGAGCTATAGATGTCCTGGGGGGGGGGGGGGGGGGGGGGGGGGGGGACTGAATAGGAATTTTCAATTATTTCCTCTTTTAAAAACTTGATTGCCTAACTCCAACGATTATTCAATTTAAAGCAAGTAAGGCAATATAACTCTAATAGCTTCCAAGCTAGTTAGAGGATCCAATCACAAAGGCTATTAGAGACATGCAAATACAATAACTAGTTTAGTGTTGTGTGCATGTGTGTGGAATGTGCTTCTTATCGATGAATAACATTCATTCAATCATGTATACTAAATTAAACATTCAAGCATATATAAACATAATTAAACAGATGCACAAATAACAATTCCAAACACAAGTATTTTAGTGGTTCGGCTATATGCCTAATCCACTCCTGGCATCCACACTCAATCCTAGAGTGCACCAGATTTTACTATCAATGGTTTTAAACAAGTTCACTAATAACCTTTATAGTCCTAAACTAAAGACACAATTTATGCTCTTTATAAGAGCAAAGGTCCTACACCTAAAACCCACGTTTAGGCCCATCAGCCAAGGTCCCACACAAGGCACCCACCGTTTAGGCCCACAGGCCAAGGTCCCACATAAGGCACCTAAGTTTAGGCCCACTAGCCAAGGTCCCACACAAGGCACCTACTTGTAAGCCCAACGGCTAAGGTCCCACACAAGGAACCTAAACAGGTTTATAGATAGCAACCTCTTAGTCTCAATCCTACAAGAGGAAGGAGACTAAATTTTTGAACTCTTAAAATGGCGTATACTTGTCGAATTAAGTTCTCTCTTGTAGCTTATCTTGGGATGCTTGATCTTCACACTTTGTGCTTGAATCAACTTCCCGGTGCTTCCCTAATCTAGTCGCTTGGATTTATTTGATGGTTTGGCTTCATGATTTAGAACCTTGCATATGATATACCTATAAAGGTGACCAAGGTTATGGGAGTTGGTTGAATCTCTAACAAAGGTTATGAGTGGGTTTCCTAAGAGATTCAACTGATGGATACACTGGAGTATGGTTGAGATTAGGGATATACCTATAGGTTTGGTCTCAATACTCTAGTGAAGGCTTGAGATCATATTCTTCATAAGTTCGAGTTTTGAATCCTCTTAAGATGATGAATTACAATGTAGAAAACATGAATCTCATATGGATAGAGTCTAGGTAGGCAAGGATAAGCTTGGGTTGCACTAGTGTAACACCCCAGCTTTTCAGGGGCCGTATAGAAACTCGGCTCCTGAATTCGCAGGTGCCACGGGTGCCCTAATGGGCTTCATATTTTAATTACATTTAGATGATCTTATAAACAATGGAGAGTTTAGTAAGGCATGAAGTATAAGTAAGTCATAAAACAATATCAAGTGCCACTAAATATAAAAGTATTAAACCCACAAATCCAAAATCATCTAAATAGGGAACTAGGCCCCACCCATACATGACCCAAAGTGATTAGAGCCCTAGCCCATACCCCGCGGTAGCTCGAACTCTGACTAGAAGGATCCATCAAAAGTCTGGAAGCAGGGAAGCTCCTATACCTCATCCATGCTCACCTCGCTCAACCCATCGAGCTCCACCTTACCTACATCTAATGACGTGTCTAGTTGTTATTTTAAAACACTGTCCCAGAGTAGGAGTGAGTAGTAGCTAACTCAGTAGTTACTATTAGCCTTAAGTTACAAAAGCATCAATTATATGATGAATTTAATGAAATACATACATTCACAGATCCCTAACTAGTCTTGTTAATGTATATGCATGTATTATGATATGATGCATGACCTCACAACAATACTCCTTCGAGTGACTTCAGCTCACGATCGCGTAAGACCAATAATTACTCATTGCGATCTCAACTGCTGAGTCGCCAAATACTAGCTAATGAGATGCATGAATAGTTTTAGCCGAGTATTTAATTAATTTTGTTCATCCAGCAAATTATAAAAATTGGTACACCCCACGTATCGTTGCCCTTAACTGGTTGCAAGGCCAAGGCCCCTCAACATGTGAGGTGAGGACCTCGTGATCCCTAATCCCATCGGGTGATTACATATCCCTGATTTCAAGCACATAGGGAGTGCTGAGAAGAGGGAATGCCTGCAGTCACTATGGGGAGGCTCATCACCCTAGCGTAGGCCGACAGTTCAGATACAGTGTCTCATTCCACCATACCCGCCTCTCGAGTCTGCGGATCAGTTTCGAATGGTTATCAATAGGCTTCAGTAGTTAAGGGTGTTCCAAGTTCCATATAGGCATGAGCAGACAAGGTTAACAAACATAGTTGGTCAGTAAGTGGATTAGACCATGTGAGTTCAGGCAAGCATGACAGACGACATCGAGTACAAGTGACCCATGTAGTCCAACTACAGTCGCCCATTCACATCCGCCTAAACCCGCTGGTTCAGCCGCATGATGGTCCTACCAACGAGACCACCTCCTCCCACCTCAGCTCCCTAACTAACCTAGGGGTTTAATGATATTCAATAATATTCTAATAATTCAGGATTCATCGTCTACACGAGTGAAGTCATACTCTCATACATTAAACATAAAATTCATATTTTTTTACAATGCAACTACTAACAAAATAAGAAATTAATGTGCATGTGTGTTGTGATGGGTTACTGAAAAGATTAAGAGTTATACATCATTCATAGCACAAATATACAACCAGGATTTATGCAAGCATCAACATACAACAAGGATTTTATGCAATCTCATACATGCCACAAGCAAGGTTATACTAAAATCATATATGAGATGAAGATGCCATAAGAAAATTAAACCTAGTCATGTCGAAGAACAAATAAATAATATTTAATCATTTCATGAAATTTAGAGTGCCCTATCATGTAGGGTCTTGGCTAGGTTCTCTCTATAGATTACTCAAGCACATCAACCTAACACTCATAATCATTAAGCTCATAGTAAAATTAGTGTTAGGCCACCTACGGATAATAGTCCGCACCTTGTGATGAACCGTTCAATTCAGGGTGCCCATAGGGTTATAGTGTTAGGAAATCATCATTGAAATGCATAGATAAGCATATAAGCTTGTAAGAATTGGAATGAATTAAACACAAGACCTAAACTTACAAACATAACTCAATACTTACCTTCAATCATCGCTGAATCGACACCAATGAAGGATAACGTTGCTACAGAGGAGATGAAAGGGTGAAGGTGCACAGACCCTCATGCTTCCAAGCTCTCCCTCTTTCTCTCTCTCTCTCTCCTCTTTTCTCCTCGTTCTCTTCTCCCTTTCTCCCTTTCTTTTTTCTAGGGTAAATTCGTATGGGGAGAGGGATGCCCAAATGAAACCCTTATATAGTATCAGATTTGGTGTAAATGGCCCCAAGGGTTAGGTTTTTACTATATTAGCCCTATGAGAGGGTCTTTCTAACCTGTAGGGCCCATTATGGGACGTACATATTAATATACACCATAGGATAGTTAGCCATAATGATGATCTACGTATAAATATGATCGGGCCCCCATTTGGATGTGTCGATCGACAGATATGATTAGAAGTCTGTTCAACAGTCACCGATAGTCAATCGGGGCCATGACTATACGGATATGAGTAGAAAAATATTCTTACTCCATGTGTGAAGTTTGGTCGTAAACCGACAGTCTGAAATCCTCAACTTTGTATAAGAGTGGATGATTCGTTTCACTTAAGTTTCAGCTTCTTCCTTTAGGGTATCTGCACTTCTCATGCACTCGTCCTTTGACTCAAGTTGAACGATTCTGGACAGTACCCAGGTCCGACTCCCGCAATGGACTTCAAGCCTAGTAAGACGGATATTATTCTATAGTTTTAGAACTAGTGGCCCACCAATGAGCGGTTTAGAATTTGTTTAAAAAATTGGGGCATTTCTAAAATGAATTAGGTATTGATATTTCTCGTGGGTAATGATTAGGGTTTAGATTAAGTATGTTCATAGTGTGGCCTATTTAAAGGTAGTGAAAGTAGAGATTTGGTGATGAATACTCTAAACCGTCAGTTTTAGGCTAAAAGAGTAACGGGGTTGATTTAATATATTAGTCAAGATTCGGGCCTTACCCAACTCGGCATCGGCTAGATTTTTAATTTAGTTATGATTTTCTTGATTATTTAGCGATGGGTCGGTTAGATTTGAGTCCTATGTGAGTAAATCCTGAGGCTAAATTTGTTATTCAAGTGATCGAGCAGATTCGTTGGTTTCGTACGGTTGATTAATCGGACTTGTACGATTCTTTACTGGTACCACCTGAGTATAAACTAACATTGAGTGTTAATGGTCAGTAAGCGATATTATAAGTTAATTAAAAAAATTTTAAGAATTTTGTTTGAAAATCCAAAATAGTGAAAAATCCAGGACGTTACTGTAACGTCTTAGAAAAATCCGTACTTAGACCCGAGTACCACCTCTAGCAGAAATCATTTATAACCAAATTCTTTAGAAATTTAATGTGTATTAACTAACACTAAACTAGATTATTTATGAAATTAGTACGAATCACTTTTAATGCGATCTGTAAGACCCAAAACCTATAGAATTGCTAACGCTATATTACCTTAAAATCTAGGATCTAACTCTAAATCTAGTTACTCTCGGGAGCATTCAGAAACTTTATATCAGACCTGGACCGCACGTCGAGAGTCTTATAGCGATGAACTTAGACCATTATGACCTCTTAGTTAGACTTGACTATCATCTCAAAAATTAAGCCCAAACGATATCCTGAGACCATTTCCTTGAGTCCGGAGTGAAGAGTGTGAGAAAGTATAGATTTTTAAAGAAATTAAATATGATTTTAAGTAATCTGGGACGTGTCTCTTGGGCGTTATTTCTAAACATTCTGACCATTGGTTTTTGCCCCAAATTTACTCTCGGATCAGGGAAGGTGGCCCATTCATGTTAAAGCACTTGTAGCCCTGATCGAGTTTCGGTGACCGTTGAATTAAAACTGGTCCGCCACGGACGATCTAGAAACCCGATCAGACTGAAAACTTAACTTGCTTAAGATCAAATACTAGTGAGCTTAAGTCCGACCGCATTTGATAAGAGGACCTCCAAAAGTGTTTCGTTGGATCAGAAAGAGCCTGATTTGGTTATAACCTAAGTATACCTTGGCCTTAGGGCTATTTTCATCGATTTTAGGCTTATAAAAAGGCCTTAAACCCTCATTCCCAAATCCCATACGAATTTTCAATCCTAGCTTATTCAAGAGAGAGAAAAGAGAGAAAGTAAGAGAGAACCTGTTGTTTCTCTGCGGAATTCTTCCCAGCTCTTCTACATATCGATCCTGCGTATCTAAATCGTTATTTCAATGATTCTGATTCCGTTCTTAGGTAAGTTAGTCAAACCCTAAGCTATTTTGAAGCTTAGAATAGTTGTAGTGAAGTTATAGCTAACCTTTTTCATGCTTTAGGTAGCGTATCGCCGTTGATGAAGACTTATTGTCTGAATCATATCCATTTCACATTTTCTGGTTTAAGGTGTGGATTATATACGCTTAGGTTATGATTTTCAAGACTTTCAATGTTAGATAATGATTTATTCTTGTTGTGGACGCTAATACACATGTTAAATGTGCTATCCGTTTTGATTCACGCATATGTATAACTTATGTTATAAATCGAGTATTTCATATATATGTTAGAATACCCGTATACATATGGAATTTGCTGTTATGATTTTCATGATTATTTGTCGTAGATATGTGATTGATATGCATGCGGCAACTCTTAGGTGAAAGGATTTGCCCTAATATGTAATGTAGTCGACATACGTGATGTATGTTGAATAGTATAGTCTAAGTATTTGTAAAAATGCCTGAATGAGTTAGTATTTGGTAAAAGCATGATTTTGAGGGTATGGAGATATGAAGCTCAATCACCTTACCTATGTGTATGATTTCCTCCATGAACTGTTTAGCTTAACTTATTCATGTTAACTATGTGTATGATTTCCTCCATGTACTGTATTTATGTTCAAGTTATATTTCATAAATATTCATATGAATGTAGGGTATGAATCAAATGCATGTTATTGAGCTTGTACGTGATTGGGACTATACTACAGTTCAAGTAATCGGTAACCATCTCTAAACTGGTGGTTGAGGGTGTTATCGCCACGCAGGATGTACTCAGTGAATCTGAGTCGTGCTTGGGATGTTTGACAGTGGTTAGGCCACACGAAGTGCTTATGCATTCCATGTCGATCAACTCAACGTGCACTTGGCCTAGTTGAACCTATTAAATAACCCGATTGACTGATGTATGTTCACCATGTTTGGTCATTACTGTTTGAATTTAAGGCACCGAACTCACTAGTAAAGATCCCGTAAACCTTGGTACCGTGATCCCTTAAGACTCATGAGCCGTATATGGTGGTATGGGACACCGTGGTCGAGCTGTCGGCCTACACTGGGGCGACGAGCCTCCCCGTAGTGACCAGTGAGCACCCTACTCTCTTGAGCTGATTATGATGGTATGGGACACTATATTCGTGTTGTCGTCCTACATTGATTGGTGACGAGCCCTCTGTAGTGACCTCGAGTATATCCTGACACTGCATATGGACGATGAGCCTTATTGTAGTATCTAGGATATAACTAAACCTGTATTGATTGGTGACGAGCCCTTTACAATTATCTAGAATAGTGCTATCGTATGAGATTTTCTAGGACTGACGACCCTAAAATGGATCATTATTTAGGAAGTGATATAAGGGAGGTGTCTTAGCTTCCTAATCCTGTTGTATGAAAAGGACTAATAAGAACTTGGTAATCATGCTCATAATATTGCATTGCATGTGTTATTGGCATTGGTGTAGAGCACTGAGGAAGTGACTAACATGCACGACCATAAGATGAATATCGCAGAGGGAGATTGTGGTGAGGACATGCATCATCCCCTCATATCATTCTATCATTAACAAGAGTATCTAGGTCATGTTTGATTATACTGCTTTATCATTACTGCTTGATTGAATTGATAACATGTTAACCTTTACTGTATAATTCCACTGAGTTGATCACTCACTCTCACGTTTTGGGACGATGCTTAAACACTAACGAGACTTTGACTTAGCTACACATGACGGCGATGCCTGCAAGGCAGAGCCGGAGTTCGACGAGGATGAGGAGGCGTTCTCATTTATGTAGTTCTCAGGCGGGTTCATGTGAGCCTTGTCCTGACTAGCGAAGATTCTGGGTTATGATTGTGTTGAGTATACTCAGTTTGATACATGTATTTTGAGACGCAGATTGTACTTATTTCCCAGGCAGAGCACACATATTTTGGGGATTGTCTTTGGTTTATATATGTATATAAGACTTCCGCTTGCATTTTCTCACCATCCTTGAATTATGTCTGCTGATTTGGCTTAATCTACTTCATGTTTTATGCACCAATACAAACAACATACATCCATCATTAATTATATTGCATAAGTGATGTTTTGAAACTCGGGAGCTGAGTTATGATCGACCCCCAAATTTCAGGGCATTACAGTTACAATCTACCCCCCTTAAAAATAATTTCATCCCCGAAATTGTCTAAAGGTAATAAGTAAAGATTTTATTATTTCATTTGCCTAAGTTTTAGTGATTTTAAGTTTATAAGTGTAGTAAGGTGTATACTATCTATGCTAGTCTGGCTCATTTTGGTCTACCCCCTTAAAACTTTTTCACCCTAATGGTTTACTACAATTTATTTATCTATCTATTTATTTTTAAAGATTTGGATTCATGACAACGATTTTCTTCTTCAATTTTTGACCCACACGGAGAGACGGTTGTAATGGGCTTGAACTTGATACATCGATTGTAAGACCCGTATCCTAACCCGTACCGTTCTGTAGGCTTCTGCGATCCTCTCGGTCAAATTTTGGCAACCTTCGACCTTTATCAAATGTTTACACACGATCCTAAGCCGAGTCCTGCAAACCTAAGTCGACTCAATCCGAGACTTGTACTATTATGACCACATCATCGCCGCGGTTCCAATGCTGCATCTTGCACACCGATCTGATACCCTGGCCAAGAGATGTGGGCCCGCGTTTAGTTTGAAGAAAACGCCACACGTGCAAAACTCAAGAGAATATTTATAACATGTCACCTCAATCAATCCATCAATCACATCAAATGTCAAGTACTCCATCCCATCTCATGTCAAGTACACATCACCTTTCTCTCCATCCCCAAGTAACCCCAAAGTCAAAGCAACCCATCCCTCACATGTCAAAGTACACATCACCCATCACTCCATCACCCATCCCTCTCACTCCTTACAATCTCTCTCACTTTCATTTCTGTCTCATTTTCCTCTCAAGAACCCAACGTCCATGGCTTCCAAGAGGAGAAGCTAGTGTGACCCACCTTCCTAACATCCAATTCCGCCCTTCAAAGACCATCTTAACCGTTGAAATTGTTCCTTTGGAGCTCTAGCATGCATTTACAAAAGAATGAAAAAGAGATCTAAGGTGGGTATTTCTATAGTCCTAGATTTGATGTTTTGATGATGGGCCAAGTGAGGCCTACCGATTGATGGTATGGATCTCACTTTAGACCTTAGGTGTAGCCAATGGCCCACCTTAATTTTCATGATCATTCCATGATGGGGCCATTCTCCATGGACCCCATCATGATGTTTATCTTCCTTGCATAAATAGGGTGATCTAGACCTTCCATTTTGGTGGAGAAGGAATCTCCACCATTGAATTTTTGATTTGGTGGGCCCACATATAATGAGACCCACTTTATGTATGATTAAATGCAAGGGACGGCCCATAGTATCGGGGTTACTCCATCACACGTGTCCCTCTCTCTCTCTCTCTCCTTTTATTTTGTGGCCCACTTAATGAGTGTACATGATGTCCAAACCGTCCATCAAATGGACCCTATGGCCATCCAAGTCATGTGGACCCTACCCTCTGGATGATGGGAAAATATAAATATCAGATTGATACAAATCAAGTGGGCCACATGCGCATGGGACCCACCAGCCGTGGTCCCCACACGTGGGACCCACCTTAATGAAGAATATCCACATCATCCATCCAACTTCTAGGGACGTCGGACGTGGACCAATGAAGTACGAGTAGATGGTGGGGTGTATACAGCACGTCTGGACGTGCTCTGTGAAAAACACAAGTATCAAGCTTGATTTCAAACTTTTGAGTGGGTTACTCATGCAAGTCCCACCTTGATGTATAAGTCTAATCCACGCTGTCCATTCCATTCCTCAGCTCATTTTAGGCGTTGAGCCAAAAAATGAAGCTAATCTAATTTTCTAGCGGGCCATAGCACAGAAGACAGTGGTTTTCACCGTTAAAATGCACTTTGATCTTTCTACACACTGAAACATGCCAAATGTTAGGCTTGTTTGGCTTGTCTTGAACTATGAAGGCCATTGGGTGGGGTGGATTTTGCTGATGCACACCCCACTAGGGAAAAACTATGGAAAAACTATTTTTTTTCAAAAAAAAATTAAGAAACAGCAGCAGGCGCTGCTGCTACATGTCCAGAGGATACGCAGAAGTGTCCTGCTGCATTGAGACATGGAGGGTAGGGACGTGGGTCCCTGTCATGGACCCCACCGTGATGTTTGTTGCACATCCACACCATGCATTTGGTAGCCCCCTTCTGGGACCTTGGGCCACCCTAAAATTAGCCGTATGTGGTGCCCAGGTGGCCCACATCATAGGAAATAGTGTGGTTGAATCTCTATCATTGAAACTTCCCTGGTCAGGAAGATTTGGATGAATTAATATTTATTTATATTTTCATTTTGGGTATGTGTGACCTTTGGACAGATTGGATGGGAAATAATTTGATGGTGGGGCCCACTTGGGACCCACATGTGATGGGATTAGATTGGCAGGTGTACCACACACTAGCCTATAGCTACTGTTGAAGCAACAGGTTCGTGGAGCCCACCTTGGTGACGTGTGCACCTCACATGTGTGGACCCTGCCATGATGCATGTGTTGTATTCACACCTTCCAACCATTTTGAGAGATTATTTTATGGCATGAGAAAAGAATGAGTCAGATCTATAGTTCACACGGACCCCATCACTTAAAGTAGTGGACAGTGATGTCCACCATTCAAAAATCTAAGGGCCACGGAAGTTTCCAATTAAGCTTATGTTTTTGCCTTCACTTCATCTACCTCTATGTTAACTTATGAATAGGTCGGATCTCAAAAATACAAAAGGGTGGGCTCAATTAATATACATGAAGCCCATTTAATTCAGTCCATTTGATTCGGCCCATTAATACGACCTATTCGATGTATTTGGTGCCCATTTAATGAGGTTCGATGTAATGTATTTGGGGCCCATGGGTTGAGGCCCATTATGATGCATTAGGGCCCGTGGGTTGAGGCCCATTGTGTTGTATTTGAGGACCGTGGGTGTAACACCCTGAAAATCGGGGGTCGTGTAGAAACCCAACTCCCGAGTTTCAGACCATCACTTATGCAATAAAAATGATTATGATTCACTGTTGATTGAGTTAGGACATTCACATGAGTAAGATTATACCAAAACTGCATATCATACTCCAGATCCAGTGATAAAATGCAAGCGGAAGACTGAAAGATATATAGATCATTGTATGAAAACAAAATAATCGCAAACTGTCTCCAAAGTATGAATACATCACTGAGTCTCATATACATGTAATAAAATAAAATCAAAATGTCATAAGGTCCAACTATGAAGTCCCGCCAATCCAGGCCACCTATGCAAAGCCATCGAAAAACTGCAAGTACGAGAACTCATCCTGGTCCTCGTCATAGTCCGGCTCTGCATCTTGAATCGCCTCATCACTTGCATCTAAGACAGGGTCTAGTGGGTGTTGCAAACACCATCCCGTAACGTGGGAGTGAGTGATCAACTCAGTGGAATAATAAAGCAAAGATTAGCATGTTCTAAAATCAATCATGCGAAAATAGTAAAGCAATAACTCAAACATTCCTAGATACTGTTATTAATATATGCATGAAATGACATGATGGATGCCCTCACCGACATACTCCCTCATACGGCACCATCTTACGCCCGCAGCATGCTTTCTTCCCACAGTGCTCCACATCTTCCAGGCACATGCAATGCGATATGGATAATGATTACCGGGTTGTTATTAGTCCTTTTCATACAGTAGGATTGGAAATCTAAGGTACTTTGCTTATATCAATCCCAACACAGATCCTGTCTAGGGTCGTCACTCCTAGTAATCTCATACTATGTTATATTTGTAGGTCGCTGCAAGGGCTGCCAAGGTTGTTGCTCGCACTCGTTGCACCGCTCCCCCATCACCTTATCAATACAGGCCTACTGTACTCTCATCGCTACGAAAGGGTCGTCACCTCCCTTAGACTCAGAATACGCTCGCGGTCACTACAAAGGGCTCGTCACCAATCAGTGTAGGCTGACAGCTCGAATGTAGTGTCCTATACCACCACAATCGGCTCACGAGTCAAATGTGCTCACTGGTCACTACGGGGAGGTTTGTGGCCCCAGCGTAGACCGACAGCTTGACCACGGTGTCCTATACGACCATGCCTGGCTCATGAGTCTTTATGGATCAAGGTACCATGGTTAACAGGGCTTTCAATGGTAAGTTCAGTACCCTAAGTTCAAGCAGTTATGACTCATACAAGGTGAACAATCAACGACTAGTTGGGTTACTTGACGGGCTCGACTAGTATGATTGCATCTCAAGCGAAACGACATGAAGTGCATGAAACACTTCGTGTGGCCTAACCACTGCCACCAACTCAAAACACGACTCGCGTTCATCGACGCGTCCTTCGTGGTAAATAGAAGCCAACCACGAATTCAGTCCGTTACCGACTGCCTGGACTAGGTCATAGCCCCAAACATTTGTATACACATCAGTAAGCATATGAGAGTAATAGAAATGAAATACTACAATACAATCACATTGTCACATGTTATAACATACAACTTAAGCAAATCATCCAACACATGCATTTAATACATATAATGAAATCAAAACATATAGCCAACATGATGGAAATCATATACATCAGCATATTAATTGAGAATTCAATCTCAAAACTAATTCACAACACCATTTACATAATACATACTAATACAAACATTTATACAAACACTTAGTCTACACTCTTTAGTCTACATAGCGCATGTGGACCCAAAGTGCGCATGAGGGCGAATCTCTTCGCCAAACAGATCATGCACGCATTCCTAATATCCTAATGCGACAAATAACCATGACAAAGACTTCAGAAAAATATGGATGTAAACAGTATTTCCTACAAATGACTAAAATACCCTAATTCTCATATTCACCGTACATTTATGAAACGGAAAACGGACCGCATGTTCTACATGTCAAACGGCGTTCTCATCGTAAATCTACTATTAAATGACATTGAAAGCTTTGAAATCAGTCAATCAAAGCGTCTAAAATCCTCACCTTTTGCCCTAAATGTGTATCGTTTCGAACGGAACGTATACGCTTCATCAACAGCGTAGCGGTGACCTAACACACAAGATATATAAGCTACTTTGCTATTTGAATCGATGGAATCCTAAATCAGCAAGTAGTTAGAGTTTTCCTTACCTAGAAGTGCGTTGGAATCACCAACAAAGTGATTTGAATGCGGTGCTTAAGAACGTGTAATAGCTGCAGCAAGTGGCGGGAAATCTCTCCCACAAGTCTCTCACTTTCTCTCACTTTCTCTCTCTTTCAATCTAGGGTTTCTAGTAAATTTGGATGGGAGGGATATATGAGGGTTTAAGGCCCTTATATAGGCTAAAACCTCACCTTTTTAGACTTAGGAACAAAGTATACTTGGATTATAACCAAATCGGGACTGTTTCAATCTAAAAGAGCATTTCGGGAGGTCCCCTGGCTGAACGCGGTCGGACTTAAGCTCATGCATACTGGATGTTGCTCACACGAATTTTTCAGACCGGCAGAGTTCGCAGATCGCACGTGACGGTCTAGTTTCAATTCAGCGGTCATCGTACCTAGATCAGGTTTACAAGTCTCATGATATGAAAGATAAATTTTTTCTAATCCGAGGGTGAAATTTGGTTGAATTCTGACGGTCAGAACGCTTAATAATAACACGCAAAGACTCGTGCCAGATTTGAATTAAAATATCCAAATCTTTACCCTTTCTCACTCACTTCACTCCAAGCTCAATGAAATAGCCTCAGAACATCGGTTGAGCTTGATTTTCGAAACGATTGTCAAGTCCAACAACGCGTCCTAACGGTCTGCGATTATAGATATCGGACCTTCGACGCGTGGTCTAAATCCAATACGAAGTTTCTAAGGGTTCCTGAGAGCAAACGGGTTTAGAGTTTGATCCTAGGTTTCAGGGTATTATAGCATCATTGATTCTATAAGTTTTGGGTCTTGCAGAACGTATTTAAAGTGTTCAGGGACAATTTCACAGCTACTCTAGCGTAGCGCTAGCTAACTTACGCTTATTTTTTAAAGGAATTAATCCTACGTGATTTTTGATCGAGTTGGTACTCGAGTCTCAGTACGGATTTTTCTAAGACATTACAGTGGGCGAGGCCTAATTTAATGTATTTGAGGCCCATGGGTAAGGCCCAATGTGATGTAATTGAGGCCCATGGGAAAGGCCCAATGTAATGTATTCGAGGCCCATGGGAAAGGCCCAGTGTGATGTATTCGAGTGTAAGCCCCGTATCCTAAACTGTACCATTTCATATGCTTTCGTGATCTTCTCGGTCGGATTTTGACAACCTTCGACCTTTATTCGATGTTTGCACGCGATCCTAAGCCCAGTCCTGTATACCGAAGTTGGCTTTACCCGAAACTTGTACCCTAGCGGCCGCGTTGTCACCACGGTTCCAATGCCACAACTCGTGCACTGATCCGATACCCTGGCCAGAAGATGTGGGCCCGCGTTCAATTCGAGGAAAACGCCGTGCGTGTGAATTCTGAGAGAATCTCTACAACATGTCCCATCAATCAAGTACACGTCAATCACTTCACATGTCAAGAACATATCCCATCACTCCCTTACCAAAGTAACCCCAAAGTCAAAGTAACCCATACCCCTCTTATATAAATTACCTCAAAAGTTAATAAGGCTCTTCAACACCCATCACTCACCTCACCCATCACTCCATCACCCATCCCTCTCTCTCTCCTTACAACCTCTCTCTCTCTCTCTCTCTCTCTCTGTCTCTCTCTCTCTCTCTCTTCTCCTTCATTCACATTGCTAGTCATGGACGTCCAAGCTCCCCAAGAGAGAAACCATGTATGGCCCACCTTCCTACCACCCAATCCCACCATCCAAAGTCCATCTCAACCGTTGAAATTGTCCCCTTGGAGTGCTAGGATGCATTGGTGGAAGAAGGAGGTGGAGATCCATAAGTGGGTGATTTTTATTTTATTTTTCTTTGATTTAAGGGCCCACATTTGGTGGGACCCATCTTGATGTATGCATTGTAATGAGGGGCCCATAGTGGCGGGGCCCCTCCCACAACCGATCTCTCTCTCTTCTTTCCCTCTCTCCTTTTTTTTAAAAAAAATAATTATTTTTGTGGTGTTAATGTTATGTGTGGCCTACTTGATGTGTGTATGCCATCCATCACGTGGAGCCCACCTTTGTGTGTGTGAGAAATCCACACTGTCCAGCAGATCTGGATGATGAGATGCACCTGATGTGCAGATCTTATTCACCTTATCCATCCTTCTGGATAGCCAGCAAGTCTTGTGACCCACCATGGGAGTGTAAGGTCCACACCGTCCATTGTTTAGGCCAGCAGCCCTGGACACTGCTAGACACCGTCCAGCAGTTGAAGGGCCCATTGTCGTGGATGTCTTCCACCCAACCGTCCATTTCATGGATGTGGAAGTACATCATGTTGTATGGGATTTATCTACACCATCCACTGTGTGGACTCCATCATGATGTATGTATTTAATCCTGTCTATCCATCATCAAGATGTGGACCCTACCATGGCAGTGTATGGGGGCCACCTTGACTGGACGTGTTTCATCTACACCATGCAACCCATGGACCGTGGATGTGAATCAGCTGGAGCACTTAACGCAGCTACTGTTGCAATTCAGACAGCAAGTGGACCCTACCTCACTGGGATTTGACATCAACAAATTCTGTGGGTCCCACGTGCGGATGTATTCCATCCAAACCATCCACCGATGACGGTGGGACCCACTGACATGGATGTATCATCCACTGTCCATTCATCTGGACGGTGGGGCCCCTTTAATGTTTTTGTTTCTTTCACCATCCATCTGGTGGAAATCCACCTGATGCATGGGACGATGGATACCACCTTAAGCAGTGTTTTGATCCAAGTCGTTCATATGTTTCGGCAGAAAATGGGATCCTACCTTGATGTATTTATTTGCACCGTCTATTTGGACGGTGCTGTCCAGGGCCACTATGATGTATCTGTTATATCTGTGTCATCCATCATCTGGACGGTGGACCATCTCACCCAGTGACGCCATCCAGATTCGTGGGTCCCAACATGAGCTAAGTTTTTATTCAAACCACCTATTTGCTGCTGGACAGCTACCGTGGGACCCACACGTATGTGAAAACCACGTGTACATGTGCTTTACCAACGCTGTCCATCTGTCCTACACCCATGCCGTCCACCTGTTTGGATCCCCACCAACCAAATGGCTGGATGGTGGGCCACAACCTATTGTAGGTGTATATCCACACTGTCCATCCATTGGATCAGATTTAAATCTCAGGTGGAAACCACCTTTTATTTATATTGTCCATTTGGGGACCCCAGCAGCATACGGCTGGTGTGTTGATGTTAGCATGTTCTGGGCCCATCTAATATATTGATGTAATCCATACCGTCCACTTATTTGTGGGGTGGGCCCATCCCACACGTGTGGGTAGGTGGGACCCATCTTGATTATGCATTGCATAGCCATGTCGTTTGTCCAGAGCCATATGCTGAAAGACATAATAATAGTAGTAATAAAATAATATTATATATGGTGGGCCCCATGTGGGACCCACCTGCTGGATGGATTGGCTGAGGCACTTTACACGTGATATAGCTAATGTATTAGCGTCAATGAGTTTCGTGGGACCCACCTTGAAGATATGTGTTTTCGCACCATCCAGTAACTGTTGGATGGTGAGACCCACATTGATATGTGTTTTACCCATGCTGTCCAAACACGTGGACACCTCCTTAATGTATTTATTTCATCCACACTGTCCAAATCTTGTTGGACGGTGCTGGACAATATTTGGATGGTGCTGATGAGCTGGACAGCGTCCAAATGGTGCTGATTTACATAGACAATGTTTGGATGGTGCTGATTTACATGGATAATGTTTGGACAGTACTAACTTACCTAGACAATGTTTGGACAATGCTGATCATCATAAGTGGGCCATGTGTACAGTGATACATATGTTGCACCTGCAACTATTGAAATGATTTTAGATGTAATCCAAGCTCCCATCTGTGAGGCCCACCTTAATGTATTTTTATGGCCCATTCGTCAGGCCCACTTTGATGTATTTTGTGGCCTATTCGAGAGGCCCACTTTGATATACTTGTGGCCCATCTGTGAGGCCCAATGTGATGTATATCAGGCCCAAGTGATGGGGGCCCATTGTTATGTATTAGGCCCATTAGTGCGGCCCATTGATGCAGCCCGCTTGATGTGTATTGGTCCCATGTCAATGCGGCCCATTTGATGTATGTGAGACCCATCGACATGGCCCACTTGATGTATATGGGTCCATTGGTGCGGCCCAGATGATGTGGTCCATTTGATGCATGTTGGCCCATTAGAGCGGCCCACATGATGCAACCCACTTGATGTATATGAGGCCCAATGAGACATATGTGAGATTCCACCATTATGTATGTAATGATGTTTATGGTCGCCACTGCCTAGGAGCGATGTTGGTTAAATGTCCACATTGATGAACGATGATGGTTTAATGTCTACATTGTGACCTTTTCTTAGGCCTTGTTCGGCCGATGGATTCTGATTATTGTAGTTGATTGCCGATTCTGAGTATCAAGGCCGATTCAGATTGTTGAGGTTGAGTATCAAGGCTGATTGTGTAGGCTGATTCTGATTGTCGAGGCCAAGAATCGAGGCCGATTCCGATCGTCAAGGCCGAGTATCGAGGTCGATTCCGATTTGTCGAGGTCGATTGTATAGGCTGATTCTGATTGTTGAGGCCGAGTATCGAGGCCAATTCTGATTTGTCGAGGCCGATTGTATATGCCGATTCTAATTTTCGAGGTCGATCCCAATCGTTGACTCTGATTGAATAGGCCGATTCTGATTGTCAAGGCCGAGTATCGAGGCCGATCCCGAGCGTTGATTCTGAGTGTTGAGGTCGATTTTGATTGTTGATGTCGATTTCAATTACTAAGGTCGATTGTCAAGACCTATGGATGTGTATTCAGCCCGTGTTTAAGGCCCAATGTGATTATATGAGGCGTATGTGATGAGGCCTATTGTGATGCATTTGAGGGCTAGGCGATGGAGCCCATTTAATGTATGTTAAGCCCATGTGAAAGGCTCATCGTGATATGTATTAAGCTCTTGAGTGAGGCCCATGGTGTTGTATATCAGGCCCTTTGTGAGGACATAGGTCCACTATATGTTAAGCTCTATGTGGGCCACCCCTTGGGGGCAATGTTGGTTAAATGTCCACATTGTTAAGGTCGATTGTCGATGATGATTATTGAGGTCAGTTATTGATACCGATTATGAGTATGTGAAAGCATAGCATCATAATACATGCCCATATGCATCATCTGTATGTTTGTTATAAGAGGTGATTGACCATTGCATATGCCATAGGGCAGGTTGTTCATGGGACTCCCTGATAGGCAGAGTTGCCCCACATGAGCGCATGGTATGCGCAGGGTTGATGCATGATTAGACTGTGTGACTCATGCATCTCACATTTGTATGACATGACCACCATACGCCCTAACGACATCAGGGTCATAGCCTCTACAGGTATTTTGTGAATGGCCAGATAGGACACCAAAAATTTATTCTACATGGGGTGCTATAAATATCTCTGGGTGAAAGTCTTTAAATCCTCTTGGTTCCAGAGGTTGCTCCAACTCTAGACCAAGTGGGTGCATAAGCGCATGAGGGTAGTATACCGTTATGGCGAGTCTCCCACTGTGTCGTGGACGGTTGGAAGGGGGTGCGACCTTACCTGTCCAAAAGGAGGGGGTAATGCTAGGCTGAGTCTTACTAGCTCAAGGAATAGGTCCGCTATCAACTAGTCAGGCCCGATATTGGTAGGCGGATAGTGAGGTCTCTTCCACTCACCCTGTTATGCGTGATGGGGCAGCAATCTGGTTTGGAGTGTAATAGACCCCGGTGATTTCTCAGAGAGGAACCGTACTGATATGTGGACTTATTGAGTAGGAGTTGCATGCTCATTTATTCATTCATTCACTATCCACTCGGGCTGGTGGTGCGCAACTAATTGTTGCATACCTTCATTATGGTAAGGATTTCGGTTGGGCGTGCGACTAACCTGAGATCAGGAGTTTACCACGTTGAGTCTGACTATCCAGATTTAGGTATGGGACTGGTTTGGATAGAAGTCCCTTGTGGTGGACCCCTTAGCCTATGATACTACATACTATCACCCCGACTTCAACTCCAGCGTGGTCATTTCATTCGCATCACATATTGCATTACATCCGCAGGTATATGGCATTTTGGGTTGCTATGTTTATGTACTTATATAACCTAGACAGACTTAGCAGGATTTGTATATTACATTACATCCTCGGCATTTGATATTTGACTCTTTATGACTCCTTATTGCATAGTTATTCTATATTGCATATTCTGATATTGATTAACTTATGGACTTATCCATACTTTCACTTACTTTGTTATCGTATGATTTATGATCTTGTCAGCATTTCTGCTTACTCTGATGATTCATGATCTTGTCAGTATTTCTGCTTATTTCGATAATGTACGATTTATGGATTATTAGTAATTTCGGTATTATATGATGATGGCATTGTATTGAATACTTGACACTTACTTTGTGTATGCACTTACACTACCCTCTAAGCTTTCTATAAGCTTATGCACGATAGATGCGTGCAGGTGATGTTAGGTTGTAGCAGTGTTGAGCTTAGGGCATGCAACGGTCTTCTGGAGCTTGATTTTTGATTTATATATTTCCCTTTCAGCATTGTACTCAAAAAATTATATTAGTGGATATGTGACGATGATGTTGCCCTTGTGAATTGGGTAATCTTGTGGTTATGCTTATTACGAGTTAAATGTACCTTGAAAAAAATCCTCCTTGTAGGATCCTAGGATTGGAATCTAGCGTATGGACGCTAGGAGCCGAAAATGGGATACTATGGAGGCTGTCAGCACCAGATTCAACAATCTGGATTCCTGTGAATTCGATTTCTGGGTTTAGGGTGTGACATCGAGGCCTATGGCCAAGGCCCAAGGTGATGTATTCAAGGCCTGTGGGCAATAAAATAGCGGTGAAGACCGCTTAAGTTGAAGTAGGAATATGCCAAAATGTCCTAGAGGGGGGTGAATAAGACTTTTTAAAGTTTTATAATGTATTTAAAAATCCTATTACACTAATCCTTTCAGATAGACAATTATCAGGATTACTCAAATGTAACTCTACTGGCTTCCAAGCCTGGTAGAGGATCCAATCACAAACTATTTAAGAAACAACAATATATAGCTTGGTTCATGATGGATGTAACTGTGTTTGTGTGTGAGGTGTGCTCAGATAAGTAGATATGAAACATTGTCATAAAAAATCACACACATAGATGAATAACAATCACAAACACAATTATTTTTATAGTGGTTCGACTACTTGTCTACTCCACTCCCGGTAACCACACTCAACCCTTGAGTGTACCGAATTTCACTAAGGAGGTTTCACATGGTTCACCTCTAACATAAGGTTTTAAATCAGGTTCACCTTCAACCTTTACAACCTACACTGAGGCTGACTGTTTATGCTCTCACGAGCAAGGGTCAACACATCGCACCTACATTTAGGCACACTGGCTAAGGTTCTTCCCTAAGACCCTACGGAGGTTCCACTTGGTTCACCTCAAACCCAAGGTTTTACCTGGTTCACCTTAAACAAGAGGTTTTACTGGTTCACCTCTAACCAGATGTTTATGTTCTCCACAGAGCAAGGGTCCACACAACGCACCCACCACGTACACTCCCGTCGGAGGCCTCCTTGAGGTCTTCAAAGGGTGTGAAACACCTTAGACCCAATCCTACAAAGGAATGATCAAAGGAATGATCGAGGGTCAACCGATGCCATCGGAATTTGCATATCGATGATATCGGAGGCAGTGTCAATGCATCGATAAATCTCATGGATTTTCCAGTAAGCTCGCTGGACAGTTTATTTTCAGTATTGATACAATCGACTCGGCATCGATATCATCGACATATGAATATCGATTTCATCGAGTGGCCCTCGATCAAAGATAAAAAGTGACCTGAAATATTTGTTGGAAGATATGCGTGCCCACTATCGATATCATCGATGGACTTCCGATATTATTGAGATTTTATTTAAGATCTTATCGGGAAGAGCATCGATATATCGAATGATTTTGAGATTTTTCTTAAAAAAATAGGGGTGCCAAAAAACTGCCTGTTGATATTATCCAGTCACTTCTAATTGACTCGAGATTCAAATATCGATGACATCGATAGGTGTATCGATATATTAATAATTTCGTCCAAATATGTATGTGGTTGCTGGACACATTAAGTCCTCATTCAATATGATCGATTTAGCTTCTAAGGACATCGACAGCACAGGTTGATTATATCGATGTGTATCGATACAATCGACAGGGCAAGAAAACTTAGAGATTTTCTGATGTTTAAAAAAATTCTCTTATCCAAAAATCCTAATATGTTCTAACTTGTTTTTAAGGGTTTTAATCACCTGGTATTTTGGGACAAGGGATGTGAGGCTTAGATTTACCTATGGCGAGCTTCCACACATTCAGTTGAGGCAGACACTTGAATAGATCTTTTTGCGAGCAATTCGACTGACTTAACGCACACGCTAATTAACAAACTAGGGCATTAGCAAGGGCACTTTCAACTTCCTCCTTTGTCAATTACATGACGAAATATCCAAAACACCCTAAGACAATATCTAGGCAGACACATCCTAAATTATGTGTACATGCAATTTACACAATTTTACAAATTCTAATGATCCCATGTACACAACCAGCATTTTCTCCCCCTTATTATAAAACTCCCCCATTCTTGGTGTAGGTGCTCCCCCAGACATCTGCAACACCGCTCAAGCATATACAATTTCCATCCGGGGTGTTTGAACTTTTCTCTCCCTTTTTGTTAGTCATTGACAAAGATATAGCAGTTAATATTGACTGAAGTGTAAAGAAGCATATGGGAGAACCAGCAGATATAGATGTATAGAGATGAAATCATTTTAAAACATACATCATCTTCAGGAGATATGGATGCATATTAAATAAAGCATTGACATAATCAGATAAGATAATTATGAAAAACACGTGCATTCCATATCAGATAGTAGATAAACCAAGGGATAGGAGATATCAAATTGGCAGAATGAAAAATAAGAATTATGTCCAGCTATTTTCAGCAAAATATCCAAAAAAAATACTACCACAGACAGTAGTAGAGGTATGATCATCCCAAAAGACAACACAGCCCTAAATGTGCAATGGTACGTATCAACCGACACTCAATGTCCTTGAGGATGATGAGGTGTAAGCAAGACCATCACTTTCTGAGTGGTTTCCCGGAGGACGTCGAGTTTCTCTTCAATCTCAATGAGACGCCTTTCACAGTTGTTTAGACGATCCTCTATCCCAGTCATCCTGTTTAGTAAGTGGCGCTTGAGGTGATGAGATTGACGGTTTGGGATCGATTCAGGGCTAACCATTGGCGTGCGATTTGACCCTCCATGTGTAGGCCAAGTTGATGGCGGAGCATGTTGCACGGCTCTTGGCATGGGAGGGCTATGTCAGGGAAGAGACAGGGAAGGACACAACTATTGTGCTTCCTGCATTGCATCACTGTCAAACCATGCTTCCAAATACACTATATCAGAGGTGGCAGGAAGCCCTGCATGATGTGCTAGTTTGCATATGAGCACGGGAAAGAGCAGTGTTTCCCTCTGATTTACTTGGATTATACGAATGATTTGCTTGAGCGGAAGAGTTGGTAAGCACAATTGATTTTCTTGATATATATCATAAAGCACATTGATTACAAATAGAGAAAGATGAAACCATTGACATCGCAGGGGTAGACATTTGACCCAAAAATGTTATGAAGAATCTTGAAAGTGGGTCCAAGATAGTTGATGTGAAGCAGATTCTCATCATGTCGTGGAACGGTAGTGCCTTAGCATAATGCACGAGTTATTTCTCCCCACACACCCAAACCATTCAGATTCCTCCCAGTCACTAGGATTCGAGTGACGTCCAGATCGAGAAGATGAGCTAAGGTGATTGGAATGATCAGTTTTGAGTAGTGTGCCAAATTAAGCCGAATGCTAGGGGGATCATTACTAATGATATGACAGTGATTGAAGAATTCGTGGATCACCCCATGATAATATGATCCTCTAAGATTGAGGATATTCTGCCAGCCTATTACCTCTAGAAGTAGGTCGACTCCAAACGGTTCTATAGCACTATTGAGCACTAGACGTTCAATGATGGCAGATGGATGTCCTTCCATAGGTTGATGCTTGCTGGATTCCGATGGTATGTTCTTTGATTTCAGAGAATGAAGAGATGACTTACCTTTTTCCTTAATCATAGTTTGAAGAGGTGAGATGCTGGAAAGGACTAAAGGGAGTATTCGGAGAAGAGAAGGAAAGGGTATGAATTCACATGAATTCTTCTCTTAATATAGCCAACTTATCGATCATATCAATCAGTTATCGATAGCATCGTCATGTCTTCCATTAAGAGTTGTGCTAACGGTCGTTGGAAATCAGTAATACCATTGAATGTGTAGTCCGACTGCGGGAAAGAACTGATAGTTAAAGCATTGTATTTCCCAACAACTGTCGATTGTATCAATATACTATTTCGATGGCATCGATGATGAAATTGAAGACTGTATAGATATTAACACTGCTGTGAAAATTTTAACATTTATTCACTAATAGTTTGGCCATGAATATCTTAGACTTTAGATGTACCTATATGAGCCATTGTTCTTGAGATGTTTATCAATGAGAGCATATGCCAATTGATTTTTGAAGATCACAGAACCTGTTTGTGTTAAGAAGCTTTGTGAGGATATCGGCAAGCTATTTTTCAGTAGTTACATAATCCAATATAATGATCTTTTCTTCAACAAGTTCTCAGATGAAATGATGACGGATGTCAATATGCTTGGTCCAAGAGTGTTGAACTGGATTTTTTGAGATGTTTATAGTACTTGTATTATCTCAGAAAAGACACATTGTAGGCTGTGCAATCCCATAGTCCAATAACATTTGTTTCATCCATAAGAGTTGTGCACAACAGCTACCTGCAGTTATATATTCAGCCTTTGCAATGGATAACGAGATTGAATTTTATTTCTTGCTCTATTAGGAGACCAAACAATTACGAATATAAAAACAACCTCCACTTGTTGATTTTCAATCATCTAAATTTCTAGCCCAATCTGCATCAGAATAACCAGTAATGATGGTAGATGTTTCATACGGATACTATAGAGTAAAGGTGGTAGTCCCAGCTACATATTTGATAATCCTTTTAACAACTGTTAGGTGGGATTCCTTAGGATTTGCCTGATATCGAGCACATACTCCCACACTAAAGGATATATCTGGACAACTAGTTGTGAGATACAGTAGGCTTCCAATTATACTTTGATAGAGATGTTTGTCCACACTTTTCCCATTAATATCTTTGGAGATTTTAAAGGTGGTACTCATAGGCGTGTGATAGGTACAACCAGACTCAAGTCCAAATCTTTTCACCAAGTCTCTTGCATACTTGGTCTGGTTTATGAAAATTCCATCAGTTAGTTGCTTGACCTGTAGTCCTAAAAAGAAGTTCAATTCCCCAACCATACTCATTTCAAATTATGATTTCATGAGGTTGGCGAATTTGTGTGCCTCATCTCCACATGTTGATCCAAACACTATATCATCCACATAGATTTACACAATAAGCAAGGAGTTCTTTGTTCTTTGAATAAACAGTGTCTTGTCTACACTTCCTCTGTAGAATTCATAGTCTAACAGAAATTTTGTTAGTCGTTCATACCATGCACAGGGTGCTTGTTTGAGACCATACAGAGCTTTATCCAGACGATAAACATAATGGAGGAACTTAGGATCTGAAAATCATTTGCGTTGTTCTACATGAACTTCTTCAGCTAGATCCCCATTAAGCAATGCACTTTTAACATCCATTTGAAACAGTTTAAATTTTAGTGCGCATGCAACGGACATGAGAATTCCAATAGATTCGAGACGAGCAACAGGGGCAAATGTCTCATCAAAATCAATTCCTTCTATCTGTGAGTATCCTTGGGCAACTAACCTTGCTTTATTTCTGATCACATTTCCTGACTCATCGGATTTATTCTTGAAGACCCATTTGGTTCCAATGACATTTGTATCAGTTGGTCTAGGAACCAATTTTCATACCTCATTTCTCTGAAATTGTTGAAGTTCTTCTTATATGGCATTTATGCAGTGTTCATCTTGAAGAGCTTCCACAACATTTTTAAGTTCAATTTTTGAGGTAAAGCAGAAATGACTGTAAATATTTTCTATCTGCCATCGAGTTCTTACACCATCATTCAAATCTCCAATGATTTGTTCCCGTGGGTGATCCTTCACGATGGGTATTTCAGAAGATGGTCTGCGTGCATTTGATGCTGGGGTTTTGTTCTCTAATTTATCTAGAATGCATGAGTCTACATCATCTTCTAATTCATTTGCAGGGTTTTCCTTATCATGAAGATGATCATCAATTACTACATTGACTATCTCTTGAATAGTATGGGTTCTTAGATTGTATACTCTATAAGCACGACTATTCATGGCATACCTCAAAAAAATACCTTCATCAATTTTAGGCTCAAATTTTCCTAAGTGATCTTTGTCTCTCAAAATATAACATTTACTCCCAAAGACTCGAAAATATTTCACACTAGGTACCTTTCCATACCATAGTTCGTATGGAGTTTTGTTCATACCTGCTCTAAGATATACTCTATTTATGATGTAGTAGGCAGTATTGATAGCTTCTGCCTAGAAACTTTTTTCCATATCTTTTCCATTTAACATGATTGATCCCATTTCTTGCAACACGATTTTTCCTTTTAACGACTCCATTTTGTTGTGGGGTTTTTGGGGCTGAGAATTCATAATGAATTCCTTTCTCATTACAGTATTTTTCAAATTTTCATTTTCAAAGTCCTCACCATGATCACTTCTAATACGATTAATGTTATATCCTCTTTCATTTTGAAGTCGTTTGGCCAAGATTGCAAATTCTTCAAAAGTATCCAATTTTTTCCAAAGAAATACAACCCAAGTAAATCTGGTATAGTCATCTACTATAATAAGGAAGTACCTTTTCCTCCCATGGCTTTCCACTTTGGTTGGGCCAACCAGATCCATATGCAACAAATCTAATAGTTTTGTTGTTATTATGGTGGTTGTCTTTTTATGTCCAGTTTTTATCTATTTTCCTTTTAAACATTCTCCACACACAACTTTTCCTCTTTTCTAATCTTGGGAAGTCCTCTAACCAAATTTTTTGAGCTGAGCTTAGCTAAATTTTGGTAGTGAACATGTCCCAACCATTGATGCCACAATTTGGATTCATTTTTCACTACCATATTACACTTTGTATTCATCACATCCTCATTTGCACTTTCTATGATATAACAGTTATCACTAGTGCGTAATCCGTTTATGAGAGATTTTCTTATGTGATCTAGAGTTCTACACACATCTTTTGAGAAGGTGACCAGATGTTCTTCATCACAAATTTGAGAGATACTAAGGAGATTATGTTTCAGACCTTCTACACAGAGGACATGTTTGATTTTTGGAAGGCCTGGTACAGTTATTGTCCCTTGTCTAATAATTTTGGCTGAACTACCATCTCCAAATGTGACCAATCCTCCATCAAAGTTTGAGTACTCACAAAAGTGAGTTTGATCACCAATCATGTGTCTGGAGCATCCACTATTAAGATACCATTTTGAACTATTGTCATCTTTCAGAGCAGTACAGATTACAAGGCAATTGTTATGATCTGCCACATCCTCTGAGACCCTCTTGATCATGATTCCTTCTTTAGTCAAGATCACTCACTAGGCAGTGAAGCCCTTAAAGAGAGACTTGCTCTGATACTAATTGAAATAGTGGTGAAGATCGCTTGAGTTGAAGTAGGAATATGCCAAAATGTCCTAGAGGGGGGTGAATAGAACTTTTTAAAGTTTATAATGCATTTAAAAATCCTTTTACACTAATACTTTCAGATAGATAATTATCAGGATTACTCAAATGTAACTCTACTGGCTTCCAAGCCTGGTAGAGGATCTAATCACAAACTATTTAAGAAACAACAATATATAGCTTGGTTCATGATGGATGTAATTGTGTTTGTGTGTGAGGTGTGCTCAGATAAGTAGATATGAAAGCATTGTCATAAAAAATCACACACATAGATGAATAACAATCATAAACAAAATTATTTTTATAGTGGTTCGACTACTTGTCTACTCCACTCCTGGTAACCGCACTCAACCCTTGAGTGTACCGGATTTCACTAAGGAGGTTTCACATGGTTCACCTCTAACATAAGGTTTTAAATCAGGTTCACATTTAACCTTTACAACATACACTGAGGCTGACTGTTTATGCTCTCACAAACAAGGGATAACACATCGCACCCACATTTAAGCACACTGGCCAACGATCTTCCCTAAGACCCTATGGAGGTTTCACTCGGTTCACCTCAAACCCAAGGTTTTATCCGGTTCACCTCAAACTAAAGGTTTTACTGTTTCACCTCTAACCAAATGTTTATGCTCTCCATAGAGTAAGGGTCCACACAATGCATCCACCATGTACACTTTCGTCAGAGGCCTCCTTGAAGACTTCAAAGGGTGAGAAACACCTTAGACCCAATCCTACAAAGGAATGATCAAAGGGTCCTCTGGACTCTAGATACTTACAGATAAGTTGATGAGTCTCATTTAGCACAATGGTGAAGATCTCCTCCTTATTAACGAAGAGTCTTCAACTCCCTTGATCCATAATAAATGATGTACCAATATAAGATAATGGGCTGGGTCAAGGTAATGATAGAACCCTACTCTCTAAATATTTTCCTATAAAGGAGAGAGAAATTCTAATCATCTAAGTATTCAAGGCATCACAGCTGAATGATTTACCATTAAGATGGTAGCTGAAGGATCCTTGAATGTGGAAGTTCATTCCTCAATCCACTCTATTAAATGTCAATGATGAGGGTGGATTGGAGGATGAACTCCCGTGAGAGAAAGGGCTTTGGGTATATGATCTAAAGGTAAAACACTTAAAAGTACTCTCTTCTTTCTCTACCAGTAATATGGACAAGTTTATCTTTATATAGGCAAGAGGTTCCAACGGATATAAAACAGTCACATTTATGATAAAGTTCGACATCATCAACTAGTGTCGATATCATCGAGCGTATAATCTCGATGGTATCGATGGTCTGCTCGATGACACAAACTCACATGTCATATGCTTTTGAAATCTCTTACCAGCTAGTCGATGGGATCGACCAGGTGTCGATATCGTCGAATTTCAAACTCCGATTCTATTGAGACATAGATCGAACTATCGACATTTAAAAAATGAGAGAGACTAGCCTTGAAATATTTCAAGTTTTAGGATATGATTGAGGATCAACTGATGCCATCGGAATTTACATATCGATGATATCGGAGGCAGTGTCGATGCATCGATAAATCTCATGAATTTTCCAGTAAGCTCGCTGGACAGTTTATTTTCAGTCTTGATACAATCGACTCGGCATCGATATCATCGACATATGAATATCAATTTCATCGAGTGGCCCTCGATCAAAGATAAAAAGTGACCTGAAGTATTTGTTGGAAGATATGCGTGCCCACTATCGATATCATCGATGGACTTCCGATATTATTGAGATTTTATTTAAGATCTTATCGGGAAGAGCATCGATATATCGAATGATTTTGAAATTTTTCTTAAAAAAATAGGGGTGCCAAAAAACTGCCTGTTGATATTATCAAGTCACTTCTGATTGACTCGAGATTTAAATATCGATGACATCGATAGGTGTATCGATATATCAATAATTCCGTCTAAATATGTATATGGTTGCTGGACACATTAAGTCCTCATTCGATATGATCAATTCAGCTTCGAAGGATATTACAACATAGGTCGATTATATCGATATGTGTATCGATACAATCGACAGGGCAAGAAAACTTGGAGATTTTCTGATGTTTTAAAAAGTTCTCTTACCCAAAAATCCTAATATGTTCTAACTTGTTTTAATCACCTGGTGTTTTGGGACATGGGATGTGAGGCTTAGATTTACCTATGACGAGCTTCCACACATCTGGTTGAGGCAGACACTTGAATAAATCTTTCTGTGAGCAGTCCGATTGACTCAACACACACGCTAATTGACAAACCAGGGCACTAGCAAGGGCACTTTCAGGCGAGGCCCAATGTGATGTATTCGAGGCCCATGGGCAAGACCCATTGTGATATATTTTCTGTCCATTTGGTAGGGCCCATTGTGATGTATTCCTGGCTCATATGATGAGGCCCATTGTGGCGTATTTTCGACCCATTTGGCAAAACCCATTGTAATGTATTCAAAGCCCAGGGTTGAGGCCCAGTGTGATGTATGTATGGCCCATTAAGTTATGTTTGAATCCCTTGTATGGGCCACTCCTTGGGAGCAATGTTGGTTAAATGGCCACATTGTTGTGCAATGATGGTTTAATGTCCACATTATGACCTTCCCTTAGGCCTTGTTCGGCCGATTTCGATTGTCGAGGCCGATTGTCGAGATCGGTTATCAGTGTCAGTTATCGATAGAGATTATGAGTATGTGATAACATAACATCATGATACCTACACCTTAGAGCCACCTTGTGTATATATTGGGCCCATAGGAAAGTCTAGTTTATTGCGCGATGAACGGGTAAGGAATCCCACTTATTGTACTTAGACTCGTATCTACCCTCGCTGGGGGATATTGTGATGCTCCATCACTATGATTACATGTGGACGGGCGCACGTGGGCAGACACTGATGTGGGCAGGGCCTGAGGAGCCTGTGCAAGTTACCAGTGATTGGTAGGCTATTGTGCACACAGTGAAGGCAGAACTTTGTCCCAAATCAGTTGCATCGTCCGATGTTGTGGTAGCTATAAGTTGGATTCTTTCCTTAACAATCGTGACACATTTTAAATCAGTGAGCTTATCTTGATATTTGGACTAGATCTGTCGTCCTTCTGTGTACCCCCATCATTTATATGCATGTTGTGATGGATGATTGATTAGAGCATATGTCATTGGGCTGAGATGTTTATGGGACTCCTTGTGAGACGAAGTTGCCCCCACATGATCGTATGATACGCGCAGGTTTGATGTATGGCCTAGATACGGCTGATGGTATTTGTGGCTCTTCAGGATTTGAATATTGCATTGCATCATCCATATCTGATATTTTGTTCTCTATGATTTTACATTTGTATAGCCAATCTGCATTGCGTATTCTGTTATTATATGACTCATGGACTTACCAGTATATTTCCACTTACTCTGATTTCGTATGATTCTTGATCTCGTCAATATTTCTACTTACTTGATATTGTATGATTCATGATCTTACCAGTATTTTCAATCCTGTATGATTATGACATTGTATTGAATACTTGGCACTTATCTTTTGCACATACTTTCACCACTCTCTAAGCTTTATATAAACTTATACACGATAGATGCGTGCAGGTGGCGTTAAGTTGCAGAAGCATTGAGCTTGGAGCGTGTAGCTGTCTTCTAGAGCTCTGATTTCGATATATGTATCTTCCCTTTCAGCATTATATTCAAATGACTATATTAGTGAATATGTGATGATGATGTTGCCATTATGATTTGGGTATACTTGTGGTTATGCTTCTTATGAGACAAATGTACATTGGAAAATATTCCTTATAGAATCCTAGGATTGGAACTTGGCGTATGGATGCTGGGAGCCTAGAATGGGGTACTATGGAGGCTGTCAGCACCGGGTTCGGCAATCAGGATTCCTATGAATTCGATTTTCAGATTTGGGGCATGACATCGATCATCTACCTAACTAGGGTAGAAGGCTCATTGTATCCCTTCTTCGTCCTGGTGGATCCCAATCTTCTGCTCAATCAAAGCAGTGAGTCCATTAGTAATCGCCCAGGATTGAGAATTGGGCAAGCCAGGAATGCCGCACAGGGATATAGTTCTGTAATTCCATAATCCAATTATTATAGTCTTTGGGGAATATCAAAATTTATTAAGAAGTTTAAGTTCCACATTTATAAGATTTTCTATTAGGTATTTTCATTGTAATTTCTTATTTAATTTATGTTTAACTTAGTGTGTAGTGAGTCCCCCATGGTGCCTATGATCAAACGATTATCCTATAAAGGTTTTTGATGGCTTAAAGTTTTATATGTATATTATCATTTCGATCTTATAACCAGTGGGTTATGAAAAAATCATGCTTCGGTTTCAATAATTTCGAAGTTTGGAGGGATGATGACGCTAAGAAGGGCATGAAAATGAAAGAGAAAGAACATCGTCTCTTTTACTGATACAGACTAAAAATAATTTAATTTAATCATACAAGATAATTTTTGACATGGTTAGAAGCAATTTCTAAAAAGAATCCAAATACTAAAAATCTAATAAAAGATACAACTGGTTCATTAGCAGATCAAGGTTGGAAAAAAAAATTTTGGTTTCACATGTCTATTGTTCGTAACATCCTTGCCACTTTTAGTTACTAAATTATTTTTATATATAATTTTTATAGTGATTCACTACTAATTTAAATTTTATTCTACAAAATTTTATTTTATTTAAGTTTTTCATAAAAATTATGAAAATTCCAGAAGTACTAGCCATCCAATACCAATGATTTTTAGTTTGTTTCTAAAATACCTCTATTTCTTGTAATGTCTTTCATACTTACAGTAACTAAATTAGTTTCTAAATTTTTTATAGTAGGTTATCAGTAATTTTACTCATATATTACAAAATTTCATCTCATTTTAACTTATAAAAAAATTATTAAAATTCTAGAAGTAACAATTGTCTGAAACTAATGATTTTTTTGTATGATTGTAAAATGTCTTTATTTCTTGTAATGTTTCTTATACTTTCAGTAGCTTAATGATATTTAAATTTTTTATAATGTTTCATCACTAATTTTAAAGTCCTCTCACGAAATTTTATATCGTTTGGAGTTGTAAATAAATTATTAAAATCATAGGAGCAGCAGCTGTCTGAAATTAATAATTTTTAGATAGTTGGAAAAATATTTTAATTTTAACTATATAAAAATTTTTATTTTATTTTATTCTTATTTTTATATAAAACTAGATTCATCAAAATTTAATATGGGTTTTTAATCACCTAAATTAGAGTTGTAACGAAGGAGATATGAAATTTTAAAGTCGACCCGAAATTGAAGAAAATTTCGGCAGGGACAGTGTCGAAAACTGGATCCCTGGGTGGGGGCCACGCCAGCTGGGCGGGGTCCTGTTGACCCTCTGGAGGTCTGAGCAGGGTCCTGCTAGCAGGGTAGGGTCCCACCGACCCTCTGGAGGTCTGGGTGGGGTCTCGCCGAGCCTTAGCTCTAATTCGGGTAGGGGTCACCTTGCGACGAGCATATCTCACAAAACAGAATGAGTTATTCGACATACCATATATGATTTTAGTGTAAGAGAAGCTAATCTATCCAAATAACCTATTTATTTTATAATATTATATCAATTTATTGGTCAAAAATCTATTTTATTTATATTTTACTATTTATAGTAAATTTTCATTTGACTATAAGTTTTCATCCTTTGAGCTTTGTAGTTATGTCCAATTTGAAAGTAATTTCAAAAATTAGAAAGATAAAATGGTGAAAAGTGAGATTTTTTTAAAGAAATTGGTTAGAAGGAGGAATTGAGACTTAAGGGTTAAGTTTTGAGAGCTTAGGAAGAAAATGAGGTGATAATTGAGGACGAAAGGGGTAGGATTGGCTAGAAATGACCATAGGGAGAAATCCCTAGGCCCTTTAAGGAGGGGGTCCCCACATGTGGGAGGGCCCCACCTATTCGTCAAACCAGGATACACTAGATGTTAGGATCGCACAAGCTACTTCAATAGCTTAAACCTATCACATTTATTTCGGATCGACTCAAGTTGTCCAACCTCCAATTAGAAGTGATTTGGTCACTTTATGCAGTCTAAGCCTTTTTATTCATAAAATCTAACGTTTTAGTCTTCGGACTTGCCAAATGGTATGATCCTGGGATCCTATAAATGTCTCTAAGTTCAATCGCTCCCTCCTAAGTCAGCGAATGTGTTATAGCGAGTTCATACTCCATAGCCTAATTTAATCCAAACCATTACTCTGATACCATCTGTAACACCCCAGCTTTTCAAGGGCTGTGTAGGAACTCGGCTCTCGAATTCGCGGGTGCCACGGGTGCCCTAATGGGCTTCAGATTTTAATTACATTTGGATGATCTCATAAACAATGGAGAGTTTAGTAAGGCATGAAGTATAAGTAAGTCATAAAGCAGTATCAAGTACTACTAAATATAAAAGTATCAAACCCACAAATTCAAAATCATCTCAATAGGGAACTAAGTCCTACCCATAAATGACCCAAAGTGACTAGAGCTCTGACCCATACCCCGTGGTAGCTCAAACTCTGACTAGAAGGATCCGTCGAAAGTCTAGAAGTAGGGAAGCTCCTCTACCTCATCCATGCTCACCCCACTCAGCTCATCAAGCTCCGCCTCACTTGTATCTAATGACGTGTCTGGTTGGTATTTTAAAACAACATCCTAGAATGGGAGTGAGTAGTAGCTAACTCAGTGGCTACTATTAGCCTTAAGTTATAATTAACATCGATTATATGATAAATTTAATGAAAGACATACATTTACATATCCCTAACTAGTCTTATTAATGTATATGCATGTATTATGATATAATGCATAACCTCACAATAAACTCCTTCGAGCGACTTCATCTCATGGTCGCGCAAGACGAACACTCCCTCATGGCGACCTCAACTGCCGAGTCACCAAATACTAGCTAATGCGATGCATGAATAATGTTAACCAAGTATTTAATTAATTTTTTTCATCCAGTAGATTGGAAAAATTGGTGTACCCCACGTATTATTGCCCTCAACTTATTGCGAGGTTAAGGTCCCTTAACGTGCAAGGCTAAGACCCCGCGATCTTTAATCCCATTAGGTTCCCCATTCCCAATTTCAAGCACATGGAGAATGCTGAGAAGAGGGATCACTCGCGATCACTACGGAGAGGCTCATCACCCCAGCGTAGGCCGACAGCTTATACACAGTATCCCATTTCACCATGTCCGACTCTCGACTTTATAGATCGGTTTCGAATGGTTATCAATAGGCTTCAGTGGTTGAAGGGTGTTGTAGGTTCCAGACAGGTGTGAGTAGATAGGGTTAACAAAAATGGTTGGTCAGTAACTAGACTAGTCCATGCGAGTTCAGGTGAGGATGCGATGGATGACATCGAGTACAAGCGACCCATGTAGTCCAATGACAGTCGCCCATTCGCATTTGTCCAAACCCGCTGGTTTAGCCACAGGATGGTCCTACCAATGGGACCACCTCCCCCCACCTCAGCTCCCTAACCAACCTAGGGGTTTGATGACATTCAATAATTTTAATAATTAAAGATTCATCTTCTAAATGAGTGAAGTCATGCTCTCATACACTAAACATAAAATTCAGATTTTTCTACAATGCAACTACTAACAAAATAAGAAATTAATGTGCATGTGTGTTATGATGGGTTATTAAAAAGATCAAGAGTTATATATCATTTATAGCATAAACATACAACTAGGATTTATGCAAGCACCAGCATACAACAAGGATTTTATGCAATCATACATGCCGTAAGGAAGGTTATAATAAAATCATATATGGGATGAACATGCCAAATGAAAATTAAACCTAGTCATGATGAAGAACAAATAAACAACATCTAATCATTTCATAAAATTTAGGGGGGCCTATCATGTAGGATTTTAGCTAGATTCTCTCTATAAATTACTTAAGTACATCATCCTAACACTCATAATCATTAAGCTCATAGTAAAATTGGTGGTAGGCTACCTAAGGATAATAGTCCACACCTTATAACGGACCTCTCGATTCACGACGCCCATAGGGTTATGGTGTTAGGAAATCATCATTGAAATGCCTAAATAAGTATACAAGCTTGTAAGAATTAGAATGAATTAAACACAAGACCTAAACTTACAAACATAACTCAATACTTACCTTCAATCGTCGTCGAATCGACACCAATGAAGGACAATATTGCTATAGAGGAGATGAGAGGGTGAAGGTGCACAAACCCTCATGCTTCCAAGCTCTCCCTCTCTCTCTCCTTTTTTCTCCTCTTTCTCTTCTCTTTTTCTCCCTTTCTTTCTTCTAGGTTAAATTCGTATGGGGAGAGGGGTGCCCAAATGAAACCCTTATATAGTGCCAGATTTGGTGTAAATGGCCCTAAGAGCTAAGTTTTTACTATATTATCCCTATGGGAGGGTCTTTCTAACCTCTAGGGCCCACTATGGGGTGTACATATTGATATACACCGTAGGATAGTTAGCTCTAACAATGATCTACGTATGGATATGATTGGCCTACCATTTGGAAGCGTTGATCGATAGATATGATTAGAAGTCTGTTCAATGGTCACCGATAGTCGATCAGGGCCGCGGCTATACGAATATGAGCTAAAAAATATCCTTACTCCACGTGTGAAGTTTGGTCATAAACCAACAATCCAAAATCCTCAACTTTCCATAAGAGTGGACAACTCATTTCACTTAAGTTTCAGCTTCTTCCTTTAGGGTATTTGCACTTCTCATGCACTTATCCTTTGGCTCAAGTTGAGCAGTTCTAGTCAGTATCTAGGTCTGACTCCCACGATGGACGTCGATCCCAGTAAGACGGACATTATTTTATAGTTTTGGAACTAGTGGCCCACCAACAAGCGGTTTAGGGATTGTTTGGAAAATCAGGGTATTTCTGGAATGAATTAGGTATTGGGATTTCTTGTGGGTAATGATTAGGATTTGGATTAAGTATGTTCATAGTGTGGCATATTTATAGATATTAAAAGTGGAGATTTGGTCTTGATTACTCTAAACCATCAGTTTTAGGCTAAAATAGTAACAGGGTTGATTTGGTCTATTAGTCAAGATCCGTGCCTTATCCAACTTGGCTTTGGTTAGATCTTTAATTTAGTTATGATTGCCTTGATTAGTTAACGATGAGTTGATTAGATTTGGGTCATATGTAAGTAAATCATGGGGCTAAACTTGATGTTTAAGTGATCGGACGAATTCGTTGGCTTCCTATGGTTGATTAATCGGACTTGTACGGTTCTTTACTGGTACCACCCAAGTATAAACTAACATTGAGTGCTAATGGTTAGTAAGTAATATTATAAGTTAATTAAAAAAAATTTAAGGATTTTTTTAAAAATCCAAAACAGTGAAAAATTCAGGACCTTACAACTAGGGACTCTTAATAGCCTTAGTCCATAGTCTTTGCAAGTTCCTACAAGCCATTTTTATAGATAAAAGCTTACAACAGATAGAAAATGGCTATAAAATGGCTAGTTTACGATGCTATCGAAGTGACTTTCGATATCATAGGACTTGCTTCGTTAGTACCGAATTGAATTCCCAAGTTGCTGATTGAAAACAGTCTCTTTCGGTGGTACCAAACTTTGTTTGCCGATGGTAGCTGGTGTCACCAAAATATCCAGTCGATGAGACCGAATTATCCTTGTAAGCTTGCTGAACTGTTTTGAGTCTCTTCAGTAGCATCAAAAGTATCTTCGGTGACACCTTTGTCCTACCGGCAATCGACAAATTTTTCTGTTTTGTCTAACCAACTTGGGACTTGCTTAAGCCAAGACTATAGGATATAAGTTATGGACTAGGGATTGGTTTAGAATAGATGACCTAGTTGAGTTTTCCTATTTTGGACTAGGGATCGTATAAGCAATCATTTGTCTTCAATGTGGCTTCGATGCTTCTGATCCAGTTGCATCATTGGTCTTCATTTGTTTAGAACTCATCTGACTTCAAGACACAACTATTCACATTATTAACAAACATGAATGCAAATAGGTGCACTAACAGGGGATATGACTAAACCAATTCTTGATAATAAATCGTGGAAAAATATATTCTCAATCACAAAAGATGTTAAAACTTTAATTCTAATTAAGTCGTAGGACAACCTTCACCTAAAACTTTTGGTAGGATAACATTATTTCATGACATACTTGAAATCAATCTTTCAAAATAATAAAAGCAGAGAATAAGATAAACAATCACCACAAATACAAAGTCGTAGGATAACCTTCACCTAAAACTTTTGGTAGGATAACATTATTTCATGACGTACTTGAAATCAATCTTTCAAAATAATAAAAGAAGAGAATAAGATAAACAATCACCACAAATACATAGAGAATTATAGCAGTTTGGTGTTAAACACATACACACTCTACTCCCAAAATTACTGCAAGTTATTTTGTCTTTCCACTAGTTTCAAGGTTTTCACAAGATCATCTCGACAACCTCTTACAGTTCTTATGATTTTAACAAGCTTACCACAATAAAACCCCAAGTGATTTTCACAGGCTAACCACCACACAACTCGATGACATTTCCAAGCAATCTCAACAAATCCAAATGAAATAATAAACTGAAATCAAGTACTTATCTTCTTAAAGATGAAAATGTCGATGTAAAGATACTGATGAAGTCAAGGCTTCAATCAATGTAGTGATATTCTTTCTTGGATGATGGTGAATCAATGTATACTCAACTAGAAAGGATTTAGGGATTATAATTTCTCAAAGAATAAAACCATAAAAGCTGTAGATTCAATTTTCTAATCTCAAGTAGAGTATTGCTTACTCTCTAATTAAATTTAAATCTAACTTAAGAAAGAGAATTTAATAAGCTAAAAACAAAATAAGAATTACTACATAAATAAGCTTGGAAAGGACCACAGTTTCTCTCTTTGCTTGAGGAATAATCATCTCACTTTTTCGTGTTTCAAACAATTAAAAAAGCTCTCTATTTATAGCCAAACGATTTAGTTCTTTAATTAGCCTGGCCGAATTTCAACAATATTGTTCCAATGGCTATCAGATTTCACGGGATGAGATTTTATTAAAAATTCTGCTGACCTGAGAGAAAATTCGGGTGTTCAGATCAAGATTCAGCTAGACAAATACAGAGTTTGGCTGACTAAATTTCCCTGAAATTTGAAAATAATGCATTGCTAAAAACTTGACCTGGATCACCCTTGGTTTGACCCGATCTAAGTTCGACTAGCCGAAACCAGGTCAGGCTAACCGAACTTACAACTGATTTTACAATTTAAAGTTGTTGGAAACTTGACCAAGGTTGATGTCAAGCTGATCGAACTGAATTCGGTTGGCCGAACTTGAGGTTAGGTTGGTTGAACATCCTCAATTTTATATGAAAAATATTCATAACTTAAATTTATAAAGGTCATGATTAAGTACATATCATATGGTCTTTTCTAAGGTTATTTTACCTGAAGGTTGGCATACAGTTGATCTTTCACTTGAAATCTTTCTAAACTTCTATTCTTGAGATGTCAAGTCACGCTTTTTAAGTGTCGTAGAGGATTGAAGTGTACTAAAGATCCAACCAGTATTTTGTCTACAAAATTTGACAACTACATGTGTGCTTAAGATACTAGCATTTACAATCTCCTCCTTTGTCAATTTCGTGACAAAACAATACATACATATCGCACTACATCACATTATGAATAATTACAATAGACACAAGGACATAAAAAACAGAACTAGAAACAGAATACAGCTTCGGATCAAATCTTGAAGAATAAATCTTTTATATGCTCCACCTACTCCTCCCTAAGAAATATACTTAAGAATACACAAGAAAATCTTTCTTTCCAAATAAATATGAGATGGTTTCAAATAAACATAAGATTTTTCAATTTCCACAATATATAGATGATGTAAATCTCTCTCTCCATTTTTGTCACAAGTTGACAAAGGAATATTAAATATAGAAAGCAGTAAAATATAGAAAGAATTTACCATATCAAAGAGTATTAAATATCTAAGCAATACCAATATAACATTAGAAGTTATCAAGCTTAAAAAGGTCTCAAAGTATTAAGCAAATCCATGCAATATCAAATATAAAGTTATTACAAACTATTTTTTTTTAATCATTCTGATTCAGAGGAAGATTAAACATGCATCTGAGGATCAATTGTTTTCAAGCTCCTACTAAAGCGATGAAAGTACTTTTTTATTTCTTCATATTCATTTTCTAATTTTGTGCAAGAGCTTCCTGAGATGCATGTAAAGCATCCATTCTATGTTCTAAGAAAGATAATCTCTCATCAAAATTAGAAGGATGATAATCATAATCATCTTCATCTCCTACAGACTCTTCCTCTAACTCATAAAAGATATCATCCATATTTACATCGCCTTCCTACCTTTCACCTTGAACTCCACATTGCTCAAGTAGAATAGGATGGAACCATGCCTAAGATGCATGTGATGCTAAATAATTGAATATGATATGAGGGAAGGAAGACAAATCTTGACTCCAGTAGCAATAGCATGAAGAATGTGAACCATAAAAGGAGTAAGATCAGTTTTATTTACCGCTCTTGGATAAACATTTGAAGTGAAAATTCGGTGAAGATTGCGGTATTTTGGAAATAGTTTTTCGATAGGTAGGGCATTACTGGATCTCCGACCTGCATCAAAACCACCTAAAACACGTGTGATAGACTCTTTTTCAAAATTAGACATTTTATCTAATAGAGTTGCAATAGGAATTCCATCCTTCGCCAAATTGATTTCCATCAAAGAAGCGATGCTGGAGGGTGTAACCGATATTATTTTCTCTAAAAAATTAATTTTAAAGAATAATTCATTTTCAATAGATAATTCTAAAATAGATGCATACATTCCTTGTACAATGGACCAGTAAGCTGTCCCTCCCCATAAGAGAATTTTTTTCACATCTTACATTCAAATATTGGCATGCGATGCTTAAAATGAAAAACACCCTAATTTGAGGATTTGAAATGTTTGAATGTTAGTCATTTTATTATAATTGTCCTTTCCTTACAAGTCATTGGTCTATGGTAAATATCATTTGAAGAAAATGCTTCTTTTCAATTATATGCATTCATGATGGGGCCTACTGAATAGATGTTTCAAGATGATAATTAGACCTGCTTTTTGTCTGTTTGACCTTTGAGTGTCCATCAAAAAACAATTGGAAGGGTTCATTTCCTCTCTCCATGGGCATGTTGTCTCTCTTCTTCGACATATGGATAGATTAGTTGGTACGTTAAAAAAATTTTAATTTAATGAATTTTTATTTTTTTTTCTCTTTATATGCACCTAGTTAATTGTAACACCCTGAACTTTTCAAAACCTGAGTAATGAAAGTTCTTAAGTGTTACCATAAGATTCAACTTATGAACGATACTAATCTAGCTATCTCAACCATACATTTATTCTCCAACACAAATCTAACCATGGGAATAGTCTCCATTCATAGATCAAGCCATCTGATTGTTGATTTTAAGACAAGACCATCCATCATGTTATTTGACATATGTACCTTCTCTTAAATGAATTGGCGAATAACTCTTTATCCATAATGATTTAGATGTAAGTTCTTTTGTAATAATTATTTAGAAAGGTGCATATAACCATGTAGAACTATTAGATTTCATAAAACTCTTAGATCAACAATAATTACAAAAAATGTTATTAACTTATACCCTTGAATTCCAAATCACATGGTTCTAATGATCTGTTTCATGTGAAATTTTATACCAGGCCTAATTATCATAAATTAACCATACATGTTGAATTTTAGCCCTTAAATCATTGTTAAAGTGTCCCAAATTAACAAATTAGATCCTAATCGTTAATTTTAGTGTCAATCAAGTAAGGAAAACTCATAGGTAGTTGTAGTAGTATGTTTTGCTCCATATAAATGACTTGGATTGGCCATCATATAGACTAATTGTAAAATATAAAGATCCCACTTTGGTAAGCTTTCACTTAGCCACCAAGTTATCTTTTTAGGGCTTACCAACTCTGTATAAACATAGATCTTCAGATCTAACCACTTCTTGGCATCCATCGTAACTCAAACTTGGACCACACCTCAGCCTCACATGACTATAAAATTTAGATCCCAATCTATGATCCTACACTATTAAACACTAAAGCCAGTTCCTTCCTTTTGACGCAAAAGGTGACATATTAGATTTAGACTTTTTTTCACCATCAATCAATGACCAAAATTTGCACAATTTCTTGCCTATCCTAACTACACATTTCTCTAAAAAATTGGGCTTGGATCATTAAATATGAACTGTTAATGAAGATTAAATCAGTTTCGGCACTCGGTAGGAAAACTCTTAAGATAAGACTTCGATCTACTTCATAATTAGACCCATGGCCCAACATGACCCCACAAAACCAATGAAGGGAGTGAATTTATTGACAACTCATCACAGTGGACCCCACCTGTCCCTCACAATCGAATTGGAAGCAAAGGCTTCCGCATGCTATAACCACGCACAACTTTCTCGCACTCAAGAGAAATTCCACCGAAACTCTTGGGCTCAACGAATTTATCAAGATCTGAGTCGTTCAACTCTCATCCAAGGAGAATCCAACTCTAACCCAAACCCTCGAAATAGTATGGAGAATCCCCACAATGCTTGGATTTTGAAAGAGTACGAATTCAAATGAGAACCGACGTAGGAAACGGACCGCTGCATGTTTTCACTAAACCCATTGAACAAATACATCTGAACCATCAATTTTTTTTATGTTTATAAGCTTCCATGCTTCCATCTAGACCACCCATAATGATCGCCTTGAAGAAAGATGGGTAGGAACGGAGTCTGCCATTGAAGCACCCATCATCTTCTCCAAGTTAACGTCAACCATATGATCTTGAGAAACCTTGATCAGGAAATTAGATGCATCAATAAGTAGGACCCACAAATTCAAACAAAACTTCTATTGCCCTCAGCTTAATCATCCAGTAATACCTCACCTAAAACAAATCCAATTCAACATTGCTTTATCGTGCACTATTCCACCATGCGCATGTTGCGATTCCAGTGAGATGTGAGGTTCTTTCCTCACAGCAAGATCCGCTAAGATCCCTATAAGAGACCATCTAATTTAGGAGTAATATCCAAATAAAGAAAGAAATGAGAGAGAGAAGAAGAAGAGAAGATTTGGCCAGGCCTATTTGAGTCACTGCCGAATTCAGTGCAGGTCCGAGCAACTATACCTTTATCTTTTCTTTCTCTTTTTTCTCTTTTTCGTTTCCTTCTGGATCCTTTCTCCTCTTTTGCTTCTTCGGCAATAGAGGAGGCAGTGTCAAACTGAATTGACTAGGTAAACAACAAGCCTAGAATCTTAGAAGAAAATCTAAGTTAAAACTCATAAAGAAACCATAGTCTAAATAAGGCTTCCACAGGATTCACCAAATTTAACAGCATTATAGATCAAATTTTTACCTTAACCATTCGAGTTTGTGAATTAAGATAAGACTTAACCTTAAAACGTGTCTCTTGGCATTTAAATCCAGTAGTGGGCGACTAGACTACTAAAGGTGAGGGTTTTTCCTTTAAGCTTATATTAATTTGAGTTGGTATGATTTATTCTGTTCCCTCACATGCTTTGAATCCTCTGTACAAAAATTTAATTTACCACTACCAATGGTTTATCCTCTGGGAATAATGGTTAAGGTGTGATGTTAATTATACGTGACCTTTTTCAATTTATGAGATGGTTTCTCCTTTAAGCTTACATTGATTTAAGTTGATATATTTTATTCCGCATTTTATATGCCCTATTATCATGCTATTATGATTCTCCTCTTGTAATTGTTCTATTTACCACCAATGATTATTTATCATTTTGGCATGATGGTTAAGGCCCGAGCTTAATTATGCATATCTTTATTTATGTGGGGTGAGGGATATAAGCCTTGCAATTGTCTTTACCAATTTGTTGAGTTAGCCCTTGAGTTGGTCATTGCCACTCTCCTTATTATTGAGTTGGCCATTGTCACTCTCCTCTTTATTGAGTTAGCCATTGTTACTCTCCTTATTATTAAGTTGGTCATTTCCACTTCCCTCTTTGTTGAGTTAGTCATTGCTACTCTCCTTCTTATTTTATTAGCCCTGTGTTATCTATCTTTAAGGCTTGGGCATGAGTCTTGGTATCCTAAAACTCCCATGATTACTTTACATTCTCTTTGATATAAGTGACATGTTGAAGGTATTACAACTAATGATTCAATTATTATATCATGGATGTAATGCACTCTGGGTAAAGACCCTCTTGGTCATCGCGTAATTTCATGAGTTTTTGAATAGTGGTGCACAAATCGATGTAAGTAATTTACAATGCGTGTTACATCACTTCTTGGATTGGATGTCAAAAATAGTCGCTCCATGAACAAATCGTGTTACATAATTCATTCGACTTATGTGTTGTGCCGTTTCAAGATGTTCACGTAAATCCATGGTAGTGTTAGACATACCGATGAATAGCTGTAGTTATGGGATGCGGGTCAAGTTGGGTTTGTTGTGAATTATATTCCACATTGTGATGATAACTACATATGATGAGTCACACACATTTTTCTAGGCATGCATCCATATATATATATATATATATATATATATATATATATATATATATATATATATATATATATATAGATTGTGCATACTGATACCTCTCGTAGTAGTGGAGTACGTGACATATCAGAACTCTTATATTACTTTTACGAATCTCTTGGATTATTGTTAATCTTAAAGGATAACCATCATTATGAGTAGGGCATTGACTCTCTCCAATCGTACAGATGATGCAGGTGATGTACAGATTGAAGACCTAGAGGACCAAATCCTTATGAAAAATTATATTGAAATAATAAGAAGATAGTTTTATGATTTAGTTTTATACTTCCACTGTGAACTCGATAATGTAATAAGCTCTCATTGAGAAAGCATTTGATAATTTGTTGACTTCTTTACTCTAATGAAATAATAAATACAGTCGATTTTATTCTCATGAATATGACCTTCATGAATGTAATTGGATGTCATCCAAATGAAAAAAATATATATATGGTGCGATTTCTAAAGCATCTAATTCATTCAATTATTAGCACTCAGTTTTCTCGGGCATGAGCATAAAGTCTGGCCATGAAAATTCGGAATGTTACATTAATACTTCTCTCTTTTTGTGGTTTTTATTTGCATTCATATTGTTTTAAGAGTAGTGCTGCTTGTTTACAGATTTTACATTCTCATCTATAGTTGTGTAAGGGCAAGCATTATATCATAGAATGGTACTGTGTATCTGGTGGAAAAACCCGCCCAAGGAAAGGGTGCACCCAGCTCAATCCCCAAAACTTTTCTTTTGCTACTCCAAAATATAATAAAAAATTTCTCCTAATAGTTAAAGAACTAGTAAAACCCACCATTTATCCCCTTCATTAACTATGCAATTGACTTTATAATGTTATAAAAGATCAAATATATCATGCTAAAATTCTCCATTGCAAATGATCTATTTCTCAACTGATTTTTTATTTTAATGAGTCAGATGTTCTGATATCTGTGGTTAGGAAGCTAAAAAGTGTCACATATGAAGGTCTTTTGTTTTTGTTTTTGTAGGTGAAGAGTTTGAAGCTGATTTCTATCATTTTGATTGGAAAACTAGATACAAGTCTAGAATTTATCGTCTATGAAGGATGTTGAGGCAGATGAAAAGCCAATGAAGACGTTTGTTCCATTCACCCCAGGATTATTGTATAATTCCATGGAATTGTCAATAAGACTAGTAAGAAGCTGTAAAAAGATTGTCACTGGCTCTATGGTCTTTATTGGGTTATGATTATGTAGAACTCTTCTATAACTTCTCATTTTTAACTCCATGTAAAGACTGTTTTCCTTTGGAAAATAGTGCCTACAACATGTGATACCATCGACGATCATGAAATCCTCCTACACATTTCCATTTTTTCAGCTAATTTTCTGATCCATGAATGTCACTTTATCAGATATGATTCAAATTGAGTGGATGATTAAGAACAGAAGGGTCAGTGATCAACATTCAAAACGTTAAGCTCAGATGATAAAAATTCTCTTATACGAGTTGTGGATACAACAGACAATAGGCAATAGGCCCAGTCCAATGCCTGCCCATTGCTAGGCCTAGAACCCATATTCATGCCTATTCTTAAAAGGAACAGAGAAAAGGTGAGCCAAGTGAGGGATGTGAGCAAGCGTAATCATGATCATTCAGTCCACTCTTCTTATGCTTCCTTGAAATACCATTCCTAAAATAAAGAAGGGCTTAGAATTGTTCTAAAAATGTGTTTCTAAAATTTGAAATGGTCCCCAAAATGGTTTTCAACCATTCATAAATGGCGATTTTGGTGCAGTGAATAGAGGCATTATATTCCTACCTTTTACATTTGGAACTCGAATGTGAACATATATATATATATATATATATATATATATATATATATATATGAAAACACTCTTGGCTTGTAAAGCAAGGTTGCATGCTTGGGACCATCGAATAATCCCCACTTTTATTGATGAGCTTTTCTGTGTTGAACATGGGCCACTAGATGGTGATGTTTAGATGGTGGTATTTGGCTGGACAAGTTATTTTTATTTTAATAATTTTACAAGGTGAAGTGATGTAGAAGATGGGTGTGAATCACTCCATATGTTCATCTTCTCCTAGTTTAAATTCTTCTATTATTCTTTATTTATAATAGTTTAGATGAGTAAATGAGTTTGTAAGGCATGAAGTCTTTATCTGTATTAGCATAGATGAGTTTTTATCTGGGCATGTACTAGCAATGGTAAGAGACACCATTATTATATTTTTTTTTAAGGCGATGGCTGCGGATATTGGTCATAGCCCTATTTCTTGAAACTGTAGTTGTTGCTAACTTCAACCTATTGCTACGGATCTTAGTCTACTTTTAGCTACAAAATTATCCATAGTTGTATGTACATTTGGCTACAGAAAGTATGGCTACAGATTAGATCCATAACCATTGGTTTTATAGGTACCATAGTCATTGCTTCAAAAGCAATGGCTACGGTCTTATTGTGGACTATGATCGTAGCCATAGATCTTTAACTATGGGTTTTTTAACCTTTTTTTTTTAGTAATGAATCCATTGTGAGGTGTGCATCGCTCTCATATTGTAGACACCCGACCCAAGCTACATCTTGAGAAGGCTAAGACCATCCGGGAACCATGATCGTACCTTGAACCAAAATCTCAACCTAAATCAAACCCTAACCCAAAAGTCCCCAATCCGCAACCTAAAACCACGATCCAAACCATTCAGCGCACATGCAACCCTGCCTATACCCTATATCATGACCCAGATCCCCTTTACCCAAGCCAAAACCCACTTTTTTGAGCCGAAAAATCTGAAAGGAGACTTCTGGGCTAACCCGCACGATGTACAAAGCTTGCATGCGTAAAACCAGCCCGAACTGAGCCCGGGCGATAGTCTAACTACCACCTACGGTACTTCAAGTGCCGCCGCTCACGGCCCGCGTGCAGACAGCTGTCCCAGCATCCAAAAGTCAACTTTCCTTCAAAATTATCCCTCCGAACTCCATTATTTACCTTTTTACCAACCCAAGGAAGCTAATGAGAGCATGTCATGTGGCATTTCCCTCTCCTCAACCACTCACATGCTGCCATGTCATCTTTTAACCCTCTTAAACTCGCTAGTTACAGCTATGCCAATGGAGAAGGCTATAAATAGCCCTCTCCTCTTTCACATTTCACACAATAATTTCCCATAAGCCCCTTTCCTTTAGCTTAAGTGAGTGGGAGAGGGAGAGTGAGGAAGAGAGTGGAGGAGAGGGAAGGAGCTCCCAAGCCTTCAAAGATCTGATTTTTCTAGCCACCCCCTAGCCTCAACCCTTCCAACTCATAAGCCTAGCCCAGAGTAATCATGGTTCAACTTATATCTTAGCCTACTCAAAGATCCAAGCCAAAGATCTATCTACATACAAGCATTCATCATAACATCTACTCACTTCTTAACCCCCCGTCTCCTCTAGATCTCTAGTGAACGTATGCTTTGTGACTCGCCGAACATCGGATCTTATCACATCAGAAATTCCTAGCGATCTAGTCCATTTTTTTTTCTTATTTCTTTACATGTGCATCATCACATCCTCCCTTTAGACACGCCGTTGGACGTATGATCTGTGGCTTACCAAAATCTCAAATTTTACTGCATCAAAAATCCGCGTGCCTGCCTAGTCCATCTTCGACCACAACATCCATCTTCTCCTTGAGATTAGTTTACCACACTAAGTAGAGACCGTACATACGTATGGGCAGAGAGGGTGCCTAACACCTTCCCTCTTTGTAACTGAGGTCCCTTACCTGGAATCCCAGATCGCAGACCAGGAGTCAATTTAAGGAAGTCTTCAGATTTTCCTCACCTTACGTATTCCGTGGTTCTAGCCGACCATGGGATTCTGAGATTTTTCGGCTAGTGGCGACTCCAACATCTATAATCAGCCTTTCACCCCCAATCAACCATACAAATCGTCGATCAGCGTGGGCGTCGATTTTTTAATGTCTACAGAATGGCGACTCTACTGGGGATTTGTTAGCTCGTACTAGCTGAGACCCGACTTGAAATAATGTGATAATATAATCTTAGGGGATATTTTACATTTTCATTCATACCTTGTATTAAAAAAAATGAGGATCGATCTTTAGCTTGCACCCATTCAAGGCTCTTAATTACCGCATGCTTATCGAATCCAAAGTTGTCATGACAAACCAAAAAAAAGAAACCATTACACCTAAAAGGCACCCACGGATGGCCTGAATTCATGGCTGATAATACCGCATTTACCTCAACCATGGACGAAATAGCCCAAAATTTTAAGGCTTTACAGGCCCTTCTTACCCAATATGTTCAAAAAGAGACTGTCTAAACCATGCAAGTGTCATCACTTAGTGCTCCAGTCATCTCAACTTTTCAGCACCCTCTCCATAATGGGAGTCACCTTCAAGGCCAAATTTCCGCAACTGAGAATCCTTTCCAATAGCCTCTCACTAACGAGAACCACTATCAAATACAATCTCCCATAATCAGGAATCCCAGCCAGTTCCAACATCTTCCTCCTAATAGGAGATCCAATCAATTCCAGGGGAAAAAACCCCCTTTGACCGGTCTCTCCGAAATCGAAGAACTCCGGGAGTAATTACAAGAGGTGCAGAGGAAACTACAAAGGCAGCAACAGGGGGTGGATCTCTCATCTACCAAGTTCAGGGATCTTTGTCCCTTCCCTGATGCAATGGTACCTCAAGACTTTGAGGTACCAAAATTCAAAAGGTATAATGGTACGAGGTGTCCTATGGTTCATATAAGAACATTCTGTGGGGAGCTTAATACTCTGGCAGGTAATAACGGAGCATTGATCCGTTTGTTTCAAAAATCCTTGAAAGGTGATGCATTAGATTGGTACACATCATTAGACTACCAACGAATTAAGACTTGGGAACAACTTTCCCAAGCTTTCATTGATCATTTTCTATACAATCTTAATGTAGCACCCAAAAGGGCGAATCTTGCTGCCTTAAGGTAGAGGAATGATGAGTCATTGTTAGCTTATGTTGGACGGTGGTGGGCTATGGCCGCCAGAATGAAAACACCCATTGATGACGAAGAGCAAATCTACATGATCATCCACTCGGTAAACCCGAGTATCTCCGGATACCTCGTATCGTATCCATATGCTAACTTCACCCAACTCATCCGTGCTGGGGAACGAGTCGAAGTCGGAATAAGGGCTAAAATGATCTCCCCTTAGTGGCCTCATCAGGCCTCCCTAGTACAGCGGATAATGGAAGGAAGGCCTACTGGATACGAGAATGGTAACAGAAGTGCTTCTGACCTCCATCCAACAGAAGAGGACAATCCTGTCGACTCTACCCAAGGTGCTCAATTCGCTCCTCAAGAAGGACAATGGCAACAACAATAGCAAATGGAGATTCCTCAGTACCCCAATCATGGTCAACAGATGAGGATGACCCAGGAACCTAGGCAGTTTACACCAATAGCCCAAACTTACAGTGAGGTACTAACCATGCTAGTCCAAAGGCAAATACTTACTCCATTATTGCCTAGGTCCCCACCAAACCCTCTGCCGCCAAACTATAATGAGAATGAGTACTTTGCATACCATCAATCCCGAAATCACACAACGGACCGTTGTTTACCCTGAAATATCCGGTCCAAGATCTGATTGATAACCAAAGGATTGTGATTACCTCTCCTGTTATTGCCACCACCAATTACACTCTCCAAAATCCCCTACCATCATATCAAGTATGCCCTAGTTCATCAGGAACCCCTACTAACAATATCAATCACGGAGAGCCCCCCCCCCCCCCCCCCCCCTCCCCCGGTCAATTCAGTCCAATGCATCCATTCAATCACCGCCAGCCCAACAACAATACCCTCAAGTCTACAAAGGGCACACCCTACCAGTCCAATCTCTTCGCTCTCAAATATGCAAGGGGCATCTCCGATAGGTCTAGTCTCCATGCCCCCGAGTCTACAAGGGGCACACCTTGCCAGTCCAGTCTCTTCACTCTCAAATATGCAAGAGGCATCTCCATCTAGTCCAATCTCCATGCTCCCAAGTCTGCAGGAGCCACCACCGATCAATTCAATTCATACATCCTTTATCTCACAAGGGGCACCACCTGCCTATTCAGCCCCTACACCAACCCTCTTGATCCAAGAAAATGCTCCTTCCCCGATCAATATACCGCATGGCCTAGCAAAATCAGGGCCCAGCTTCAATCATGAGGTAACTTTCCAAGAAGAACATTCTGCTACTCAAAGGGTTTTTCCTAGCTCTACTCAGTCTTCAATCCTTCAAGAGAAGATTCTGGGGCAAGTGGTTCCCTCCTCTAAGAGAAAGGTCGAGGAAGAGATTAACGTCGAGATCATGATTAGCCCTAAAGCATCGACTATCACTTTTCAGGTCTTTGACATCACAGCTTCATTTCATCTCCTCCCCGATAGGTCTTGGATCCATAGAGTTAAGGCTCTCTCTTTGACTCTTTACCAAAAGGCTAAATACATTTTCGAAGACAAGGCACTGACCGTTCTGGATGATCCCGAATAAATCTTTCCGATTGAAGCATTCAACCGTCGAGAGCTAGATATCCCGATCACAGACATAAAATGCTTCGATAAAGATATCCCATACCATAGTCTTGAGTTCAAGACTGTGAATTGCATACCTATTGCATGTCCCATCGGATCAAACTATGTCTTCCCTCCAGTCGAGCACCAACATTTTTATTATCGGCTCGAATATCAAGAGAATGCAGGCATGAGAGGACTGAAATATTTATCTCTTATGGGTGAGAGATACCAAAGCACAAATGGATCGGAGGAGAGCAAAGTCGGCAAGAGGAGGATAATTCCTTCAGCCACACATCAATCAAATCCATAAGAGAAGGGATCATCTATCCAGTTGGCAGGTCGAGATCCACCATGGAGGATCAAGTGAGCGGAATGAGCCCAACTGAGTTCTTTGAAAATGACTCAGGCAAGGGGCAAGGATTGCCTCTGATTAATTGGACCATAGTCTGGGTCCCACCTGAGCAGGAAGAATACAAAGACTGACAATGCATCGAGGATGAGCTGAGAAAAGTGACATCCAACACCAACTCAGAGCTCAATGTCAAACTAATCATGACATTTGGGGATGACAATGAGGGCCCACCTACTAATCCATTTAGCCCTGCCTCCTAAGGGGAAGGAGTGCAGGGCAAATAGCTGGTTCGCAGTCCCCAAGACGACACAATAAAAGCAACGTTTGGCTCCTCAAAGCCAAATCAGGCAATCCCTGATTCACATTTTCGTCTTTCTAAAAAAAAAAAGAAAATTCTCAAAAAGCCAAAAACACTGGTTATTTCCAAAACACCAAAAAAATCATATACTTGTCAAAATCCAAAAAAATTAAAAAATTAAAAAATTTTAAAAAGCCAAAAACACTGGATATTTTCAAAACACCAAAATGTCATATACTTGTCAAAATCCAAAAAAAAATCAAAAAATCAAAAAATTTTAAAAAGCCAAAAACATTAGATATTTTCGAAATGCCAAAAAATTCAGATACTTGCCAAAATCCAAAAATAACAGAAATTTCTCAAAACACAAAAAAAATAGAAAATCTTTCAAAACTCACAAGCAATAATGTGCCAAATGCATCTGTTACAACACCAGAGTTTAAAGCCGACTCATAGATTTCAATCTGGAGTTAGACTTCAAACTCAGGGTTTGAATGAAGTCCAAAATGTGGAAAATGATGATCCGACTCTCGAGCTAGAGGATTCCCTCCGAAAGTTTGAGACAAAGGCCAATGTTGTCACAGATGATTTTGAAATTGTGAACTTAGGATCCCTTGAGCTCCCTAGAACAGTACGCATCAAGAGATCCTTACCTCCTGAATGCAAGCAGACAATGAAAGAATTCCTGAGACCCAGGGCTATCTAACTTTGGGTTCTCTTATGAAGCCTTACCCGGATCAAATGAAGAGCTAGTCATACGCCATCTTATATGAAACTTGAAGTCAAGCCCATCAAGCAAAGCTGTCAAGATCATTTTTGAAGTCTATAATGAAGTCTTACTGATGAACAATGAAGATAAGTTAATGCAGCATGTCATGAAGTGCTTCAAGTACTCAAAGCTTGCATAATGGATCCATGTGTATGCTTCGGGTCTTTATAACTTGACAACACTCTAGCCCTTCTTCATTATGGGGTGAGGACATCATCGAAAGAACGAGCCCGAAAGCATCCAATGGTTGGAGTGCATTCTCATGGTAGACAAAAGCAGACGGCAGCAACATCCTACATCATTGGTTTGAATGAAGCAAGAAGTCAAGGAAAATGATTGATGGTAAGCTCGATGCAACCAACTACATCGCGAAGACATAAAGCACACAACGATCACCAGGACCAACGATAAAAAAGTTTGAAAGAAAGGTTAGCAACATGGTAACAATGCACACCTTATCATTGTGCCTACTAGATCCAGGGGGCAACTCCAGGCCATCCTGAGACGGTTCATTGATCATCTGTGAGGTTCTTCCGGGAGGTGCCCTTCGTCTCACCATCATTAGGGGCAAAGATCTTCCAAAGCCCATCAACGCCGACAACATGGGTAATCCTATCTGACTATGTCAACAACCACAATCGTAAAGCTAAAGTCAAACGACAAAAGGTTAGCATCCTGAGGTACATTACATCATCATTCCTTCCCTCCAATAAGTGTTCCAAAAAAATAATGGGTTAAAAAAAATGGCAAAAAAAAGAAAAAAAATGGACAAATAAAGCGTACGGTCCAAAAAAGAAAAGAAAAAAAAAAAGAAAAAGAAAAGAAGAGTCAAACCTAATGAGTGAGAACACAATTCACCAACCCATTTCCCCTTAGGATAGTTTAACCTAATGTCAATAAGTTCACGGTCATGATTGAAGACAAAGTCAAGCAACTCACTAATCGGCTGGGAATGGATTCTATCCTCCCACCTTTGTACGAGAAAAAGAGAAATAACATGCCTAAGAAAAACGGGCAAGGCGAAAATTCGAAAGCGCGCCTCGAGTAAAAACAGCAGGCATGTAGCGGACTTGGTGAAAACCTGAAAAGACACCAAGGGTAAAAAGAGCACAGCTGCCAAGGGGCAAGCAAGATCAAAAACTTGGAATATGGTGAAAATTCGAAAGGATGCCATGGGCAAAAATGACGAGAAAGCCAGTCGTGGTGAAAACCTGAAAAGGCGCTACGGGCAAAAATGGCTAAAAAAAAAATAAACAAAAAGTACAAGAACAGGAGAAACCAAGGTAACAAGCAAATGAAGCACAAGGAAAAAATGAGTTCAGGATCAAAATTCTATCAGACCCTACACAAATCCAAGGGGCATGATCCTAGTATGTGCTACTCTCAGGGAATCGAGATCCCTAGTTAACAATTCAATATACCAAATTCGACGTGGGCTAAGTTCAATATTCTAATTCCACCATCCAAAACAAAAATTCAAACACAAGCAAACACTGACAAATTTGGCACAAATAAAAATTTTTGTTCCTTTCAAAAAAGTCTTTTTATACATCGCTTTCTTTTCTTTATAAAAAAAAAACCAAAAAAAAAGAGCATTCATGCATATACAGGACAAGTAGTTAACAAAGTCGGGGATCCACAAAGTCAAAGTCAAAGTCAAAGCCTCAGAGGCCCACATTTAAAAACCCACAAGGCCCACGGTTCAAAGCCTGAGAGGCCCACATTTCAAAGCTAACAAAGCCCACAGTTCAAAGCCCCATAGGCCTACATTTCAAAACCTACAAGGCCTACAAGTTCAAAGCTCACAAGGCCCACAAGTTTCCACATTTCAAAGCCCTCAAGGCCCACAAATTCAAAGTCCACAAGTTCCACATGTCAAAAGCCCACTAAGCCCATTATTCAAAAGGCCATGGTTCAAGGCCCATGTTTTTAAGCCCATTTCCTAGGCCCACGTATCCAAAGAAAGGCCCACGTCACAAGCCCTATTTCGAGGCTCATGGTCCTAAGCCCACATGCCCAAATCAGGCCCATGTTCCCCAATTGCCCCATTAATTCATTAGTGGAGGCCATCTAATTACTCGATCCAGACTGTACAATAAAAACCTAACGATGATGCCCTCCCGCGAAGTCGAACGGATATTTTCTAAAAAATTCAAAAAATATGTTTTCAAATAAAATTCCCAAGGAGTAAAGGGAATAGATTTTTAAAAAAGGTTTTCAAAACAGCACGTGACACGTAGTACACTGAGGAATCTTCCATATTCTCCAGTTGAGGCCAGTGCACACAGCTAAATAAAATTCGATCTCTTCTGGTCCTCCCAGTGGATGATCGAATTCGTACATGATACAAATACGATTGGCCCGATCTCTATATCTGGAGAGTCATACGAATGCTAATATAAGTGAATGGATCTATCTCTGGAAAGAATAATCAAATTCAAAGTAACAACAATCCATTGTAACCAAAGTATCAAAATCAACAGACTGCATGACAATAGATTACCTGCACATACCTAGTCCAGGATGTTCGAAAAATTTGATTGAGTCCAAGTCGGCGTAGTGAGTTCCCCGTAAGGCCGCACCAATGCACAGGGCAGCTAACTACTTTGACAATTAAATAGATTGAATACTCCTAGGGTGATTACGTAGCAAAGGAACAACAGACTAAACAAAATGGAAATCCTCATAAAGCTGCGACAAATGCACAGAGGTCCTTACTTTTCAGACTTATTCTCCGATGCTATTAACAATCTGATGTGAAAGGATTGTGATTGGTGATCCATAAAGCTGCGACGAATGCGCAGGAGGCAATCACAATGTTTTCCTCAACCCTCGTGATATGTGCACGTTATCTCTTTTCCAGACAGTCGACTGACAATGATACAATGGCAGGCAACAGATTCTAATCACTACCCTTTTTCTGACCAGAAGGGTGGGTTGTCCACTCGCTTTGACCTTTGGTTGCTCGTAACCTCGGTGAAAGAGGGGCATTTGTAGACACCTCACTCAAGCTACATCTTGAGAAGGCTAAAACCATCCAGGAACCATGATCGTACCTTGAACCAGAATCCCAACCTAAACCGAATCCTAACCCAAAAGTTCCCAATCCGCAACCCAAAATCATGATCCAAACCATTCAGCACACATGTAACCCTGCCTATACCCTATACCATGACCCAGATCCCCTTTATCCAAGCTGAAACCCACTTTTATGAGAAAAAAACCCGAAAGGAGACTTCTGGGCGAACCCACATGATGAACAAAGCTCACATAAGTGAAACCGGCCCTAACTGAGCCACGGGCGGTAGTCTGACTACCACCTGTGGTACTTCAAGTGCCGCCGCTCGCGGCCCGCATGCAGACAGCTGTCCCAGCGTCTAAAAGTCAACTTTTCTTCAAAATTATCCCTCCGAACTCCATTATTTACCTTTTTACCAACCCCAGGAGCTAATGAGAGCATGTCATGTGGCATTCCCCTCTCCCCAACCACTCACATGCTGCCATGTCATCTTTTAACCCTCTCAAACTTGCTAATTACATCTATGTCATTGGAGAAGGCTATAAATAGCCCTCTCCTCTTTCACATTTCACACACCAATTTCCTATAAGCCCCTTTCCTTTAGCTTAAGTGAGTGGGAGAGGGAGAGTGAGGAAGAGAGTGAAGGAGAGGGAAAGAGCTCCCAAGCCTTCAAAGATCTGATTTTTTTAGCCACCTCCTAGCCTTCCTCTCAACCCTTCCAACCCATAAGCCTAGCCCAGAGTAATCATGGTTCAACTTATATCTTAGCCTACTTAAAGATTCAAGCCAAAGATCTATCTATATATAAGCATTCATCATGACATCTACTCCCTTCTCAACCCCCCTGCTCCTCTAAATTTCTAGTGAACGTATGCTTTGTGACTCATCGAACATCGGATCTTGTCACATCAAAAATTTCTAGCAATCTAGTCCATTTTTTTCTTATTTCTTTACATGTGCATCATCACATCTATCCTCTAGACACGCCGTTAGACGTATGCTCTGTGGCTCGCCAAAATCTCGAATCTTGCTGCATCAGAAATCTGCGTGCCTGCCTAGTCCATCTTTGACCACAACATCCATCTTCCCCTTGAGATTAGTTTACCACACTAAGTAGAGACCGTACATATGTATGGGCAGAGAGGGTGCCTAACACCTTCCCTCTTTCTAACCGAGGTCCCTTACCCAAAATCCCGGATCGCAGATCAGGAGTCAATTTAAGGAAGTCTTTAGATTTCCCTCACCTTACGTATTTCGTGGTTCTAGCCGACCACGGGATTTTAAGATTTTTCAACTAGTGGTGACTCCAACATCTATAATTAGCTTATCACCCCCAATCAACCATAAAAATCGTCGATCAACGTGGGCGCCAATTTTTTAGTGTCTACACATATATACCACAAGCTCTCTCAACAATTGCATTGGTGGGTTGGATTGCTTCCACCTTCCTTAGTTCCATAGCCTTAATTTTTCGAGTGAGACCCACAATTTAAGTATTCACATCATCCTCCTCGAGGATGTATATTTCCCCATTCTCTTTAGGAGTAGGCTTAAAATTACTTGATTTGTTGTTAGTGCTCCATGATTATGCATTTTCAGCTAACCTATCAAAATAATCTCATACCTTTTCTAGATCTTTGGTCATGAACTCACCATTGCACATCATCTCGATAAATTGATGCATATTTGAGTTCAACCTATCATAAAAAATAAAAAACTAATTTCTCACCAAATTTCAGAACCGTAATGTGGGCATACGAGTTAGAGTTCTTTGAATTTCTCCTAACATTGGAAGAATATCTCGTCTTTCTTTTAGGAGAAATTCATGATGACATGCATTAATGTGTTGGTTTTATGAACTATGAAGAAATTTTTAAGAAAATCTCAGGTCATCTCAACCCATGACTTGGCTCTCTCATTTAAAGAGAAGGGAAACAACTTGAGTCTAATGATGTCTTGAGAGACGTTATTATAATGCAAGGTTGCTACAATCTCATCGAATTCCTTGAGATGTAGAAATGGACTTTTAAATTCAAGTTCATGGAATTTGGGAAGGAGTTGAATCACTCTCTATCTGAAATTCAGATTACGTATATTACTTGGGAAAATCATATAAGATGGGAGTGGTTGTTCTTACTAGTCATAGTTAGTCTCCCAATATTCGAACTAGGGAAACGTAGTGTGCCTCATTCTCATCATGCATTGTCCTAACTGGTGGCATTTCAGGTTCAGTATCAACATTCTCATCAAGGTGTGGCTCATGCTCATGTGTGTTTGAAGCATTCACCACTATGGTTTGGGATGATTTAAGCGTACTCAGATATTTTCTAACTCAATGGTGGATAGAAAGCCTATTGAATGAACTTCATTTGTTTAGAAGTCATTGTGTATGGTCCTTTACTCACTTGGGCATGAACCATGCAAAGAAAGCTAATTAAGTTTTAATCCTAGAATTAAATCCTATAATGAAATTTATTCTAAGGCAACTGAATTAACTAGAAAGCAATTAAGAGATCTAGAAAGTAAATAAAAGAAGTGGGGAATGAGGTTACCAATTTAGAAGAACTAGGGGCTAGAGAATTTTAGAAAACTACAACAAAGAAAACTGTAAGTGTTCTAAAAAAATTATGTGAAAACCTAACTACTAATTCTGAAATAAAAAATCTAAAACAAAAAAAGACAAAGCCCTAAGTTAGAATTAGAAACTAATCATAATATAAACCTAAGTATTCTCAGCACAATTATCCCCAGCAACGATGCTAAAAAGTTGATCGAATCTAAGGGTTGACAGCCCTAAGTGCAGGGATGCGATGTAGTAATAACTCAGTGAGAACGAGGTCGATTCACATGGACTTTGGTGAGAACACATTTAGAACTAATTAGATTTTCTAAGTTTTTAATGAATGAACAGAATGATTTTAAAACAATCAATAAAAATGGCTACGAATTTAGGAATCCTCGATTAATAGAACTTGAACTTAATTCATCTTCTCGAGTTGATAATTCAATTAGAACTAGATTCTAATCCATTCTAATCGAAAGATAACATATTAATATCAATCATAAACATCCAACATAGATTTGAATTAAAATATGTTTAATCTCACATGAAGATATATTTAATTAATTGTAGGGAATCAAAATCATCTAATATATCCAAATGTGATAATAAATCAATCAACTTGACAAATTTTCATTTTTCAATTTAGAAATTCAATCACATCTAATAACAATCTAACATGTAAAGCTAATAACTTCCATTAAAAATAAATTAAATATCAAATATTCATCAATTAGTTCATCACTTAGCCTTAGTTAAGAAATTAACCAAGCATGACTAACATCTTAAACAAAAATAAAAGAAAAATTAGAAAAATAACTAGAACTGAAGGATTGAGGAGGAAGGAGAATTTCATAGAAGCTCCATCACCCATTGGTCTCTCAACCAAGCCCTAATTCATTTCTACAAAATCTTAAAACATCATCTTTAATAAACAGAATTCGCACCGACTTTGAACTAATTCAAAATTCTACACTTTGTTACACTTTGGTCGTACTGATTATAGCCTTTAAGCGCATCAGACATCATTTCAGTCACACCAACTTTGCATATCGGTTACAACCGAATTTCTTCAAATTACATTTGAAGTCTGTCTCCCTTAAGTTGGACTAAAGACTAAACCTCACTTCAGTTGCAACAAAGTGTCGAGCCGAATTAAATCAGAAAATTGTTTTTTCTTGCCGGACTATTTTGTGTACTTTTTGTCAGATCAAATCAATCACAGGTGGGATTGAACAGTCTATTATTTTTGTTATTGAATTGTGTGATTTTATAGACTTTTATCCATCCTTATTACTTGATTTTTTTGAATCTTTGGCATAGGAATTTTTTAATATTAACCTCAAAATATTCAATTCTTTACTTGATTAATCTTTGAGCTATAATCATTTCCTTTAAACACGA